>WTXK01000001.1:1800000-2276165 GCA_025769895.1 Lactarius psammicola | reverse complement strand
AAGCTTAGGTTATGACTTAAGAGTTTAGGCTGGTCTGGTCCGGTCCGGTATTATGTAATCAACTTCCTAATTAGGAAATCCGAGGTCGGAGTTTGAAATTAGACTCCGAGGGTCACGTGATCTGTCACGTGACTAAGTCCTTGTAGAAGGTTCTACCACCTTCTACAGAGTTCTACCAGTTTCCACAGAAGAACTGCGGAAAAGGTCACCAGGTCTCAGAGAGACTAATGCCATTGGATGGTATTTATAGAGCTTCCACATGCTTCCAGGACATTCCCAGAGAGACTATTGCCATTGGACGGTATTTATAGATCTTCTACGAGTTTCCAGAGTATTCCATTATGTAAACACCATGTAGCCAGGTATATAAGCTGGCGCAATACAATGGACAGTCCCTCAGACTGTCCACTTGTGAACTCCCACTTGCAAGGTCATAGTCTACTGCATTGCTCCCTCCCTCCAATCTGCTCTGCCTTCTTGTCCCCTTGCTTGTATTCAAAGCCATCCTCTCTGCCTTCTTCATCATCATCTTCCTTGTCCCTCATATCCCTCGTCTACTCCCTAAGTGTCCCAAGTACCATTGACTTACTTGATAGTAAGTCATCACACTTGGACAGTCTCTCTTAACATTGACCTGGGATACCTCTAGTGTCTTCATTCGTGGACTACGATCCCTCCGAATTTGGACAGTGGGCCGAGGACTCTGGTTCGTACTCCAACAGGGAGTACTCTCCCTTGACTTGCCCTCTTGACGGACTCCTCCCTTCATCCCCCCTTCGTTATTCTCTGTCCCCCTTGAGGTTGGACCTCGCCCCCCTTCCAGGAGTTGAGCAAGTCGCCACTCCACAGACACAGGCTGCTATATCAGCGCCGCCCTCTCCTCTGACTCCTCAGTTGGCTCGTCGAACAGAGCCTTTCCCAGCATCCCCCCAGTCGTCCAACCATCGCTCCCCTAGCCCGGAGCTTGTGTACCCACCATCACCAGTCTTCAGGTCCCCCCTTGTCGCTTCCTCCTCATTACCAGTGCCAACAGTTCAGTTGGTTTCACCACCTCCACATCCACTATCTACCCCCCTGTCCCCGTCACCTTTCTTCATTACCCCAGATCGTCCGGCTACCCCAGACTCCCCTATTAATTATAATAGGGTTGTGGCAGGAGAAGAAAGGGTAGATACCCCACGCCCCACCAGTCCAGAGGAGAACCAAGAAAATATTCCCCCACCTGCTCCAATTGCTCGTCCCCCTTCGTGTCTAGGTGCCAGAGGACAGCACCCTCACCAGTTTGTCGCCGTCCACACTCTTAGAGGAGAAGAGTGGAGGCCTATCAGTGAGTTCAACCGGAGCTCAATATACAATTTCCAGTCAGCACGACAACTTTGCAACAACCCCCCTACATTCTCCAGCGTCCTCCCCTTCCGCTACAAGTCCCCCCATTATCAACAAATCTATCCCGGACACCGTCCCCTAGCCCTTAATTTGGGAATTCCACCCCTTTACGCGTGCTCCCAGGCAGTCCTAGACCAACCAAGCATTGACCTTCCCCTGGGGAGTATCAGGTACAATTTCAGAAAAGGGATTAGGGAGGCTTTTACCCCACTCAATGACCTCATCAAGCAAGCGTACGTATATACGCTGGTAATACTAGAAGTACAAGACTTTTTGGACGGAAGGGTGGTAACCACTTACGGGTACTTGACGTTCTACTAAGGGCAAACGTACATTGTAGAACAAGGGTACCATTGCGAAGACCTAGTACAGACCCACCCCCAACTTCTCGCCTACTGCTTCCATCCACGCATCCCAGCTGACCCCTTCCAGTTTATATCCATGTACCCAGATAGCCAAGTACTATAACCACTTACTATAATAGTAAGTGCTTGTAGTAGGTTACTGGGAATCCTTGTACAAATAAAAGGGGTCTAGTGTTTTTGTTTCCAGCACGCATTTCTGAGGAAGAACGAGCTAGAAGAGCTCAAGTCTTGTTTGAAACCCATCGTCAACGACAACTTCAAACCTATTACCCATCCACCACCCTTATCGACGCATATTCACTAAATTAAGTAGACTGTTGGAGTGACATCTCCTTAGTCTTACGAAGGTTAATAAACCTACTCCCCTTTGGCAAAGTAATACCCTCTTCAAGGTTTGAAGAGTTCGTTACCCAAGACTTACCAGGCATTGCCGACGCAGCCCAAGAACAACTCTTGTATTGGCACCTAGCAGACCACCCTACCTTGAACAATCACCCAGTAGAATCCCTTCTACTTTGGGTTAAAGACGACTATTTCTGGTTTATCACAGTACCACCAAGAAGAGAAGAACTCATTGAAACCATCAGAAGTGGAGAACGCGTTCGCTTTTTGGAGTGATTTCGATTAGACCACACCGAGGTCCAAGTATCCTTTCAAGAATTACGCCTTGAAAGTCATGCACAAGACCATCGCCTAGTAATCACAGAAGGAAAAGAGTTTACCTATAAGTGGGCTGACAACATCTGGTCCACCACTTTGGAGAACCCAGACCCAAGACTAATCAACCCAAGGATCCGTCCACCTCCCACCAGACCAACCAACTGACCCAGAAATCCTAGAACCTGCAAGGCACGAACCAAGCGAATCCCTACCCCCAAGCAGTCCACCCACATCAAGTCCTCCTACATCCACAAACTCTGCTGACGGTTGGGGAGATAATACTTCCAACCAGTGGAATAGCAGAACAGTTTGTTGGTGTAGTAAAGAAGTGTGTGACTGCGGATACAGACCAGATACCCCACCTACTCCACCTAGTGTAGTATTGTGGGCGCCAGGCCATAGTTACCTACCCTCTAGAGAAATATAGAGGGTTCCCTTTGATTCAGAAACAAACTGGCAGAACAAGCAGTTGAGTGGGCTATCAGACTGGCTTCTCAACAAGTCGCGCAACAACCAAGAAGGTCAAGGCGTCAAAACACATTTAATGCCAGAAACAGTACTATTACATCGCCAGCAGTTCAAGAAAGAAGCCCACCAAGTATTAACCAAGCTAACCCACAAGAACCAGTATACCCCAGTATTCAACCAGTCCACGGACAACCAGTGTACCCCCTTATCTGACCAGTGGTTAGGATACCAAGACAACCCTCTACAAGTAGTGAAGAGGCCCAGTATCAAGCTACCCAACCAGTTCTCCACTGCCACTTCCCAGAAGCCATCTACATATCAGAGCATATCCCCACCAGATCTCCAAGAGAGTTAAGGAGATTTCAAGACCACTGTAGGCTTCAATACGACGCAAATAGGGCAACCTTAGTCCTTGAACAACCCTTAGCGCGCGCACGAGAAATTACTTCAAGCGCACTAAACTTCCAGAACCTTTTGTGGAAAAGCAAGACCACAGTCAGCCACTTTGGCATATTTGAAGAATACCATTGGATTCGTCGACAACTCAGACCCAACGCTGCGGACCGTGCCATCTTACAACCAGCTTATCAAGTCTTTTACCAGTGGGACTCTGATGGTTGGACCATCTCTAGGCTCCAAAGAAACCAGTGAATGAGTAGAAGGCTCACTGTAACCAGAAGAGACCTCACAGACACAGAAGAAGCAACTGTCCCCTACTACTTCACAGACGCACATTTCTCCTACAAAGACAACCTATATCATGCATATTGGGAAGCATACGCAGTCACCAGCACAGACGGAAGATTCCTGTGGTTTATCGAAGAACTAGGAAGACACCTAGACAGACCAGACTATAGAAACGCCTACCCAGGGTTTCACAAAGTTGAAGACCTCAATTACCTCTCCCTCACAGGAAAATACCAGAACAAAGACGTTGCCTGGTCATTTAACAAGAGCAGCTGGTACTACAAAAATAACAGGGAAGTAAACTTCGAGGACGACAAGGAAAGCCAGCCAGAAACACCACAAGAACTAAGCAACCCTCAAGAAGAAGGGCCTAGTAACACCCAACAAGAAGAACCAAGTTCTCCATTAACACCTCAGGAAGAAGCGCAATCTACCCATTCTCCATCTGAAGAATCAAGTTCTAGTTCAGATTCAGATCAAGCAGAAGTATCCCAGATCTTAGAAAGCGCAACCAAGACAGTTACCTCTTTACTAGAGAAAGTATCAAGACCACATACACCACAGTCTCAGTCACCCCTAGTCTTTCCAGGAGCACTACCAAGCACACCAGGCCCATCTTTACTAACAGTTTACCCTACCCCAGTTACAGTTGCGCAAGCACCAACTACAGTACCTAGGGCGGCTTCTCCTACCCCTGCCAGACCACCAGTCGTAGCTGCACCTGTACAACCAGCACCCCCCCATAGAGCAGCTCCTCCCATTGTTCCCCCAGCTATGGCAGCACCAAACACAAAGAAAATATTAGGTGTTCCCCCGGAGCCATTTGATGGCAAGTCAGAGAAGGCAGAATCCTTCTGGAATAACTTGGCAAACTACTATTACCTCAATGAAGACGTCTATACAGATGAAGGGAAGAAGGTCTCTGCAGCGCTAACCCACTTCAAATTGGGTACTCCAGCAGGAGAATGGGCTCAAGACAGACAGAAAACAGCCCTAGCAGCTACGCCAATAAACTTTGGTACATGGGCAGATTTCAAGATTGCCTTCAAAAAACACTTCATCCCAGAGCACACCAAGTTGGAGGCCACTAACGCCATGTACAACTCAAGAATGGGGAACAGACCCTTTGATGAATGGTACCAGGAATGGTCTACCCATGCCTCTAGGTCGGAGGCAAATGAAGAAACCAAGATGTTCGCCTTCAGAAAGGTGATTCCACAGGCACTGCACCAAAAGCTAATTGGTCTTTCGCCTCAACCTACAACATTGGAGACGCTAGTCGAAAAAGCAAGAGACTTTGACAGAATTTGGCGCCTTTACAGTAACCCTGCCTTCACACAAGGAGGAAGAAACAGACAGACGCAAGGACCCAGGAATAGGGCAGCTTATATAGAAGAAGAAGACACTCAAGTCAACGCTACCATAACTGATCCTCAGCAAAGAGGAAAATTATCCAAAGAAGAGAAGGACAGGCGCTTCAAAGAAAAACTTTGCTTTTTCTGTGGAAAGCCCAACCACGTCGCCAAAGATTGCTGGACTAAGAAGCGGCAACTTCAAGGAGGAAGTAGACAAGGAAACCAACGTCCTAGGTCAGACTTCAAAGCATGTGCAGCCATGACTCAGGAAGAGTCTTATGAAGACGCACCAGAAGAGCACCCAGCACAGATAGCTTCACTATATCACAGTCCTCCACCATGGTTCCTCTATCCCTCGCCCTCACTCTGCACCAGTTCAAGAGGATTTTTGAAGTGTCCTACTGCAGCACTGTCAGTTAGGACTTTACGGTTATCCAATTCCAGTTTTATGAATAGGTATTCTCTACTAGAGACGCTCGACTCTGAGCCTGTACCTGGTGATACTATACGAAATAGACGATCACCTTCTATTACACTCAGAGTGACTCTAGTTGGCAAGAAAACTGGTAAAGAAATCAGTGCACGCGCCCTTGTTAGATAGTGGCGCAGAAGGCATCATCATAGATCAAGACTTCGCAACCAAGAATGGACTTACGCTTCGAACCCTAGTCAACCCACTTCCAGTCAAGAATGTGGATGGAACACCCAATAAGAGGGGATCAGTTCGACACACTACTATTCCAAAATATTAGGATCAAGTCTCAAGGAGACTACCATGAAGAAAGCGCAGAACTTTACGTCACTACCCTGGGGGATCATGACATTATATTCGGCACAGATTGGCTCCATGCGCACAACCCAGAAGTAGACTGGGCTCTTCCCCAACTAGCCTTCACCAGATGCCCACCAACATGTATGTTGACCAAGAAACTGCTGGTTATCACATCCAAGAAAGCACAGACACGCGCTACTACAATAAACGCCATATTAGCAAAAGAAGATAACCCAGAACAGGAAGAGGACACATTCTCAGAAGACGCGATCGACTCTTTCCTACATATCCACAGCTTTCTCAAGTATGACCATTTAGCCATTCGCGCAAAGACAACAACCAGTACAGAAATAGCAGCCAGAACAGCACCTAAAGCCTCCATGGACCACATTCCAACACAGTTCAAGAAGTACGCCAAGGTCTTTAGTGAGGAAGCCTCACAACGTCTACCACAGCACCAACCTTGGGACCACGCCATCGACTTAAAACCAGGATCAGCAATGAAGAATTGCTCTATTTATCGACTTACACCAAAAGAATCAGACGCCTTAAAAGAATACGTCACAGAACATTTGCGGCGAGGTTATATTCGCCCTTCAAAGTCACCTATAGCCAGCCCCTTCTTCTTCGTTGACAAGAAGGATGGAAAACTACGCCCTGTGCAAGATTACAGAGGCCTCAATGACATTACTATCAAGAATGCTGGCACCATTACCACTAATCCCAGAACTTATAGATAAGTTATGCGGTGCCAGATACTTTACCAAGTTAGGACATCAGATGGGGATACAACAACATACGCATTCGTGAAGGGGATGAATACAAAGCTGCCTTCAAGACACCCCTTGGTCTATTTGAACCCACAGTCATGACCTTTGGTCTTTGCAACGCCCCTGCCACCTTCCAGACATTCATGAACAACATATTCGAAGACATGGTGGACGAAGGCCATGTAGTGGTCTATCTAGACGATATTTTGATCTTTGCAGAAGACCTCACCTTATTGACCAAGCTTACGGACATGGTCTTGTCAAAGTTGGACAAGTTTGACCTCTATCTCAAGCCAGAAAAATGTTCATTCGCGCAAACGACAATTGAATACCTGGGGATTGTTATCTCTGAAGGCCAAATAGCTATGGACCCTGGCAAAATAGCCGGCATTACAGGTTGGCCACCCCCCAAGACAGTTAAACAGGTCCAAGCCTTCCTGGGGTTCTGCAACTTTTATCGAAGATTTATCAAAGACTTTTCCCATATTGCGCGACCACTTTTCGAACTCACTAAGAAGGATTTCCCCTTTGTTTGGGGAGCAGCAGCAAGCACAGCTTTCCGCACCCTTGTTACCACCTTTACTACAGCGCCAGTGTTGGCGTTACCAGATCACAGCAAACCATTTTGCCTCATCACAGACACCAGCGACTTCGCCACAGGAGCAATTTTGGAACAACCAGACGCGTTGAACAGGTGGCACCCTATTGCATATCACTCCAAGTCCTTGCAACCCGCGGAGAGAAACTACGAAATACACGACAAAGAACTTCTGGCTATTATTCGGGCCTTGGAAGTATTCCGCCACTACTTGGAAGGTAGAGAAGATACCTTAGAAATCTGGTCAGACCATGGCAACCTGGTATATTTCACCACAAAACAACGCCTTACTCGACAACAAGCGCGTTGGGCTCTCTTTTTATCACGCTTCAAGTTTACAATTATCCACAAGCCAGGGACCCAAAACAAAGCTGATGCACTGTCCAGGCGAACAGATCATAAAGAGGGGATAGCACCTGAAGATAATGATTGCGTGCTCCTCGGTGACAAATTTTTTGCAATACGTGCAACTCACCCTGTAGGAATCAAGATAGATGGAAACACAGTATTACGCCAACAAATTAAAGCAGCCCAAGAATACGACAAAGAAGTCAGTCAAGCATTAGAAGTGATCTTAAAGAATGGCCCAAGAACCCTCACAAAAGGCCTAGAGGATTGGAACTTAGAAGATGGAATCATCTTATACAAAGGACTGGTTTATATCCCAAAGAATGAAGAACTACAAAGAAGTATTGTCAAGTTACACCATGAACATATCGCCTTAGGACATCCAGGAAGATGGAAAACCTATGAACTAGTATCAAGAGATTTCTGGTGGCCAGGAATGTCCACCTTTGTCAAGAACTATGTAGACGGATGCGCTACATGTCAAGCTACAAAAATAAAGCCAAGAAATCAAGTACCTCTGCAACCAAATCAAGTCCCCGCGGACATTTGGGGAATAATCACCATGGACTTCATCACAGACCTCCCCACTTCTCAAGGATACAACTCACTATTTGTTGTGGTCGACCACCTTAGCAAGGCCATAGTTATCGCGCCATGCACCAAGACCATTACAGCTGTAGAAACATCCAAGTTATACCTAGACCAGGTTTGGAGACGCACAGGCTTACCAAGACAAGTCATATCAGATAGAGGCCCACAATTCACGTCAAAAGTCATGCAAGAAATTTAGAGAAAACTAGGAGTCAAATCTACAATGTCTACTGCCTTTCATCCCCAAACAGATGGAGAAACAGAACGAGTCAATCAAGAATTAGAGCAGTACCTTTGCGTCTTTTGCAACTTTCAAGTCAACAATTGGGTAGAGCTAATACCCTTCATGGAATTTGCGCACAATGCAAGACAGCATAGTGCTACAGGAAGATCACCATTTGAAATCTGGTACAGCTTCAAACCAGAGTTCATCCCACCAGTAAACTTTGCCACCAAGATACCCACAGTTGAAGAGCGCCTTCAAGCCTTGGAACAAATCAGATCTGAAGTCACAGCAGCTCTAAAAGTAGCTGCAGAAGTTATGAAGAATACCTGCGTATCCACTGCTACCTATGAACCTAAACCAGGAGACCAAGTTTGGTTAGAAGGAACCAACGTCCACACTACCCATCCAAAGGCCAAGTTGGCCCCTAGACAACATGGACCATTTAAAGTATTATCTTGTTGGGGAGTCAATTGCAAACTCCAACTACCAAAGTCATGGCGTATCCACCCAGTCTTCCACAACTCCCTTATCTCCCCCTATAAAGAAACCACAGCCCACGGGCCCAACTTCACCAGACCACCCCCAGAAATAGTCCAGGGAAAAGAAGACCATTATGAAGTAGAAACAATCCTCCAGTCCAGACTTTTGCCCAACAAGAGAGGAATACAATACCTAGTCAAGTGGAAAGGGTACCTAAGTTCAGAAAACTCCTGGTTACCAGCATCACAAATGAAGCATGCAAACCTACTAGTACAAGAGTACCATGCAAACAACCCAAGAACCCCTCAACCAAGTAACCTTAGAATGCTGTCGGCGCAGCAAGACCTTAAAGAGGGGATACTGTCATGAACCGTCAAGCTTAGGTTATGACTCAAGAGTTTAGGCCGGTCTGGACCGGTCCGGTATTATGTAATCAACTTCCTAATTAGGAAATCCGAGGTCGGAGTTTGAAATTATACTCCGGAGGTCATGTGATCTGTCACGTGACTAGTTCCTTGTAGAAGGTTCTACCACCTTCTACAGAGTTCTACCAGTTTCCACAGAAGAACTGCGGAAAAGGTCACCAGGTCTCAGAGAGACTAATGCCATTGGATGGTATTTATAGAGCTTCCACATGCTTCCAGGACATTCCCAGAGAGACTATTGCCATTGGACGGTATTTATAGATCTTCTACGAGTTTCCAGAGTATTCCATTATGTAAACACCATGTAGCCAGGTATATAAGCTGGCGCAATACAATGGACAGTCCCTCAGACTGTCCACTTGTGAACTCCCACTTGCAAGGTCATAGTCTACTGCATTGCTCCCTCCCTCCAATCTGCTCTGCCTTCTTGTCCCCTTGCTTATGTTTAAAGCCATCCTCTCTGCCTTTTTCATCATCATCTTCCTTGTCCCTCATATCCCTCGTCTACTCCCTAAGTGTCCCAAGTACCATTGACTTACTTGATAGTAAGTCATCACAAGAACTATGATAGTGGTTGTAGTGGAGTCCAATCGGCTACAACTTGAATGGCAAACAAAAGATTTGAGGACTGAACAAGCCGAGGTTGGATACGCAAGCCTATGGCGGAGATAAATCACGCCACGAACCTGCAGACGACGCAGAGACATAAGTCAACAACTTAAGACCTTTATACAAGGTCAAAGACAAGAGTCATGCAGCGGCAGGCTGAGTAAGAACCAAGAGGACAAGTTGCATTAGCATAGTAAAGAGGGTACAAAGGAAGGATGCATACCTGAGTAAGAACCAAGAGGACAAGTTGGTTCTACTCAGGACGCTACAGCAGGGTTTATATACTACTGCGCTCATTGTATTACTAAGTACTTTAGTAAGTGTAATGACTCATGCGCTGACATGTCGTATCTATTAATAGCCCTTATCTATTGTGCTGACTGATGCACACTAAGCGGCTATGACTACTTGATGACGCGGCCTCCTTATCTGCCGAGTAAATCCTAGTACAACACGTAATACTGCTACAGTAATCGTTCTATTGTATTCTACTACATTCTAGCCAATCACAACAAGCACATGCACTATTGTTATTTATAACAATAGAAGTCCGAGAATGGCAAGACTGTCACACAGTCAAATAACATCACATGATGTATCCCACGATCATGTGACCCAAAGTTGCACATGTTGGCATCATGTGACTAACCATCTTATCATATCTAATGATAAGGAACTTAAGTACTTTGGCCGCTTATATCTTGCCCAAATAAATCCGTAAAAATACAGAAAAATAGGGAAAATAATACGTGTCCATGACAGTGGTCCTGATGACTCTGGCACATTCCAATCAAGTCCACAAGGCTCCTTCAATGAGTCAGACCATGGCAAGCGGCGAGTGAAAATAACTGAGAGAGCAAAGTAAGTATATTATCCTTAGAAGTGAACTGGCTGTCTGATCAATATGCCAGATATATGGACACTGGTAGAGGTGTCGGAGGAATTAATACCCACTTCTTACAAAGGTAGAAATATGACCATTGTATTTGCCCACATACTCAATGTGATATGAAGTATGAATTGTTCCCACTTCACTGTCATTCATTTGAGCTATCCAACATCTCCACCTACCTCCGACCTTATCTAATGTCCTCCGATGTCCCCTTCCTCCACTTGATACTCTTTTCCTCTAAGGATCGCTCACTCCCCTTCATCCTCTCTCCGACTTACTAATACCAAACCGACCTCTTCAGAGGTATTAACCCTTGCCCTTCCAAAACCTGATCACCCTCATCCACCCGTCTTAGTGTTATCTGTCTGTCCTTTTCTCATGCAGGATGCCCCCTGGTTTAGACAGTGGTGTGCAAGTGGTTGCTCCGAGATAGAGGAGAACACACCTACTTACCAGAGTGTGAAGATGTACCCTGGTCCGATGAAGGGTGTTCAGAAGTGGACATGTACTCTCCAAAGTGTAGAGATTCCCCCTAGTCCATTCAGTAGTGTGCAAGCTGTTAGATCAGGATGGAGGAGTGGATATATACTTACCAGTCTGCAGAAACACACATTGGTCCTACCAGTGGTATGTATATGGTTGTAACACTGTTGATACCCACCTGCACCACAGTGTATGAAGATGTGTTCTATTCTAACCACTGGCTTGCAAGTGGTCGGACCAAGTGGCGGAGTAGAGTGCAGCTTACTTGGCTATGATATTGTGGCCTATGTTAATAAGTGATCTAATAAACACTCTAAGAATTGGAGAAGGTTAGGGGGAGGAGATATCTGGTCACTAGCATGTGGAGATAGAACCATGTTGGACCAACAGTGTCTTAGTAGGTGGAGCAGTGCAGGGGAGTTCGGAGATGATTTCTGGTCTGACTCACACTCTCTATGTTCTGATATGCCTTGGTCCACCAGCCAATGTCAGCTGGCCCATGAAATATGAAAGATTCTCTGATGTCGGCCGACGTCGGCTGCCCATGAGTTATGGGAGATTCTACCCGTCGGCTGGCCCATCAATTATGTAAGCCATCGCTGATCCATGGCTGCGACATAGGTTGCGCATATAAGTCGAGATAAAATGAGGGTCTCTGTCTGTGATCATCTTCTTCGGCAATCCGTAATGTGGGTAGACGTGTTGAAGGTACAGTTGCGCTACTCCTTTGGCTGTGATTGTTTCGTTGCACGGGATGAATATTGAGGCTTTGGTATAGTCGTGGTCGGTGATAGTAAGTATAGTGTCAAATCCTTTGGATGGTGGTAATTTGGTAATGAAATCCATGGTGACCACTTCAAAGGGTTGCGCTTCTGGATCAGTAGTGATGGGGAATAGTCGTGGTTTTTGTCTGTGAGTATTGATTTTATTTGCTTGACAGATTGTGCATCCTTTGACATATTCTTCCACATCTTCTTTTTGCCATGGCCACCAGTATCATTCTTTGAGTAGAGCATGCGTGTTGGCGATTCCAGGATGTCCATGATGAGGGGGATCGTGAAAAAGAGAAATTACCCCCCTCTTAAGTTCAATGTTGCCCTTGACATTGGCAACTCGAGCTCCTTTGTGACACCACATGTCCACATCGTCTTGATATAGATTGTGAGCGTTAATCCATTCTGGTTTTGGCATATTGTGATGGTTTAACTTGCTCCACATAGAGAGTTTGTCAATTGATTCTTCTTCCATCCCTGCTAAATTGATAAATAATTCTTCAGGGAGTACCATGACATTGTCATTGTCCTCTTCTCCTTCATCGTAGTCACTTCGCCTTGATAATGCATCTGCCCTTGCATTTTTTGTCCCACTAACATGTTTGAGGACAAAATTGTATTCTTATAGTTCCTGAAATTTGCGTGCAACTCTTCTACTGATTTTTCTGGGTTCTTTTCAGTAGATAAGGTTGGCGTGGTCGGTATGGATGGTGATAATATGTGGGGATCCTACAAGATACGTTCTCCATGTTCTAAGGGCTTTGACGACTGCTAACAATTCTTGGTCGTATATGTCATAGTTTCGCTCTGTTTCAGTGAAACTTTCCAAGAAGAATGCTACTGGGTGCATTTTCTTGTCGTCTCCTTCTTGGTTTAATACTGCACCGATTGCGAATCCTAATGCGTCAACTTCAATTTCGAACGGTGTGTCTAACTTTGGGCATTGTAGTACAGGGGCTTTGCTGATTCTTGCTTTGAGTTCTTCAAAGGCTTTTTGTCTAGCGCTTGTCCATTCCCACGGTGTTTCCTTCTTTGTAAGGTCATTAAGCGGTCGTGCAATGGCCAAAAATCCTCGTATGAATCGTCGATAGAAGTTGCAGAATCCGAGGAATCCACGTACTTCTTTAAGGTTGGTGGGTGTCAGCCATTCACGTACTCCTTGCACTTTGACAGGGTCCATCTTTACTTGTCCATTGCCGATGATAAGTCCTAGGTATTCGACTTCACGTACTTCGAACACGCATTTTTTGGGCTTAAGGTAAAGATCATGTTTGTCAAGTCGATTTAGTACTTGGTGGACTAATTGTTGATGCGTAGTGAGGTTGTTGGGTGTGGCAATAAGGATATCATCCATATAGATTACCACCCATCCTTGCACTACCAAGTTACGGAAAATTGTGTCCATCATCATTTGGAATGTACTTGGCGAATTTGTGAGTCCAAAGAACATAACACAAGGTTCAAAGAGCCCTTTGTTAGTCTTGAATGCGCCTTTCCATTCGTCTCCAGGTTTAATCTGTACGTTGTTATATCCCCATCGAATATCAAGCTTGGTAAAGATTTGCGCTTCTCTTACTTTGTCGATGAGTTCCAGGATGAGTGGGAGTGGATAACAATTCTTCACAGTCAAATCGTTGAGCTTGTGATAGTCTTGCACCAGTCGAAGTTTGCCATCTTTCTTTTTAATAAAGAAGAAAGGTGAAGAGTAAGGAGACTTGGAAGGTCTGATGTAACCTTTCCTTAGTTGTTCTTCGACAAATTCTTCTAATGCTTTATCTTCAACTTGTGTTATGGGGTATATTTTGCAATCAATGGTAGTCAGGGCATTTGGAACAAGGTCAATGGCGTGATCCCATGGTCGCGGTGGTGGGAATCGTTGGGAACTTTCTTCATTGAATACTTTGCGATGACAGTGATATTCTTTAGGGACCCTTTCTTCAAAGGTTTTGACGGTTTTGTCAGTGGCTTTTTGCGCCAATTCTGACATGGTGGTGGTTTTGTGCAGGTGTGTTACTTCATCAGGAATTTCTTCTACTTGTTGTTCCCATTGCTCTTCTGTTACAATTCCTCGGTTGGCGACTGACACATATCCTAGACTTGTGATGACGACTGGTTGGAATTCCTTGTCTAAAGTTGTGTCCTTCCAGTGTACCTTCGGCTCAAAAGCTGTGAGCCAGGGATATCCCAAAATGACTTCGTCAGATCCTAAATGGTAATAAGGAATCTGAGCGTTTTGGTTTGGTTTCCTGTTGTAACTTCGAGGTCCGTAAATTGTGTAATTTCGCCATCTTGATTGTGAGTTCCATCTATGTTCCATATTTTGATAGGTTTTGCCACTGGTAGCGTAGAGATCTTGAGCCTATTTATCAGATTTTTACTGATAAAATTGTCGGTTGCTCCCGAATCGATGAGCACTTGTCTTTCGGCTGTTGCGTGTGCAGATTCAAATAAAACTGAAATTCGCATAGATCGATATCTGCTATGGTACATGCTAATCTTCATTGCTTTAGCCCAGGCCACGGGGTTCAAGCATTGGAAAAACCCTGTTTCCCAAACAATTGTTCTTCGAGAGCTGCTTTGACATCATCGGAGTCAGCTTGCATGGCGGTGATATAGGCTGCAGCTTTCTCCGAGGCTTTCATATTGGAATTGCCTTCTACTTTGACAGTTGCAACAACCGTAGGGGTGGTTGGAGAAGTAGTTGTGACAGATGCTTGGGTGTTTTGGCATTGGGGGCAGGTTTGTGAAATATGCCCTTTATTGCCGCATCTGAAACATCTTCCTTCTTGTTGATATCGTTGCTTGTCTTCTTCAGTCATCGTGGCTCTTGCGCAGGTTCTCCCAATGTTCATTGCATTGGGGTTTCGATTGTTGGCATACATGTTACAACGCCATTGTTTGCGACAAGGGTTATTGCTATTTGATGGCTTGCACAGATGACTTTGAAGGAGGTTATAGATTTGTTGTTGTTCTACAGCAGCTTCTGTCCAATCTTGCCAGTTTACGGGTCAATGTTGACAGAGTATGCTTTCCATCAATTTGAATGGTAGCCCTTGAGCATACAAATTGAGGGTTACTTCTTCGTTTAACGTATATCTGGCTTTATTTGTGAGACTGGCAAATTTGGCATTGTAGTCATCGATGCTTCCTCCTTCCATCTTCAGTTTGGCAATGTCTGTTTGTGCTTTCTGCCTTTCTGAAGTGTTGGTGTAGGTTCGTCAGAATCGAATCTCTACTTCGTTCCACAGATTTCTTCGGCTGGTGCCACCCCAGTAGCGATTTGGTTATTGAGCCAATTAACTTGCTCTTGAACCCAGTCTTGCACCAATGGTCCTCTAATATAGGACAAAAAGGTCATGGTCCTTTGATAAGGGATCCTGAGTATTGCAGTGTTCGGGTTCATGCCCTGATAGATGGTGAAGTCGAGAAGGAAAGCCTTGCTTTGTCCGTGGTCTCCATTGAATTCAGCAGGTGGGTTTCCTCCGAGTTTTCCATCAGGTACTCCTTCTCCTGCTGGAGCTCCGCCTGCAGGTGCTGCGCCTGGTGCCGGTGCGCCTCCTCCTCCACCTCCACCTCCACCTCCACCTCCACCACCTCCACCTCCTGATGCAGGGGCAGGGGCTCCTCCTCCACCGCTGCCTCCGAGGGTGCAGATGGAGTGGTGTGACTGGTTGAGGCTTGAGTTTGTGACATGTCTGGTGCTGAGTTCTGTTGTTGGGGTGGTTCTTCTGTCATTTCTTCTGGTTGGGTTGTTTCTTCTGGTGCGTCGACTTGCACTGGCAGGTCAGGGGATATGCCAAATAGGTTTCTATTTGAATGAAGTGGTCCTGTCTGGAAGTGGGGTGGTGCTAGTTGAAATGTAAACCACTGTCCACTAGTTTTGCTTTTAACAATGATTGCCCACTTGCGTAATTCTTTGAGGTATTCTACAGGAGTGTATCCTAAAGTTTGGTCATAAACGCAATACCCTTTGTTTTCTCCTTCTTCAACCCAAACAACTGATCCTTTGATTGCTTCAGATAAAGTGTCTTCTCTTGTTCATTCGATGTATTCGGACTGGAACTGTGCTTCTGCATGGCTTTTTCCTTTCTTGGGGAAGCCACCATGGTTTAGAGACGGAGACTCGACTTAATGTTACGCTCACACAGGCGATCGTGCGACATGCAACTAAGTCAAGTTCGAGATAGAGTGAGACCTGGTCAAGGTCTCAGTTCAATGATGCACAAGTAGCACATGGAGCAAGGCTCAACACAGCACAGAGGAAGTGACTCAAAGGTCCTTCTGAATAACAAAAGCGAGGCAATAGACAAAGGCCTGCATGTTCAACCAAAGGTATCCTCAGAAAGGAATCCCTCTAGAGTCTGTGAGACTGAAGAATAATGTGATTCAAGAAGAAGTCGAGTCTACTGTACAAGCTAAGTAGAGAGCGACTTATATACTAGTACAACACCAAAGAGTCACAAACAGATGGTGTCAGAATGAGTCAGGTATATCTAGCATGTGATACTAGTAAAAGAACGCCTCAGAAGGCCATAGAACAAAAATGAGTCATCGTACTGTACCATGTGATAATCGAGTCAGTATGAGTCAGAAGTCCGGCACTTTGTATAGTAAATGATGGGAAAGGGTGTAAGCAAGAATATGTAATGGACGAGAAGTGTCTGGAATTGTAACATATGAGCTACCCGGAATCCCACCTTGTGACAAGTGTGGTGAATTTGATCGCTCAATTTGACTCACTATTAGTTCAATTGTCTTCTCTAATTCCTCAGCTGCGAGCCAAACCAGGAACACCTCCTCATTGGCCCACTTCAATATCATTCCCCCTTTGTTGCGATCATATGCTATGCTTCCCTGCTGCGTTGTTGTAATGTGGTGTTTGGCACAGTGCACTTCCTCTCTGAGACCATGGTAAGCAAGGTTTGTTTGGGTAATGGCAGGACCTGTGGGAATTTCAAAAGTAGGCATTGTGTGGGCATGAGGAGAGGGGATTGTTTGTATTTGCCCCTTCCTCCCCTGCATCCTTCCACGCACGCTGAATCCCACACATGCCAATACACAGACACGCATTACATGTTATTTTCCTTTATTTATGTTGTACTCTCCTCTGTTGTATTTTAGTGTATTTAATCTAAATTGATATTGTATTATTTACACTAAGAAAAAAGAATGTGGAAGAAAAGAAATGTCAAAAAGAGCGGACTTTCAATCTGAGTTGCGGAGAAACGGTGCAAGTGGACCGGACCATGGATGTTATGTGTCTACTGGCACGTGGCTCGACTTGAGCAATAGGGGCGGTGACACTACCAAAGATGACTTAGCGATATAACGGCCCTCGTGGCACGTGATCGTGGGAGTATAACAGCAAGCCCTCAGTCGTGGGACAATACTGACTCAAGGATGATAATCGCAGCGCAGACTTCTAACAATAGGAGCGCAAGACTTAACCCGATGAGGAAAGATGGGACGGATGAAAACAGAGTAGATTCAAGAAGACCAAGCTGCGGACTACGGCGCAGCTTGGCTAGCCTTATATACATATACGCGAGGGCTTTAAAGCGCCTCTCGAAAGGTAAGTAACCAATCACGTATCGTATGGCTATCGTAAGTGTCCATCCGAGTCATATAGTACAAGCCAATCGCCTCCTCGATCCTTATCATACAGTACTGGGTTATCGAGACCGTTATCTATGAGTCACATACCGTTATCACATGCCACCGGTTCGGGGATACAAGCTACCTGAAATCCCACATCGTAACAATGGAAACGATGCAAAAAGGTAAAGACTGTAATTGATACCGATCCAAGGAAACTGTCATGCACAGAGGTGTGTACTTCTTACATTGTTTCCACAGTCTGGTCCATTTGGAACCGCCCAAAAGTTGAGACTCCACCAAAACACCCTTTTTCACAGCGATTGACGAATCGCATCCTTCCCACGCGCCGGTGAGAGTGGGCCGCTTTACCACAACTCAACTTCAAACTCAGATTTCTTTACTTTTTAGCATACTCTTATTACTTCTATTTGTACGAGTAAATACAAATTGAAATACAAATAATAAATGAAAATAACGCGTAAACAACGCGTGTACCAGTGTGGATTGTGGAATGCGAGGGGAGGAGGGGTGAACAAGCTGCCAATCCCCTCCTCCTATCCCCCCTCCCACCCAATTCAACTCATTTATGACCTGTAAATCGAACAGATGATGGCCATGTTTGAAATCGCAGTGGGACCACCCGTTGCCAAAAACCTCTGCACGTTCCAGACTACCGGATCCAACACACGCTTAATCGAAGACCCCACTACGACACACCGGTGCGGGAGCATTACATCCGACCGGAAAATTGGAAGGATGAATCTAGAATGGGCGAATGAAGAAGAGTTCCTGGCTTGGTGTGCAGCCGAGGAGTCGGAGAACACTATCGAACTCATTGTGAGTAAGGTCGTGCACTCTAATTCGCCGATCTGGAGGGCGCACCGCGTCCTAAGGTGCTCGCGCGAATGGACGGGTGGCCAGTCGGCCCAGATCAAATCTGGGGAACCCGCTGAGGGGAACAGGAAGATCCCTTCAAAAAAAACAGGTTGCCGTTGCCGCCTGACAATCAAACTCTATTGGCATACTGAGACCATTCTCGGGGAGTACGAGTGCGAGCACGATCACCCGCTCAGGGATGAGAATCTATGATTTACCCGGCTTTCCGACAAGATCAGGGACCTGGTCATGAATCTTGTTCACATTGGGGTCGACACAAAGGCAGTTATGAGTCATGCTCCTCGCTGCCTATCTAGCTATGTAGTTGACACAGATCCTATCTAGCTGAAACGTGTGCGCGAGACTACTAAACGCACTGATCGTGATCACTACATTACAACGCGTGATATTAATCGCCTCCGCCGGATCGTCGAAAATGAAGATATCCGCCTCGATGAGAATGACGCGGTGTCAATTAAGGTGTGGGCCACCCGGCTTCAGCAAGATGGTGCCGAGGTAATCTTGAAGGACAAGATCGACCCTCCCCCTCCTGAATCTAAGCTATCGCAAGATACTTTCATCCTGTGTATTCAAACCGGGTTTCAGAAGGACCAGTTCAGATTTATTGGAGAAAATTTCCTATCTATTGATGCTACACACAATACTACACAGTATGTAGGGCTACTATTATTCACTCTGGTAGCCAGAGATCGCTGGGGTCATGGTACACGTTATGTCAATCGTGTTTATGAAATACCTAATTCATTTCTGCTTGACAGGCGTCCCTGTTGCCTGGATGCTCTCATCGAGCGGCACAGAAGTGACTATAGAATTCTTTCTCAATTTCGTAAAAACGCGTAATCCGGAAGTTAACCCGGCGATTATCATGAGCGATCGTGACAAGGCACAGATGAACGCGATCAACACTGTATACCCAAATTCAAAGCTGCTATTATGTTGGTGGCACGTGCTCTGCACAATCCGGATGCACGCGGACTCCATTCAGTGTCTTGGAAGCGAGCGCTTCTATGTGCGATCGGTTTCAGATCTGTCCAAAATGTATTTGGTCAATCTTGGCAAGGACAGCTCCTCGGACCTGTCAAAAAATTATTTGATCGATCACGGCAAGGACTCCTGCAACTGTCTGGACTGGCCCAGGGTCCGGCTTTGCAAGCACATCGCAGCCATTGCGCATTTCTCTACAGGGGATGCTATTCTCACGCACGCGACAGGGAAACCTCTCCCCCAGACACAAGAGAGCCCCCAGGACGCGCAGAGCGACGCGGGCCCGGCCTCCAATGCAAGCGCGACAATTTTAAATAACATGATCTCCGTCTCCAGGGCGTACCTAAGCGATGGCCCGCCATCATCGCCAGGGACCGTCCGAAGCCTTTGGCAAGTGGAGTCTCATCTCACGGCCGTAATTCAGAACTCGCGGGCCTCTGAGAGCCCACTCCCAGATAGGGAAAGCCTCCCGCCCAACCAACGCACCTGGACCGAGACCGCCGAGCGAATGGGGGGAAAGCGACGGAAGAGACCGCATCCCACTAACTCATCACCCACTGCCCCAGCAACTGAACGAATCAGGAAGCTCAATTGGAAGCAACCTCACGTGAAGAACACCGACCCATACAGCGGCGGCCTCCGATCTGGCAAGGATGCCGCCCCGGACGCGCAGACCGCAGCCCAGAACGTCAAGGCACGCGCCTGTGCTGCTTCCCCTGAGGAACCGCCTCCCTCCCAACCCACCAAATGGCGTCACAAGCGCGCTGGGACCCCACCGCCCCCACCACCTTCCGCGCCTGTGCCAGTGTCCTCGGCCCCCCTCGCGTGGTACCCGACTCACGCCACTTACTCGTTCAGCGCATATTCTCAAGTCCCACATCACACGACATACCCTATGTACTGGCCTTATGCCCATTTCCCCCCCCCACAACCTTACTACCCTAGCACACAGTAGATCACACACTAAGATATCGACTTGTAAAAAATCGCGTCCTTGTTTTGATTAGTCAATCTATTTTGATAATGTGCTCAATCACCTGACTTGACCAAAATTAATTGCACTCATGTGATCAATTTTATTAGCTACTATTCGACTTTACTTCGGTTGAACAATCAATAAAATTAAAGTTTTGAAGCAGAGACTCAATTCGAAGTTGACGGGAAAGCGGACCGGCACGTGGGAAGGATGCGATTAGGATGCAACTCTTTTTCACAGTTACTTGTGCAAAAAGTTAGGCAAATATTAACTCATAAATTTCATTTAATTAACACAGTAATCTTCCCAGTCAACTGACTTAATAAATGGTATCATGTGTATTTATTAATTAATTGTAAAGTCACATGAACGTGAGCTCAAAGTAAGTAATCATTATGGAGAGGGCAGAATGTGGCCCAATGATAAGCGATGGTTGGGCACAGTTGGGCATGGCATGTGGCAGTGCAGGCGGGTGGTGACAAATCAGTTGTGGGCAGTCACAACATGCAACGATGGAGGTGGATGGTGGCATGATGATGGTGCAATGGCTAGGGACAGGCATGGTGCATGGTGGCACAGGCAGACAGTGGGGAATATGTTGGGGGTGGTTATGGGATGTGATGACAGAGGTAGACGGTGGTGGGAATGCCATGGGGTGACACAGGCAGACAAAAGTGAAATAGTAAGTGCAAAGGAAAGGAAGGGATATAATGGAAAAATGTATTGATAGGCCCATGTGCATTGGGAGGCGCTTGATATAATACCAAAAATGGGTGAGCTGAGGCTGAGTGAGACACATAATGATTAGTGATGGCTTACATAATTGATGGGCCAGCTGATGGGCAGAATCTCCTATAACTCATGGGCAGCCAACATTGGCCAACATTGGAGAATCTTCCATATTTCATGGGTTAGCCAATGTCAGCTGGTGGACCAAAGCATATTAGAGCATAGAGAGTGTGAGTCAGATGAGAAATTATCTCTGGACACCCCCGCACTTCTCCAACCACTCTGGTAAGTATGTTTCCACTCCTTCACTCTAATAAAACAACTTGCACACTACTTTCCATAAAATACATATCCACACTTTGGGAAACACATGTAAACTCCTTAAACATGGTCCGACCACTTACACAGTACTGATTGGACAAGGGTATGTCTCTGCACTCTGGTTAGTAGATGTTCATTCCCCCACCTTGATCTGACTGCTGTCACACTACTGGTTGGACCAATGTGCATGTCTGCACACTGGTACAAATATTACTTGGCTATTCCAAAAGACCACAGAAGGACCCTTCAAATGGACAAAGGAAGCAACAGAAGCACTGGAGAAACATATTGCGATCATTTGTAGTGACCCAGTACTTGGCCAATCAGATATGACCAAACCCTTTGAATTAGAAGTGGACACCTCAGCTTTCACAGTTGGAGCTATCCTGACATAAAGAGACTCCAGAAATAAATCACAAGCTATAGGCTACTTCTCAAAAGCCTTCAATGCAGCGGAGCGAAATTATGACATACATGACAGAGAACTCCTAACAGTGTTATGGGGACTAGAACATTGGCAACCACTCCTTATGGGGTCACCACATGAAATTACATTGTTTATGGACCACAAGAACCTAGAATACTACAGGCACCCTCAATGAATCAATAGAAGGGTGGCTAGATACATCCCAAGACTGGCGGACTACAATTATCGACTAGTTCACAAGCCATGTTACGACTTCTGACCCTTATCTTGAACCCCCTTCATTGCTCTTATCCCTTATCTTACAATTGACTCTTCTCTCTTATCTATCGACTGACTCATGGCTCATTTACGATTAGGATCCGATCAGATTCAGGTCTCGGCCCTTATCTCACACCTACCACATGATTGTACCATTGGTAGGTTTTATGACTTTTAGAATCCGCTGACGACGTCAGAGTCCCACGTGACTCCGCAGAAACTACTAGTACTTTCTATATGACTCATAGTACGATAAGCTCACTAGGACCAGTATCCTAGGATTGCGTCATGTGTTTGGTATAACCAAACACCATGTACTTGTATATAAGTCATGTACTACCTAGCTTGTACGGTAGACTTGACTTCTTGTGTAATACTACACTCTTGTCTCACGAACCCAGAAACCCCTTTCGACTCACCCTTGTTGCATTTGAGTCAATTGAACTTCGCTCACCCTTGCTGCATTTGAGCCCCATTCCTCTATAACTACCAGACACCGGGAGTCTGTTAGTCCTTGTACAACCTTACTCCGAGTCGTTGACCACGACTCTTCTCGAACTGTTACCCAAAGGACCCAGAAGTATACGTCATACACAACGCTCCTGTAGTAGCATTACAAGCCAGGCATCCAGAACCATGCAGACTCCTTCTCCAGATGACCAGATCATGTGAACAGAGAAGAAGACAACAAAGATGTGGTAGTCCTATCACCAAACTTATTTGCAAACACTGCCCTTTCTGTCAGAATAGATGATCATATCATGGCACACCAAATGGAGCACAAAGACACACTGAAAGAGTGGGCACACCCCTTTCAGCTTGTGAAAAATGGAAAACACTGGTGGAAGAACAACAAACTTGTGGTTATGGACAACATCACACTAAGGAGGGGGGTAATTTCCCTTTTCCACAATCTCAAGACAGCTGAACACCCTGGAATAACAAAGACACTCTGGCTAGTAACACAAGACTTCTGGTGGCCAAACATAAAAGAAGACATTGCCTCATATGTATAAGGATATGCCACATGTCAATCAAACAAAAATTTCCCTGGAAACCTGAAACCACCACTCTTCCCCATCAAGACAAAGTCCGAAGCACTCCCTTTCAAGACTATCACCCTAGATTTCATTACGAAATTACAGTCATTCATGGGTCAATGGAACATCAGGGTCAATGGACCAAACAACTCCGACAACTGCATTTTTGGTCAAATCACTTCAGAATTTTTGTAATATCCAACCTATAGCTCCTGTGAATGTCTCTTCAAAATTTTATAGAGGTGTAATGAGTAGATGTTGCAGTAGACTTGTTTCTCAATTTTTTTGGCAAAAACTGAAATTTGATAAGCGAAGATCAGTGGGAAATGCTCATATTTTGGCCAACTTTTTGTGGCCATATACAAATTACATGCTATATAGTGAACTCTAGATAGTTATTTCAGAGGTAGGAATATGGGATTGCAGGATATCTGCAGAAGAACGCTGAACAGGTCCAGATTCCGTGCTCCATGAGTCACATCACGCCTGCCAGATTGGGAATTCAGGAACGAAAAGTGATGCGAGCCAATGACAGCAATTGGTGCCTCCCCCAATTGGAAACTGCCTGTTGATGTGACCTTGGTCCATTGACCCAGTTACAGCTAATATGGACATTTTTTACTGATCCCTCCATCGCACTGTTTAATGCCATCCGATAATAGTTCTGAAGTGACCATCTGGTAGCTTACTTGTATGGCTAAAGTGTTGTCTATTTAAATTGGCTGATTGTCCATTACAACAAGTTTCTAAAGGTCAAAAAAAATTGAGTGATCCATAGAGCCATGAATGACTGTACCAGAGTCAGAAGGCCATGACACAATTCTCACAATAGTCAACCATAACTGTTCCAAAGCAGCCTTCTTCATCCCTTGCAAAGAGACAATAGACATAGAAGGGGTGGCAAAACTATATGCCAGAATAGTACTACCCCACTATGGACTCCCAAGAAGAGTGATCTCTGACAGAGACCCTAGATTCACTGCCACATTCACAAGAAGACTATGCGAGGATCTAGGCATAGAACAATGATACGGATCGCGGAAAGTACGGAACCTTACTAATACTTATGACCGGGTTAGTAAGTGCATATGTGTCATGGACTTATAGTATCAGTCAGCATCAGAATCACATGTCTTTATAGACTGTGAGGTAGTTGTGCTATTCAATGTACAAATTGGAGAGGAGCTTTAAAGCTACCTTGATATATGTATATAAGTCGTCATATTGAGACCAAGGCTCTTCAGCTTGGTCTTCTTCAATTTCACTTCCGACTTGTATCCCTTCTCTCACAGTAGGAATTCCATTGCTCATTGTCTCTTCATCTATCACAATTGGCCCAAGGACATGAAGTATTGTCTTGGTGCTTTGAGTTGTATACTTCACTAAGTTACATACTCATTACATTGTTGTCGCCACTAAATCGCCTAAGTCAGGCTTACACCATGAAAGTGTAACATTAAGACCAAGCTCTACAACTGTGGCAACCTTTCCAACAACCACAGAACGTTGGGTTAACTTTCAACCCTACTTTGTAGAATGAAGGGGAGCAAGGAACGTACCCACCAGATACCTTAAAGCTGCAAGGTGGAGGACGAATGTTGGACCTGAAGGATACTATGTGGATACTTCAAGACCAAACCATTGGTGTCCAGTTGAATTCAACTTTGAAGCAATTTGCTGGACTCGTATTAGAGAAAACCCAAGGGGAAATAATTGGGAAGTAGTTGCACCTGCTGAGGGCAATTTATGTTGTGATATTCACACAAATGAAGTAGTAATTCAATCAGAGTGGGGACCTATCGATGGTACACCTGAAGAAACACACTCTGCCAACTCATGAATGCCAGCTCCAAGTGAAGCTAGTCAAGAAACTGACAAATTGGGAGATGAAGCCAATGAAGACAAAGAACAGGAAGAAGCCATTGAACAAATCGTGGAACTCACTAATCAAATTCAAATAGTGGAGGAACCTGAAAGAATCCAGATAATAGCCACCGAAACCATATAAGAACCTGTCAGGGAATGAATTGAAGAACCAAATGAACAAATGTTCATTAATCCAGAAACTGGACATGTGATGATGGCAGATGATATTGTGTTATATTGAGCAATAGGATCTGATCGTCCCGACCCCCCTTTGGGAGGAGGAGGAGGACCTCCCAATGGAGGAAGAAGACTCCTGGGAGGCAGATTCCCAGGAGGTGGATTCCCGGGAGGCGGATTCCCAGGAGGAGGACCTCCAGGAGGGGGATTCCCAGGCAGAGGAATACCACCTGCGGGAGCACCCAGTCATCAATCAGACAAATTCATTGGAAATGCCCCACAAATATTTACAGGGGATTGACTCAAAGCAGAGGAATTTATAACTCAATGGTTACTGTACTGGGGAGTAAACAATAATAACCCCATCATGACTAATGCTTACTGACGATCGATGCTATTTCTCACATATATTCAAGGAAAAGCCATAAATGAATGGGTTATGAACATGAGCCAATGGCTCAACCGACAAGTAACTGGCGGAGTACCTGAACAGACACCAGATCTATGGGTTGAAACAGAAAGAGCGTTCAGAAGGAGATTTGCAAATACCCTTGAAAGAGAACAAGCACAAGGAATGTTAAAAGGGGGTTTAAAGATCAAGGACAGAGATCTTGACACGTATATTATGGAGTTTGAAACTCTGGTGCGACAAGCAGGATACCGGTTAAGTTCCATTCAAACTATTGATCTATTCACCGATGGACTATCACGACCATTGTTTGAAAAGGTGTTCCAAATGGACAACCCACAAACATTCGAAGAATGGAAGGATGCTATTCAATGAAGGCAGCAACAATATATCCATATGAGGGCAAAGTTGGAAGCCCATAAAGGTCAAATTCTGAAACCACGTGGGTTCACCAACAAAGGAACTGTAACGCCACCACAGGGGCGTTAAGTACGACATGTACTTCGGAGTCAACTGTCAGGGGTTCTGGTAGAGTGAGTCAGTTAGGACTCAGTCCGGTGATGAATAAGAGTCGATCTAGCTTTGAAAGCTTATCAACCTTAGTCAGAGAATACGAGGCTCAGGCACGAAGGCGAGCAAGGGACTTAAGCGCAAAGGCAAGTCGAAACGAGTTCGCGAGTACTGATGTGGTATTACACAAGAAGTCAGAACTACCGTACAAGCTAGGTAGTGTGCGACTTATATACATGTACACGGTGTTTGGTTATGCCAAACACATGGCGCAATCCTAGGATACGGGTCCTAGTGAGCTTATCGTACTATGAGTCATATCGAAAGTACTAGTAGTTTCCGCGGAGTCACGCGGGACTCTGATGTTGTCAGCGGATTCTAAAAGTCATAAAACCTACAATGGTACGATCATGGGGTAGGTGCGAGATAAGGGCCGAGACCGGAATCAGAACGGATCCTAATCAGAAACGGGTCACAAGACGATCGATGGAATGGAAGCAACAAAAAGGAATAGTCAAGCGATGAAGATGATAAGAGTAAAAGTTCGTAACAGAAACGATGCCTGGAAACCTTCCCAATCCAAATGTGATGGATACATCAGCTGATAGAAGTAGAGCGCAGTTGGCTGGATCTGAGGACATTGACTACACACAGCCACCCTATTTCCCACCTAATTGAGGCAGAGGTCAGGGAGGAAGACCAAATGGAAGAGATATCACATGTTACAATTGTGGAAAGAAAGAACATATCAGCCGCAATTGTTATCAGGCATGGGGACAAGGTCAAAACAGTTAAGGATGATCTACGGATACCGAACCTGTGACTATACAAAACACAGTATCCGGAATGATGAAAGAGGAACAGGCCCAGTATTGGATGGGGCAAGTAGCTGAACTAGGAGACGGAGTAAAGGATTGGATCTTGAAGGATTTGTGGACAAAAGAGGGTTTTCAGGACACCTAAACCCATCGGCCTGGGTAAGGGCAGTCAATTGTAATTCTGTGATTATCACACGCTATCGATCTATGTGAATTCCAGTTTCGATAAGAACGAATTACTCAAAGGCCGACATCAGAGTCCTCGTGGACTCAGGAGCAACCGATAATTTCATCAAACCCTCATTTGCGAAATGAATGGGGTTAGGGATGAAACGATTGGAAAGACCCCGTAAAATATGGAATATTGATAATACGGAAAACAAAGCGGGGCATATCACTCATTATGTGGATCTCGATGTGCAAACTAAAGGAATTCACAAGGAAATGCGATTCCTGATAACAAATACAGAACAAGAAGAGATGGTACTAGGATATCCATGGCTAGCCCAATATGAACCAAAAGTCAGCTGGAGGCATGCCACCATCAGCGAAGATGCTCTTCCCGTGGTTCTTTAATCTATCAATTCAAGAAAAGAAGGAATAGTAATTGCCAAAGCGCTAACTGTTATCGATAAAGATCGGATCATCGAGCAGTTAGATTAAGAATGTTCCATCAGAACCACGGCAATGGAATTGGCAATAGCGGCAAAACAATATTCTGTTAAGTCAGAATTACCTAAAGAATATCAAGAATTTGCCCATCTATTTAACGAAGAAGCTTCTTATCGATTTCCACCATCTAGACCTTGGGACCATACCATAGAATTCAAAAAAGGGACACCAGATGCCATCGACTGTAAAATATATCCTCAAACGCAGAATGAAGACAAAGCACTCAAAGAATTCCTATCAGAGCAACTGAAAAAGGGATACATCCGACCATCAAAATCCCCTTATGCGTCACCATTTTTCTTTGTCAAAAAGAAGGACGGAAAATTATGACCGGTGCAAGATTATTGGAAGATCAACGATTACACTATCCAAAATCAATACCCCTTACCCCTTATATCAGACCTCATATTGGACCTCAGAAATGCCCACATCTACACTAAACTAGATGTATGATGGGGATACAATAACGTGAGAATCAGAGAAGGGGATGAAGAAAAGGCAGCATTTAAGACCCGATATGGCCTATTTGAACCTACAGTTATGTTTTTTAGATTAACCAATTCACCGGCAACATTCCAGACAATGATGAATTACATATGCAGGGATATTATTGCCAAATATAAACAAAAAGGCACCACTATATGGGTCTACATGGATAATATTGGAGTAGCTACTAAAATCAGCACTAATCTTCAGGCACATATCGAAGCAGTCAAAGACGTTTTACGGGTATCTGCAGAACATGATCTATACTACAAATTGGAAAAATGCACATTCCATGTGCCATGGATGGATTACCTGGGGGTAATCCTTGAAAAGGGGGTAACATGCATGGACCCAGTAAAAATTGATGGCATTAAAAACTGGCCACGACCCAATAAAGTAAAGGACGTATGATCTTTTTTAGGTTTCTGCAATTTTTACCAACCATTTATCCAAGGATTCGCCACCCATGCCAAACCATTAAACAAATTGAAAAAGAAGGAAACGGAATGGCAATGGATGGAAGAACAGGAAAAGGCATTTCAAACTCTCAAAGATCTTGTGACTCAAGAACTGGTACTAGCACACCCAAATCTGAAAGAACCATTCGAACTAGAAGTGGACACGTCTGTGGTGACTTACTCTTAGTAAGTCAGTGACGCTTGGGACACTTAGGGAGACAACGATGGATAGAGGGGAGGACGAAGAGAAGAAGGTATAGAGTGGAAACAAAGACTTTAAACACGAGCAAGGGAGCGAGGAGGTAGAGCAAACCAATGGTGGAGAGCTGCACTGAAGACTGGAGGCTTGCAAGTGGGAGTTCACAAGTGGACAGTCTGAGGGACTGTCCGTTGTATTGCTCTAGCTTATATACCTGGCTACATGGTGTTTACATAATGGAATACTCTGAAAACTCGTAGAAGCTTTATAAATACTGTCCAATGGCAATAGTCTCTCTGGGAATATCCTGGAAGCTTGTGGAAGCTCTATAAATACTGTCCAATGGCAATAGTCTCTCTGAGACCTGGTGACCTTTTCTGCAGTTCTTCTGTGGAAACTGGTAGAAGTCTGTAGAAGGTTGTAGAACCTTCTACAAGGAACTAGTCACGTGACAGATCACGTGACCCTCGGAGTACAATTTCAAACTCCGACCTCGGATTTCCTAATTAGGAAGTTGATTACATAATACCAGACCGGACCAGACCGGCCTAAACTCTTGAGTCATAACCTAAGCTTGACGGTTTATGACAGCGTCAGGTTTTGCAGTAGGGGCAGTACTACTCCAAAGAAAGGAAGATAAGAAACGTCATCCTATTGGATATTACTCAGCCACACTCAATGAAGCAGAGTGAAACTATGACATCTACAATCTAGAACTGTTGGCAATTGTCAAGGCATTTCAACATTGGAGACCATATTTGGCAGGCTCACCCCATAAGGTGAAAGTATTCTTGGATCATTTAAATTTGCAATACTGGCATTCTCCACAGAAGATCAGCAGAAGAGTAGCCAGAGAAGTTCTGGAACTTTCAGAATACAACTTTGAAATTCACCATATCAAAGGAAAAGCCAATGGAAGAGCTGATGCCTTATTGCAAAGACCTGACTATGACCAAGGAGAGCAAGATAATGAAGGAATTATAGTACTCCCTGATCAAGTATTTGTCAGAGGAATAACTACAGAACCAAGTAGCAGAATTACCGAAGTCCTGGAACCAAAAGACATGAATCCTGAAGACCCCATATTCGATCAAGATCAAGGGAGGCTAGCTGCTTGGGTAAACGCTCACCAATTAAAAAGGTACAGGGAACATGGTACAAAGATGGAAAAAGGGTAGTCACTGGTGGACTATATGCAAAAAGGACCATCATCAAAGCCCATCATGATTCCCCAGTATATGGACATCCAGGGATAAAAAGGACAACGGAACTTGTGGCACAATACTATTGGTGGCCTGGAATGACTCACGATGTAAAGGAGTATGTCAAAGGATGCGCCAAATGTCAATGCCACAAGATCAATACCAGGCCCATCAGAGCACCCATACAGCCCATATATCTGAAACCAGAAGCACTGCCTTTTGAAACTGTAACCCTTGATTTCATAACCAAACTTCCCACATCCCAGGGGTATGATACCATATTGACAGTCATAGATCACGACTGTAGCAAAATGTCGATATTCATCCCATGCAATGAGGAAATCACGGGAGAAGGGATGGCAAAACTATATGCCCAACACATATTCCTTCATTTTGGGCTACCAAGCAAGGTCATCAGCAATTGTGACCCACACTTTGCTGGAAAATTCATAAGAGAGCTGTGTAAGATACTAGGAATCAAGCAAAACATATCGACCATATATCATCCAAGAACGGATGGACAATCAGAATGAACTAATCAATGGCTAGAACAATACCTTCAGTTCTGGACGAATGAACAACAGAACAACTGGAGTGAATATCTCCCAATTGCAGAATTTGTTCACAATAACTGGCCCAACAAAACTACAAGGGAATCACCATTTGTCATTCTGATGGGATATAATCCATGCGCTGATTGGATTGATAGGCCATCACCAATTCCTCAGGTACAATTACGGCTACAACAAATGGGGATGATCTGACAAAAGGCCCAAGAACTCATGATCAAGGCACAAAAGTCATGGGTTAAACACAAGGAAACCCTGAAATTCAAAGAAGGAGATCTAGTGTGGCTCGAAGGGCATAATTTACGGATCAATCAACCAGCTGCAAAGTTAGCCACTAAGTGACATGGCCCCTTTAAGGTTGCTCAGGTGATGTCCCCATACAGTTATCGATTGGAACTTCCCACACAGTGGAGCATCCACCCAGTGTTTCACATCAATCTTCTCACCCCTTACAAAGAAACGCCCATGCACAGACCAAATTACTCATGACCACCACCGGATCTTATAGAAGGGGAAGAGGAATACAAAGTCAAGAAAGTTCTAGATGAACAGCATTTCGGCAGAGCAAAACGACATCAGTACCTGATCAAATGGAAAGGATATCCAGACTTGGAGAACCAGTGGGTCAACCGGGAAGACATATTCGCTGAAGAAGCGATAGAGGAGTTTGAAACTTCTAAGTCCGCTTCAAGAAAGGATAAAAGGAAGAGACACAACAAGCTAAGTTCTTCAGCAAACACCACTGCTACTTTCTTACTATTCTCACATGCAATGTCTTCCCCTGCTTCCTCCTACTTCACCCCTGCCATCATCCGCGCCAAGCAGGAGCCCCAGTCCCTTGCTGCTCCCATTACCAATGAGGAGTTGGTCTCCATCATGCAACAGTTCCCAGAACTTAGTGGGGGAACAGTGGAACTGGATCTCGAGTCTGAACGGTACCATGTTGTTAACCCCAACACTCGAGAAGTCTGCACCAGCATCCCCCTCACAAGAGCTGAAATCATGGGACTTTGCAGAGCTGTCCTGGATGGTGAACTCGTCCAAGTGTCAGTATTCCGTGTATCAACAGCAACAGGAGGAGCAGAAGCGATGGAAAGTGATGGCCCAGGAGTGGAAGGAGGAGCAGATATGGTACGCAGGGGAGAAATGCAGAGTGAAGTTGGAGGAGAGACGGCAGTTAATTTGCAGGATCCGGGACCGGCAGACAACGAAAGCGGAGATGAAGATCTCTATCCCAACCACCATGACTTCCTCATCCACTCAGAAGTCCAAGAAGGTGTGCAAGAAACCCCGCATTTACTGCACACAGACGGGACAGCAATGTATCGAGGAAACATCCAGTCTCATGGACATGTACTCTCCCTATCCCCCAATGCGCACCACGCACGCCCGTCTTACAGAAATCAAGAGGGTGTTGCACCTCCAGGATTCGCTCACAACACCGGAGTGAACTTTGTTCATTTCCCCATCAAACATGAAGGTGTCATGAGGCAAGCACGCTTCATACAAGTTATCATGGGGCCCAACCCTATCATAATTGGCATTATCGATGAGTCCAATCGAACTTATGCCAAACCATTATACACTTATCCTGCCTACACCTATGGGGCATGCCCTTGATACGCGACGGAAGACATGACAGTATTCCAAGCATCGTTCGAGGACAGGGAAAAAGTTGACAAGGCACTCAAAGCCTTGAATGACATATCCCTCCGTGCCAAGGTGCACCGTCTCCACACCCTGCAAAGGGAAGGAAGTCGCCTGGAGCAACGACTTTACAAGTTAGAGTGGGTTCTGGTGGACTTGGATAAAGAACAAGATCAGTCAGTAAAGCGGTTGGAGCGAGCCGAAGCATTGGATCGAGTGGAAGAAAAGTTGGCTAGTTGGATCAAGGGTGTGAGTTCTTGATGTGGTCATCGTGCCTGAAAAGGGGGTGATGATACGGATCGCAGAAAGTACAGAACCTTACTAATACTTATGACCGGGTTAGTAAGTGCATATGTGTCATGGACTTATAGTATCAGTCAGCATCAGAACCACATGTCTTTATAGACTGTGAGGTAGTTGTGCTATTCAACGTACGAATTGGAGAGGAGCTTTAAAGCTACCTCGATATATGTATATAAGTCGTCATATTGAGACCAAGGCTCTTCAGCTTGGTCTTCTTCAATTTCACTTCCAACTTGTATCCCTTCTCTTGCAGTAGGAATTTCATTGCTCATTGTCTCTTCATCTATCACAATCGGCCCAAGGACATGAAGTATTGTCTTGGTGCTTTGAGTTGTATACTTCACTAAGTTACATACTCATTACATTGTTGTCGCCACTAAATTGCCTAAGTCAGGCTTACACCGTGAAAGCGTAACAGGATACATAAGATGTGGCACAGCAGGGAAAAGGCAGAGCCCAATGAGAGTGTGCCCAATGCATGGCTTAGGTAGGAATAGGATAGGTGGGATGTCCTTAGTTGATGACCCCAGGGCCCATAACCTTTTAGTTCCAGAAGTATCCTCCTTAGCATCCAAGACAAACAAGCTATAATTAATTACAAACCTAAAGTATCTGCGAGTAGGGTAATTGAGTAAAAGTACAGTTGAAGGAACAGTTCAACTCCTCACCCTCCTCAGCATCTGAGACAAACAAGCTGAGGAAGGGAAAAAGGTATCATACAAGATATTATAGTATACATATTTATGTATTTCAATGCTCAAACAGAATGTGTCTCTGACACACACACACACACACACATATATACACATACACACACATATGGCACTTTGGCTTCCACACAAACAGCACCTGAATGCCTCAAACTCGCGAGAGCACCGGCGCACTGCGACAAAGAAGTGTCCGATATGGGCGCCGTAAGCCTGTGACTATAGACCTAGACACGGCTCGTCAGAAACAAAGTAGAGGATAGAGCTATAACGTACCCCCATCCTGTATTTGGAGCCCACAGTCCCCGGACAAGACCGAGACCGTTGCAATGAATGGACATGCCGCGCGCAGGCGGTGGTATACGACACGTGCGCTGATGCTGGCACTCCGGCTGCCTGTAGCATTTCCGGGGATTCGGGTAGTACAGGCACACCGCCGCGGACTGGCTTGCAGACAGGGTGGACGACACGTTGGGATTTGCATACCGATTGACTTTGCGGTGGTCCCAATAAAAATTTGAGCAGGTAGTTGTGGAATATATAAATTATCTATAGGCCAATGTCCTCGCAGAGGACTCGTCCTAGAACCTTAGAAATGATATTCGAATGAGAAAGAAAGGAACTCACATATCCCGATTCTCAGACCATCGGCGGCTTCGCGCAGCCTCTCGTCACTCCCCCAGGAATCGCAGAAAGCTTGTCGTCCGATCTTTGTTGTCGAAGGGCCGGCCCAGGGCTGGGGGTCTTCCGTGGGCGTAGGAATCCTGACAGCGGCGGGTGGTACAGCATGGGTACTGACTGGGGATTTAACAAGCTCCACTTTGTCAAGCACGCCAAAAAAAAAAAAAGACACCTGAGAGCAGGCCAACCTTGGCGGCGTATTTCTACTTTGACTTCAGAGGTTCCATCTTCGGAGTCAAAATAGAGACATGCCATCAACGCTGACTTGACCTCCTGTGTTCGTATAACATACAAAAATGTAGGAAAATTTTGTCGAAAAGATGGCACATCATCCACAAGGAATCGTTCTTTCATCTACCACGCGTGTCGCCTCAAACGAGGACCATCGGGGTGAGTAGAGAAAGTAAGATTGTGATCTGTGGAAGGATTTAGAAGAGAGATCCATTTTCTGGCGTCGATCCGCATATGGCAACTTGTGGGAGGGTTAAAGCGTTCACTATCACATGCGGGTGCCAGTAAGTAGTGATTTGTGCCATATTTTTGCCTCAATTTCAGCGCTAGGCGAACACAAAAGGAACGGTTACGCACGTTGTTAACGGCCCTGATTATGACTTCCCCGATTGCTTGGATGCCTCTAGTCACACATAGGTGACCTCATTAGTTGCCTTGTGTTGCGCTCCAACAGGTGCGCCGAAACTCAGGCGCTGCATCTTGCGAAATGCGCGCAAGATGTCGCTGGGAGTGCAGGGATGAGCCGTGGCTGTGCCTCGATTAATCTCTGATAACGTGACTTTTGGCACTTGCCTTTTTCAGCGCTGTGACTAGATGTGGAACTTAGCATCCCCGGAGTGTAAGACTGTTGCCTTTGTACTGTAACATCCTCAGACTTGTTGGTGTGCTAAGTCCATATTTCCAACCTTACCGCCGCTTTTCCAGACCCAGTCCCTCAATGGCACACTATGACACTTTTCGCGATCAACTCGCGATTGCGCATCCTGCCTTCGGCTACGCCCTCTGGGAGCCGGACCCTGGAGAACAGTCCTCACCCGTTGAGGTCGGTGACGTCGGTTACATCCGCCAAGGCGAATTTCACCGCATATTCAATGCTCTGCTCCCCGCAAACCATCCATCCCATGAAAGTCTCGGTGTACCAGAGGATCATGAACAACTTCGACCTCGCATGCAAGATCATATCAATCGCGGGACTCTCAGTCCCAACACCTTCTACTCTTATGGGGTCACAGTGGTATCTGGTGGGTTAGAGGTTCACTCCGCAGAGTAATCACATCGTAAATTGTAGTTTTCCTTTATGCATCGCTAATACTTTTTCACAGGACGACCGGCTCTGTGCAAGATTCGTTTTCATTCACAAGAAAGTATGGCGCCGTATTGGCCCTTCCAGTGACCGCTCGACGTGAGGACACTCTCGTTCTGGGTCATTTCCGCAAATGGATTATCAACCATATCGACTCTTGGTTTGCCTTCACGCAGAAGCTTAGACTGGGGATAGAGATGGAGGACATCATTCTAGTCACTGGGTGTCATCGCACAACAACTTGGACTAATATCGCTTTCAACGAGGTTCACACGGAAGCACAGGTATCTTCTGGACTTCAGATCCCTGGTGGTTTCGGCTCCCCCGCCAATTGGCCTGTTTCGAGCCAACATTCTCAAGGAACGGCACGACGTCATGGCCCAAGTGGTGAGGTACGTGGTGCGCGCACATCGCAAGGGACCAACGAATACTGAAGAGCTCCGACGTACTGCATTAGAACTTACCTGAGAATCAATGCATATTCGTCCGAGGATATCGTGTCGCACGCACTTCCAATATATTATCGAGGGTCAGAAGAGCAGTGGGAACCATTGCAGATCCAAGCAGGAGTGATAGCGAGCCGGAGACGGAAGTGGTTCCGATACCCACTGTTACCGAGGTAAGATTACCCTTTTTGACTTCCTGGCCCTCATCTATTCCCAAAGTACCGGGATCCTCTGCACATACTATTAGAATATATCGCGAAAGTGAGTGTTTGTAGATCCATGTCGTATCTTCACTACGCGAACACGTTCGTTTTTAACGTGGACGCTGCAGCGGGCACCGCCGCAATGCGATATGGCCCTCGTTCATGACGACGACTTGACACGACTTAGCGGAATCGTTGATGGTAGTGTGAGTAGGAATCACTCATACGCATTACTATCAAAATTCATCCGCGTTCATAGTCACTTGAAGCCCTCAATCCAGACACGGTGATGCGTATGCTCCAAAGATCTGAACCCCAGATCAAGATTTTGTCTGGTGAGCACCTGCCAACACCATAATCTTCCCGGATTTTTTCATCATAGTAAAATGCCCTCGTACATAAGATTCTGATGTTTGGAATCCGAGCACTGTTACGGAGCCCTTTACGGTAGCCATGCTTCAAACTTCCCGGCAGGAGTGAAAGCGCGGGTTTGAAGCATCGTACGCCACGACAGGACAAATTTTGATGGACAAGGTCAAGTTCAGGGTTTGAGTAGAACGACGCACTGGATGTTAGATGGAGTAGTGTAGCACGGGTTCATACTTCTTTCTTTATCAATGCAGCACGCTACAATGATGCAGCAGCAAGTGAATTTGGGCGAGATACAAACTATAACTTAGTACATCAGTGGCTATTAGAGATAGAGGTGAGGCGATCGCATGTAGTACCAACGCGAAAGTACGTAGCTCAAGCGTAAAAGCCGTACAGTCGAGGGTCTCGCCCGCTCTGCTCTAGTGCGGTTTCGCATAGATAAAAAGATCTGGAATAAGTTTAATCGAGACAACTAGACGGAAGTACTAGTACTATCCCTGACCAGTGCCAGTGCTCGGACTCCACTACTAAGTACTTATCTAGTACTCATCCCCAGTGGGAAGTCCGTATATACTTTCTTTTATTTTTGATTAGTATAGTTCACATATTATTTTTTCGACTCTGAGCGTCTCGCTAAGATTGTTATCTCTGTATATTGATACAAAATATGTCGGTTCCCTCTGATGTACGCATGGCATAGTTCACGCAATATCGTTTCGACTCCGGGTGTCTCTGTAAGATTACCATCACTTTGTATCAACACAATATATATCGGTTTCTTCGGTCTCCTATACTGCAAGCGGCGAAGCGCGGATCTCTCCCTGACAAGATGCCAAGGTGCACATCGGTGCTTGAGCACATTGCCGAGTTCCAGCTCGCAAATTACCTGCGTGCAATCGGGGACAAACCAGACCCTCCTCAGGCTGCCAGTGGGGTGCCATCTGTACAAAGGGGCATACACGAACGTTGTGCCTCTCGAGGGTTGTCACGCAGACAGGTTTCATCACCCTATGCAATACGTTTTCTTATAGATTGACCAGACCTTGGCTTGTAGCTGGTACCAAACGCGGCTCTGGGTTGGTCTTCTTGTGGGGAATCTAGCATGTCCGCTGCCAACAACAATCCACTCGGCTCTGTAGCTTATACCAATGGGAATTCATTGCACTCTTGCAGGACGTGCAAGATTGCATAGTTCTTTGCACAGATGAGCTCCTGTAGTGTGGCTTCATGCAAAGTTTTGATGGCTAGAGCCTCTTCAGTGGTTAGGAAACGAGTGGCCTTTTTCTTGGAGGACATAGTACACAGAGGTTACCGACAATAAGACCTGTGAAGTATTGACTTAGCGAAATTATACGAGACAGACAAAATGGTCAAACTCACCATACTGGTACATATTGGAATCCATACCTTCTTTTCTTTCGACACATACCTTCGTCCCTATCATGGTCATTTGCGTACCAGCTCTAGTACATATGGAGGCTTTGTGCGTCCCAATTCAAACATCATATGCAGAGCGCTAATAGAGATCAGTCTTCTGATTCGACATCTTCCACCGAAGGACAAGGCCTCTGTTGAACTGGACAAGGACAAGGACCAGGCCAAAAGCAATGCAGACCTTCTGAGACAAGTCCTCAAGAATCCCGACCTTTCAAAAATAGAAGACAATGTTCCTGATGACGGAGAACACAGCACTGAGAACAGCAACCAAGGACACAATGAAGACATTGATGACAGTGGGAATGATCCCCTCAAGAACACTGAGGACGATGATGACTTGGATGATCCTAATGCAAGTACCGAGAACAGTGAAAACAATCCCAACTCAGAAGCCCAAGAACAGCATCACAAGCACAGCGATGATCAAGGCGATAACAATACTGAAGAAGAGGCGGATGGCCCTGTGACAAGGGGGACCCAGATTATGCAAGTGGGCTCGGTGAGTCTCAGCTAGATAGTTCATCATCTAGATTGATTATGAGGTGCCTGTACCAGCCTGCCGACACACGCAGAACATCAACAACTTCAACCCTTGTTGATCCATTGTAACGTATCCTTTCTATATCCCCAGCCACAACTCACACAGCAGGAATTACAGTCTCTTGCTAGTGTCCCATCCACCCTGATCACTCCTTCCACAAATGACACCGTCACAGGGCACACAGCAAATATCACAGCTAATACAGCACCTAAGACAACCACGCTCAAACTGATGTCAAAAGTACGTGCACTGAGAAAGCCCCTGTCTGACACAGCAGACACCCACAACCCAGACTCAATAACCCCCGGAGCTACGACAACCAACGGCACCACTCCAAGTTGCAACGATCACAACGCTGGTTCACCACCCCTTGGCACGACATCCCCTGACTCGTGCCTTAACCAGACCAAGACCAATAAAAGGAAGCCCAACTCGGAAGGTAACAACTAAGAAGCAGAAGGTGTCGAATGCTATGGCCATACCCACAGAGTCCAACTCTATCAGGTACGTCTCAGGTACTTCCAATAGAAATTGAATGCGACACCAACCATTGTACTAGGAACATCTGCATGTGTTCTTGGAACGAACGCCAGCCCAATGGACAAGGCCCCCTTTCAGAGTTCGACACCTACTTCAAGTCCCTGACTGACACGCAAAAAGAGGTACGTTCATTCAACTAGATCCTGACTGAGTTACACTCTGATCCACATCCTCATCCCCACCAGCTGTTTAAGAAGGAACAGCGCATCGCACAAGCCACCACAGTGAGTTCTTAGTAATGTGCTCTTATTGGATCTTACAACAACATCTTCACAGAGGAAGGCCAAAGCATCAGCGAAGAAGGCCAACAACGTGCCCAATGCAAACTAGATGACACTGCAAGACACCACTCTTATTACATACCCGTGTTCACGCACACTGCTCCCTCAGCTTCTCGGACTTGTGCTTTGACTTAGATTTTGCATTATCGACATGTTTTGATCATATGGACATGGTATCGTGATCCCTGTTAATGCCTCCTCGTTATCTCTCTTTAGTCGTTCGGTAGCACAATGCTCTGTAAATATGATTAACGATGGAAATCAATAAATTGTTGTTAATCGAAGGGAATCATAAATAAATGACCTGTTTGATAATGTAAATCGATATATTGTCGTGAGTTTATCGAAGGAAATCGTAAATAAAAGAACTGTTTGATAAATTTAGATTTACATGGATAAACGTAGATTACAGTCTGGGCAGTTTCGGTTTGGTCGAGCTGCAGTATTTCGTTTAAACTTCATTTTTATTCGATTTAATGCGATGTTGTCTATGACGGTCGCAGATAAACAAATTTTATCGAAATTTCATATAGTATAACGGACAGATTAACGATTATCGACAACGGGCGATAGTATTGACCATCGTCGAAATAAATCTACCCAAAACTATAAACTTCCCACTGGGACTCATCCTTGACTTGTTCTCCTCCGCTCTTCACAGTCACGGTAGTCCAATTCACAACCATACAATTTATACACTTCTAAGGCTCGTGAGCACGAGGAAGTGCTCTAAATTTGAGCCCGTATAGGTAACAATAATCTACTCGTTCCTTCGGTTCCATGAGTCTTAGCGCGCCCGATCATGAATTATTTCGGCGTTTGTGATAACTTGCTAGGTGTCGACTTCGTCAACTGAAACCTTGCTTGCGATGAAGTGGCCGCGTTTGTCTGTTGAGAGAGGACCGTAAAGTATAACTGAGACAGTAGGTAGTACAGTACAAGTCATGACTACTGCGTGCAAAGCAGAGTTTTCTATGGTTTTATTTGACCAAAAACTCTGCTTTGCACGCAGTGCGACGCCTGCGATACGATTCTCCAAGCAAGTGAAGACGACGGAGACGTTAGGTAAGAGAGTTAGGTACAATACGGTGTTCGTAAGGAAGTGAAGTCTCTTTCGTCGAACCAGCCCCATGTATTTGTTTGAAATCCCATTACTGTATTTGGTTAGTTGACTGAACAGTAAACGACATAGCGACTCGACTCAGCGCTCACTGGCAGCAATCGCAAGCTCGATGCTGACGTTTTACGTCTGGCTCCAACACAGTTGTGTTTGACCTCTTCGTGCCGATATTCTGAGCCAAGTTATAACGAATAAATGTTCTAGTCAGGGGTCTGAGTCGCTACTGTAGCATCACCTATCGTGTGTGACAGTAGCGGCATCGTGCATCATACATCATGCCTGCTCAATGGGCGTCTATCATCGGGCCTTATCTAGCCAGGCCCCGAAATTCCCGGGGACTTATCTTATTTTACCGGCCACTGGCATGAGTGGTGCATGCTTGTCCCTCATCACGGTCTGACGTTGCAATTATCCCTTCAACATGAGCCAATCTCCCATCCCCAGCGTGATACACCATACTTTCCTGACAACAATCCCTTCCCAGACCCCCTCTTACAATTTCCAAGTTATCTTTGGTGCTGCCCTGAATGCGTATAAGAAACAGACCAAGCAAGACCTTGCTACTCATCCTCTGGCCACACAGCTGCAAGCATGCGACTCTCCCAGAGCTATTCTGACCGTGCTTCAAGGCCAAGTTGATCAGTTCGAACGATCTCGGAGCGGCGATGAGAGGCTTAAAAAGTGGCTCAATCCGACTGTTAATGTTCTATATGCATTTTCTGGGGTGCTTGGCGAATGTATTGGCCTGGTCAGTATTTCGTTGATCTGTTGGGAAATCTGATCTGATGCCGACTCGGCAGGTATTCTCACCCGCGAAATTGGTCTTTGCTGGTGTTGGTATCCTCCTTTTGGTAAGTGACTTGGTTTCTCCCCTTATGCGGGCTTCTGTGACTCGGACATCATTGTTTCTTAGGCAGCTAAGGATGTCGATGCAAGCCAAGACGCCCTTGTCGACGTCTTTGAGCATATTGAAAATTTCTTCAGACGGCTTGAAACTTTTACCGAGGTCCCACAGACACCAGCGATGACCGACATCACGGTGAAGATAATGGTCGAGGTACTGGATATCCTTGCAGTCGCTACGAAGGAAATCAAACAGAGCCGAGCAAGTGAGTTCACCCTTTGCATTACCTTGCTCTTGGCTGATATCGATCAGAAAAATATCTGAAGAAGCTGGCGGGACGGACGGACATCGAAGATAGGGTGAAGAGGCTGGACAGACTGACTATCGAGCAGGCCCGGATGGCGAATGCACAGCTCTTGAAGGTCACCCACGGTGTCGACGACAAGCTGACTGAGGTCGGCGACGGTGTGAAGGGCGTCAAAGGCGAAGTGCGAGTTGTCAGGGAGAAGGTCAAAGTGGTTGACGATAAGTTGCAAGCAATTATTGATGGTGCGCAAAGTGTGTTCAGCTAGTCACCACACGATCACGAACTTTAAGCCGTCTAGATGTCAAGGAGGTAAAAGCAACGGCAATGGAAGCGAGACTTTTTCACCAAACAGCATACGATACTATAGACGAAGAGAAGCGTTCGTAATCAGTCCCGTCTTTGCAGACGGTTGAGTATCTGACAGATTTGCAGGGGACCAATTACTAAGGTGGCAATCACCCCCGGATTCATCCACAAATCACAATCTCGCATGCGATCATCGCCACGAAGGATCGGCGGAGTGGTTCTTTCAGGACAGAGCTTTCGAGGATTGGATGGCGGCTGGTTCTATGCTGTGGATCCACGGGAAACGTATGTTATTTTTGTTCGTGGCAACTCCAATATTCTGATGGGACTCCCCCTTCGTAGCGGGTTCTGGGAAGAGTATCATATGGTTAGTGCCCTCTCAACTCTTTGCATTGTAGGGGAGCTTATGGCCGGTGAGTAGCTCGGCTATAATCGAATACATCAAGACCCTGTGCAACAGCGGACTAGCTTCGATGGCATATTTTTATTTCGATTTTCGGGATATCGACAAGCAATCCCGCCGCAACCTACTCTCCTCTCTTCTCGTCCAACTCTCTGATCGTTCCAATCCCCGTTGCGACATACTCTCCCGCCTCTACACAGATCATGACAATGGCACACGTTATCCCAATGACAGCGTTTTGACGCAATGTCTAACGGAGATGCTCACTCTTCCGAATCAAGGTCCGACTTATGTTATCTTGGATGCGCTCGATGAATGTCCCAGCACTTCTGGGATCCCATCCGCCCGCAAACAAGTCCTTGACCTCATAAAGGACCTCGTCGGCCTTCGACTTCCAAATCTTCATATCTGCGTCACAAGTCGTCCAGAAGTCGACATTGAGGCTGCCCTCTCGCTCCTCGCGTTTCGTCAACTTTCCCTTCACGACGAGAGAGGGCAGAATGCGGATATTGCCAACTATATCAGATCGGTTGTCTACTCTGACTCGGATACGGCAATGGGGAGATGGAGGGTAGCGGATAAAGATCTGGTTATTGAGACGCTCTTGGAAAGAGCTGATGGAATGTAAGAGCATTTTCAGAGATCCGAATTAGAGTTGCTCATATCATTTGACAGGTTCAGATGGGTTTTCTGTCAACTGGAGACACTACAAAATTGCCTCCCACAGAGCATCCGACGTACCCTTCGAGAGTTGCCCAAGTCATTGGACGAGACGTACAAGCGCGTGTTGAAGGAAATAGGGAAGGCCAACCAACACGAGGCTCACCGTCTCTTACAATGTCTCGCTGTGGCGAATCGGCCTCTTCGTGTGGAGGAGCTTGCGGAAGTTCTGACGCTTGACTTTGACGAAGCCGAAGAAGGAATACCAAAATTAAACAAGGATTGGCGAGGGGGAGATCGGCAACAAGCTGTACTGTCTGCGTGCTCCAGCCTGATCATCATCGTCGATGACTTCGACTCCCGCTTTGTGCTGTTTTCGCACTTCTCGGTTAGGGAATTCTTGACCTCGGATCGCCTTTCCACTTTAAAAGCAGACATCTCAAGCTTTTATATACCACTTGAACACGCACACACGACCTTCGCAAGGGCTTGCTTGGGGATTTTACTCCAGCTAGACGACAGCGTTGACAATAATTGGGTCGAAAGTAGCTTTCCTCTTGCCGTATATGCCGCTCAGCACTGGGCGGACCATGTCCAGCTTGGGGACGCATCCTTACAAGTCGGAGATGGGATGCGACATCTTTTTGACTCCACGAAACCATATTTTGCGGCGTGGCTCCAGTTGTACGACATTGACACCGACGGGAACTGGGTCATGTTATCAAATTATGACCCAATGGACCTAAGTGCCGCTCCACTGTATTATGCTTCTTTGTGCGGATTCCTTGACCTGGCCTCACACCTCATCGCCAAGCATCCACAATTTGTCCACTCTACGGGTGGTGTCAATTACAGCCCACTGGGGGCGGCATTGTACAAGCGACACTTCCGGGTTGCCGACTTACTCCACCAGCACGGTGCAGCCGTGGATGTTACAGGCTACGATGATCGGACTCTACTACAGGATGCATCTGAAAAAGGACTGGTTGACGTCGTGCGATGGCTACTTGACCATGGTGCAAATGTAAACTCACGACAAGAGGACTCCTCAACTCCACTCCACTTAGCGGCGGTGGATGAAAACCCAGAAGTTGTTCGGATGTTACTGGAACATGGCGCAAGCGTCAATATTGCGGACGAGGACGGTCGTACTCCATTGCACAAGGCATCAGAATTCGATCGTCGCGAAACTGTGCGGCTATTACTCCAGCATGGGGCAAACGTAAGCGCACTCGATGGGAACCACTCGACACCGTTGCATCTGGTTTCGCAGCAGGGGAAGGCCGAAACTGTGCAGGATTTAATCGAGCATGGGGCGGATGTAAACGCACGGAATGCGAGTAACTCAACGCCATTGCACCTAGCGGTGAGTCACGAGTCGGCCATAGCTGTTCAGCAATTACTCCGGCATGGGGCGGATGTAAACGCACAGGACGAAAACCAGTTGACGCCGTTGCATATGGCGTCCTCCTCTGAATGGACAGCCGATATTGTACCGATATTACTCCAGTACGGCGCAGATGTAAACGCATAGGACAAGGATCGCTCGACACCGTTGCATAAAGCGTCCGGGTGGAACTTGGGGTCGATCGAAATTGTGCGGGAGTTACTCCAGTATGGGGCCGATGTTGGTGCAGAGGATGATGGTGGAATGACTCCGTTTGACATCGCGTTGTCAGAAGAAGCGCACGAAAAAGTTCAGTTATTGTCGGATCATCGCCTCAAATGAGCATATAAGTCAGTACTTACGCTTCTACTCTTCATGTACTTGTACCTATCTATGTTATCTCGCGTTTGCTTTAGGTCTTCCCTTACATGACTCAAACTTATGGGTCGTTTGAGGTTAGTTCTCTGTAGTACGGAGGTCATTGATGTGGCATCATGTTTCCGGTCCACGTAAAGGTCCATGCACGTGTTCATGGCCAAACTCTGATTCCCGCAATATGTTTTGCCAAATGGAAACTCGCACCCAATGGGAAGGACTGTCTATCGAGCAGACGCACCGATTAGCGTACGCTTCCCTCGGATGTTTACTCATCGCCACGCTCCTTTACCCCTTTATTTTACCTGAGAACGCGTCGCTGATGTCCGAAGCCGCGCACTGATGACCGTCTGCGCCGGCCTAGGTTTGAAGTGGGATTGACAGTGGCAAAGACCCCGCAAAAGGAAAACCTGTCTATTCTTTGTCCCAATCCACACAACAGGATACAGTGCGCGGAAACCATAGGCACCACAAATGTAGCAATTTAAGAACCAGCGGCGCCAGTATGTTTCATCCACTCCATCACTTTGCTTCGGCCTTTTTCCCGGGCCACCCGCTCCTCCTCCTCCATTCGTTCCTCCCTTCGTTTAGCAACCTCCTGTGGCGTAGTTCCACTGAGATTCATTAAAACTAAATTTAGTTCGTCCATTGCCTGAGCCATTACGTCCCCCGTCCTTGTGGACCTGTGACTGCGACGTGTCCGTCGTGATGTGGAAGGAGAGTAGTCGAGGTCCCGTGGGTCGCCTGGGTCAGGAGCATCGACACCGTTGTCACTTGGTGGCGCAGGGGGGGGTTCCGGAATATTCGCGTAGTGTTCTCTGTGGTACTTCTCCATCAAAGGTTGGGCGTTACCCTGCCGCCGGCCCCATTGCTTGTAAGCGGCAACACCGTACAAGTAGTCGAGGATGATGACAGGGGGTAGCGAGCTTCCTGTGCCCTGCTCGCTACTTGTGCCCTGAAACAGCGCGTCCATGTTTAGCCCTGCCGCGAAGAGGACTAAAGGGTCATGCAGGTTTGCCGTGGCTGATAAGGCTGCTGCTCCGTCCGGATAATAGTACTGAGACACCTTCAAACGTTGAAGAGTAAAGTGGTCTGTGCGCTCCGGACCTAGGTCGACCCTATGTATGTCTGTGGGATTTATTCCATAATTCGGCGACTAAAAATGGTCGCATTTTGATGAGTGCCTAAATATGAGCTGCCAAACTTCATACCTTTAAGAAGGCAACCTCTCCTTTAGCAAGCATCGAGTGCACACTCTTGGTCAATAACACTCCATTCTGAACGTCATCAATCCCCGAAATTGAGGGCAGTGACCTGCCGCAATAACAGGAAGAGCGATCTTCGACAACCCTCTGGATGTACTAGAAAAGGACGTCGTCAAGGGTCAAATAGACTGACTACGTGACTGGACATTACCCCATCACCTTTACTCCTAGGTATCAAGTGTGCTGCATCACAATGCTCTGCGGAATGGCGTGTGACGATGCAGGCTGTCCCATCTCGTGCTATGATATCATCTCTGAAGTCGTTGGGGCAGTCTGAAGGAACAGTAGACGTGACTCGATCATTTAAACCTTCATAATCCACGAAGATACAATCCCCTGGAGAAATGGGATATGTGGACAGTGGTTAGCAACGACCTCACATACAAAAAGGAACTCTAGTACTCTACCCGAAGGCTTATAGTATAAGTTTATAACGCCGGTGACTGAGGTGCTATCATAATCGACTGGAGGGCCATCCGGCGTTGCAGAAAGACAACCACGGGCTCCACAAATACTAAATACAACAAACCGTAGCCATCTGAAAGGGTGGATCGACAGCCTCTGAACGTCACTGTCAGGAATAGAGAGAAAGAGAACTGGAGATCCATCAACGTTCAAATAAATATTGACCATGACGATGGTGGTCGACGACGGTGATGACGGTGAAGGATCCGGGATCACCAAACAAGCACCAAGTCCAGCCACTTGTTGCCGCATTTGCTCCAGGGGGCACGTGAACGGGGGCGTTCCATTTTCGGCGTGGTCCCACCTCTGTACTACACCTTTGCACACCTTTGGTGCCAGTGTTGGGATTCAGTCCGACAAACCGAGGCTAGAGTCTCTAACTCAGAGCTTATTTCTACAACGGAAGGGGTGGTATTGATCCAACGAAGTGGCATCTATTCACCCGTTGTGGGGGTATCTTACGTGAGTCCATACTATGAATGGACTCGGCCCCCGGGCCAGCAGGTGCGTGGCCTACGTCATCTTTCTAACATCAGCGATTTCTCAGGCTTTCACTTATTTCACCTTCTTCAGGTTGTGACCTCTGCTCACTCCGCTTACCAGTAAATTTTCCGCGGATAGGCCTATCGATCTGGAAACGGCTGTAATTGCCAGGGTCATTGCTTTCCTAGACCCTTGTCCACTCACTCTTCAATGTCGCCCTGGATGAGTAAAACCGGGGCGACTTTGAAAGCTTGATGTTTGTCTTTGGTCCTCAACTAGGCCTCATACCAGCGATACCCCTGGCGCTGTCGCTACAGCACCACACCCGAACATACGGTACTCTATGATCGTCGAAACAATGGGCGCAAAGCGTAGCGCATGAAGTGCCTCGAGCATGGCGCATGACAAGTATTCAGCTAGAAAGGCTACCGCTTTACAATCCGTGTGCAATAGGAACGAACGAAAATGTACTGAAAAGCAGTATGATGCGGCTCAATGACAGGTGCAGGATTGACTAAGAATAACTTCAGGGTACACTCAGATCCGCCAATTGGTGTGTGGAGGTAACTACTATATGCTAGCAAAATCATATATGCGTTTGGAGTGTAACTACTATCAACGACCTTATCATACTGATTTACGCCGTCCATGGAATACCGTCACACAGTCGCGCGAGTCAATATCAAGAGTGAAGGCGATAAATATAAGTCAGCGCGCCGCAGACAGTCTACATGGTAGATGTGGTGATAGCAGTGATACAAACACACTATGTCACCTCACTCGCACCCTCGACGGTAGGCACTGACGCAGGCGTCCGACTACCCCTCGCCACTTCGTCCTTCTCGGGCGTAGGCGCCGGGCACTCGGCCGTCTCCCCGTCGCCCTGGAGTGTACCGTCAATGTCTGCAGGTTCCAAAACGTCGGCATGGTGCTCGAGACCGACGGGTACGTCCCCATTCGGCGTCTCGGCCACGGGCTCCCGCGGCTCCTCTGTCGCGGACGTGGATACGGGCACGAGGGACGAAGACGACGATGCACCGTTTACTGGCGGGGCAATCGGCGCCTCCCCCTGAGCGGGGAGCGGCGGAGGCGAGAGGGGCGCAACGACTTGCTTGAATCCGCCCGGCTTTTCCTGTAGTGGCGGTGGTGATGCCGGAGACGAAACGGGTGGTGCCGTGGTGCCGCGCGAGAGCATGCCCTTGATCCGGTGTTCGTGAGCAAAGAGAGTAGATGGGAGCGCGGGAAAGCGAGCGCACCGCTCTTTCGCCTCGAGAGTCGGGAGATCGATCTTGGTGTACTCTTCCGAAAGCCTGTGATTGATGGCGGCGAAGACTTGCGTCATCACGAACTGCGAACCAGGCGTCGTCAGTCGTTCAGGGGATTATCATTGGTGTTTCGACATACCTCTACAACAATGCCTAAAGGAAATGCTTACTCTTCCCGGTCGTGGCCCAGTTTATCTCATCGTGGATGCTCTTGACGAATGTCCCGACATATCTGGTATCTCAACTGGCCGCAAACAGGTCCTTCAACTCATAAAGGACCTCGTCGGTCTTCGGCTTCCTAGTCTTCATTTGTGCCTTACCAGTCGCCCGGAGGCCAACATTAGAGATGTCCTTGAGCCACTCACGTCTCGCATGGTGTCCCTTCACAATCAAAGCGGGAAACTGAAGGCTATCGCTGACTATGTCCAATCTGAGGTTTACTCTAGTAGATTTATGTGGAGATGGAGAGATCAGGATAGACAGCTTACTATCGAGACGCTGTCAGAGAAGGCTGACGGAATGTAAGAGCATTGAAGAAGGTTGATGAGACTTGCTCATTTCGTTTAACAGGTTCAGATGGGTCTTTTGCCAGCTCGAAACGCTGCGACATTGCCTCCCACAGAGTATCCCGCGTGTCCTTGAAGAATTGCCCGAATCCTTGGACGAGACATATGAGCGCGCGTTGAAAGAAATAGAGGATGTCAAACGATCTCAAGCTCATCTCCATTTCCATTGTCTTACCGTGGCGATTCGGCCACTCCGTGTCGATGAGCTTGCAGAAGTTCTCGCACTCGATTTTGATGCTCAACTGGACGTACAAGAGCTGAACGAGGACTGGCGATGGGAGGACCAAGAACAAGGCGTCCTATCGACATGCTGCGGCTTGATCAACATCGTCGATGATGACACCTCCCGCACGCGCATCGTACAATTCGCGCATATTTCGGTGAGGGAGTTCTTGACCTCGCATCGCCTTGCCGCCTCCAGAGGACATGTTTCGCACTTTGGTATCCAGCTTGGGCCTGCCCATATGATCATTGCCCTGGCTTGCTTGGGAATTCTGCTCCAGCCGAACCACAAGGCCAATAATGAACGGGTTAGTAGTCGCTCTCCTCTGGCCGAATATGCTGCACAGCACTGGGTAGACCATGCCCAGTTCGGGGGTGTGTCGTTCCGTGTAGAGGATGGGATGCGACGCCTTTTCGACCCAGCCAAACCACATTCCACAGCGTTGGCTCCAACTGCACAACATCGACGACGGCTGGGACCAGTTCAGACATTATAGTATAACGGAACCTACTACGCTTCGCTGTGCGGATTCTACGACCTGGCAGCTCACCTCATCGCCGAACATCCACAGTATGTTAGTGCTAGGGGTGGTCTTAATCACAGTCCACTGGTGGCGGCATTGCACAAGCGACACTTCCGCATTGCAGAATTACTCCACTGCCACGGCGCAGCTGTGGACGTTGCGGGCTATGAACGTCAAACGCCATTGCACGCTGCATCTGCCGAGGGACTTGTCGATGTCGTGCGATGGCTACTCGGCCATGGTGCTGACGCGAATTCAGTACAAGATTCTTCTTGGTACGATAGCGTGTTCGGAGAAAAGGTTTTTGATAAAGTCGTACAGTATCTTAGCCCATACATCATCAGAAATACATTATCTTAACTATCTCCACTGTCGCCCGGCATAAAAGAAACACCAGCGGACGGGCCAACCTTGGCGGCATATTTCTATTTCGATTTCAACGACACCAGAAAGCAGGAAATCCGCAGTTAACTCCCCTCCCTCCTCGTCCAGCTGTCCGACCAAAATTCGACATACAGTGATGGCTCACAGCAAGCTACCAAGGACGCAGTTATGTCTGGATGACATTGTTGGCCACCAGGGACAATACGAGAGTCACTTCCTTGGATAGAGTAAACAGACGTGCGAACACTGTTTAATTTCTGTCGCCTTGAGAGAATGTCCTAGAGATGAGGAAGAACGTGTCGAATTGTCGCAGGGCTGGGTGAGGAGAGACGAGAGCATATGCGGATATCCCGTTTTATGGGGTAATTGGAAAGCGAAACAGAGATATGCCATCAACGTTGATCCGGCCACCCGTGTTCGTATTCCGTCTTCAATAGTCGTGGAGCTATCAACAACGTGGATTTCCCGGGGGAACCACTGCCGTGTGGAACCAACATATAAAAGATTGCTATTGCCCCCGCTTAGGAGGAAAGTCAACGTCTGTTAAAGGCGCAAAGGGTGGGGGGAAATAACGCACAATTTCCTCGGAGACCCAGAGCAAAGAACAGTTTTCCTTCCATCTACCCAACGCACCCCCTTGAGAGAAGCAGGTTGTAATGCTATCGGAGTGGGTACCGCAAGCAAGACCGTGATTGATGGAAGGGTTGGAAGAGAGTCCCATTTTCGAAGGTCGCTTCGCATACGGCCTGTGAAGGAGTTCATGCGTTCATGACCACATGTAGGCACTAGTAAGAAGTAGCGACTTACGCTGTATTTCCCCCCTCAGCCTCAAGCCAGGTGAACACAAAAGGATGGTTGCGCACACTCGCTGCTCACCCCTGCGCACGACCCCTAACCGTCACGGGGCCTTCCTTGACGCACCGTGTAACTTGCTTGGTTGCCTTGTGTCACCCAAAATACGCTCTGATGAAGGTAAGCAAAATGCTTAGGGGTCGGGGCTCACAAGCAGAGCTTGATCCCGAACGTCTGCTTGATCCCGAACGTGGGACTCAAAGTCGATCAGACCCGTGACACTGAGTAAAAATTGTTGTTACCTACAGGAACTCGAGCTCAGAGCTCTTCCTCATGCTAACAAGCCCTATCTGTGGGCGAAGAGTACGGTAGAGAGAATAAAATGCTCGTAGGGTCGTGTGAATGAAACCGATATCGAGTGTGAGGAGAACGAGCAACGGATAGTAACTTGAAGTACGCACACAGCGAATCACCGCAGCTGAGGTTAATTTCCGAAATACAGTAACCCTTATCAGACATAAAATATTTTCATTGTGAGAAGCACTGGTGTTCACACTTTGAGGCTTTCAATGACGAAGGTGAGGCGACGTACCCCGAAAAGGAGCCACGGTTAACACAGTTAAAAGTACTGTACTTACTTTGCTGTATTTTGGAGCGTGAGGCTTCTTTCAGCGGGCTGCCAATATGTAACAATGCAACCCCTTGCATTACGCTTTATGTCTCCCCTCTAGGTCCGTTGGCGTCCAGTCTTTTGTCTTTGTAACATCATGATGTCAATACAATTAGATTTCAAAAAAAGGAGAATGCCACAGCATCCTTATACCTTGTTGCTGTGCCAACTCGAGGTATTTTCCCCAACACACTCGGCCCCTCAATGGCATACCACTATGACACCTATCGCGAGGAACTCGGAAAAGCGTATCCTGGTTTCGGCTACGCCCTGTGGGAGCCGGACCCGGGAGAACAGAACACTCCTGTTGGAGTTGGCGATGTCGGTTTCATTCGCGAAGGCAGATTTCACCGCCTATTCAATGCTCTGCTCCCGGCAGACCATCCATCCCATGAAACTTTCGGTGTGCCGACGGGTCATGAACCACTTCGGCTCAGCATGCCAAATCATATCAATCGTGGGGCCCTCGCACCCAACGCGTTCTACTCGTATGGGGTCACCATGGTATCTGGTGGATTCGGGGTACTCGCCGCAACGTAATCAAATTGCCCTTCGGAAAATTTGCCGCATCACTGACGTCTCTTCAGGACAATGGGCTCTGCAGAGGTTTCGTTTTCATGCACAAGGAAGCGCGGCGCGGTATTGTCCTTTCCCGTGGTCGCTCGGCGTGAGGACACTGTCAGTCGGGATCATTTCCGCAAATGGATTATCAGGCACATCGACACTTGGCTTGCCTTCACGCAAATGCATGGACTGGGGATAGAGATGGAGGACATACTTCTAGTCACTGGGTGTCATCGCACAAGATCTTGGACCAATATCGCTTTCAATGAGGTTCAGGCGGGTGCACAATTATCTCTTAAAGTTGATGTCGCCGATGCTTTGGGCGCCAACGTCCATTGGGGAATTTCGAACGTCCGCATTCAAGGGACAGTGCACAATCAGGGCCCAAGCGGCGAGGTATGTGGCGCGCAGATTGCAGTTGCCGATGGATACTGAAAAAGCTTCGACGTGTTCCATTAGAACTTACCTGAGAATCAATGCATATTTGTCAGAGGATTTCGTGTCAAACGTACCCTCAAAATATTTCCGAGGGTAAGAGGAGCAGCGGATCCTACTCCAGGCCCAAGCGAGAACGACGACGAGCCGGAGACGGAAGTAGTGTCGATACCCAGTGTTACCGAGGTAAGGTGATTTATCTCTTTGACTTCCTAGCTCTCATCTAAACTTTCAAAGTACCGGGATCCTCTGCACGTATTATTAGAATATATAACTAAAGTTAACATCATTCACTACGCGAACTTTCTTGACTCTAACATGGGTGTTGCAGCGGGCCCCGCGTTGCGATTTGGTTCTCGTTCACGACGACGACTTGGAACGAATTCTAGGAGTCGGCGATGGGACTGTGAGTAGCGGTCATGTATGAGCGTTATTATTGATTCCATCATGTCTATAGTCCCTGGATACCCTCCAACCAGCTGAGGTAATGGGTCACCTCCAAAGGTCGAAGCTCGCGGTCGGAGTCACAGTCATAGCCGGTAAGCACCCGTCAGTATCGCGTTTCTCTCCGATTTTCGTAGTAAAGGCGCCCATACAAAGATCCCATTCCCTCCAACGATGAAAGTTCGGGGACAGATATAAAACACAGGACGGTAGCGATGCTTTCTGAGCAGCTCAACAGTTTAGGTGGGTTTTCATACACTTCTCGGCGACGGCATCGCTCAGGGACGAAACACTATGACAGACTATCTGACCCCCGACCTCCGACTGATTGTCCCGCGTGTCCCTAGAGAATCCCCCAAATCTTTGGACGAGACATACGAGCGCGTGTTGAAGGAAATAGGGGAGGAAAAACGATCTCAGGCTCGTCGTCTATTACAATGTCTCATCGTGGCGATTCGGCCACTTCGTGTCGAAGAGCTTGCAGAAGTTCTTGCGCTCGATTTTGATGGCGCTCAAGATGGCATACCGGAACTGAACTGGGACTGGAGGTGCGATGACCCAGAACAAGGCGTCCTGTCTATGTGCTCCGGTTTGATCGACATCGTTGACGACGACCACTTTTCCCATACCCGCGTCGTAAAATTCACTCATTCCTCGATGAGGGAGTTCTTGACCTCTGACCGCCCCGCCATTTTAAAAGGAGGCGTTTCATACTTTCATATTTCGCTTGGGTCAGCCCACACAATCTTCGCCCAGGCTTGCTTGGGAATTCTGCTCCAGTCGGGTGACAGCGTTAATAATGAAAGTCGCTCTCCTCTTGCTGAATATGCTGCACAGCACTGGGTAGACCATGCCCAGTTCGAGAATGTGGCGTTCCGTGTAGAAGACGGGTTGCGACGCCTTTTCGACCCAGATAAACCACATTTCGCGGCGTGGCTCCAGTTGCACGACATCGACGACGGCTGGAACCTGTTCGGAGACTTTGGTATAACGAAACCTCGCGGAACTCCCCTTTACTACGCCTCGTTGTGCGGGTTCTATGACTTGGCAGCCCACCTCATCGCCGAGCATCCACAGTATGTTAATGCCAGGGGTGGTCTTAATCACAGTCCACTGGTGGCGGCATTGCACAAGCGACATTTCGACATTGCAGGACTACTCTACGAGAATGGTGCAGCTGTGGACGTTAGGGGCGCTGAACGTCAGACCCCATTGCATGCTGCATCTTTAGAAGGACTCGCTGACGTCGTGGAATGGCTACTTTCCCATGGTGCGGACGCGAATGCAGGGGATAGCCCCTCCGAGTCGACACCACTTCATTGGGCAGCGGCGAGTGGGCACCTAGAAGTCGTACAGATGCTGCTGGAACACGGGGTGGATGTGAACGTTGTAAACAAAGACGTCCATACTCCGTTGCACCTGGCATCAAAATTCGGTCACATCGAAATCGTGCGCCTATTGCTCGAGCACGGGGCGGATGTGAACGCAAAGGACTTCAGCCACTCGACACCCTTGCATATTGCCTTATTCAACGGGCTGTCCGAAACTGTGGAGCTACAAATCCGGAGTGGGACGGATGTCAACGCATGGGACGACAGCCACTCGACACCACGACATCTCGCGTCGTCCGGGGGGCAAGCCGAAGAAATTGAGCATGGGGCAGATATTAACGCACAGAACGAGAGCTACTCGACCCCGTTGCATCTTGCGTCGTCTGGAGGGCAGACCGAACCTGTACGGCTACTAATCGACCATGGAATAGATGACGACGCACGGAACGAGAGCCCCTCAACGCCGCCATATCTCGCGTTGTCCGCGCGGTCGGTCGAAATTGTGCGGCTATTAATCGATCACGGGGCAGATGTAAATGCAAAGGATGATGAGGGCCATACTCCGTACCAGATTGCACGGTCGGGAAGACATCCAAGTTATGGGATGATCGCACAGTCATTATCAGACCATCGCCCTAAATGAGCATAGAATGTAACGTTCACAACCTCCCTTTATATACCGGCTATCTGTATTGATTCGTGTATGTTTCAACGAATTTTGCCTCATGCTTAAAAGATATGAGTTGCCGTAGGTTACTGAAGGGCACTCAGTATTTTCTAGGGGAGGGAGTAAGCGAGGGAGAGTCACTTTGTGTAAACCCCAACCTGCTGTATGTTGCCTTAGATCAGAATAGCGATAAAGGGCCTCCGGAGCCCCGAATTGCTTTAAGTGGGAAGGTGTACGGTAAAAGAGAAGCAAGTAACAACGCACATATAAGTCATCAAAAGCATGGAAAACATAAGGGATGTGAAAGATTCATTGTGCGACCAAAACACAGACGTAGGCGTGGCCGAAACGAAAAGCAGAGGGTGTGTGGAGTGGAGATATCCTTCCCTTCGCAGACGAAAAGGAAAAAAAAAAAAAAAAAAAAAAAAAAAAAAAAAAAAAAAACCACGATAGTGAACATGCGCGAGCAGTGTTAAGAGGGCAAGTGCGGCATGTGAAAATCCAGCACAGACAGCACCGAAAGCGGTAAGGGGCCAAAGGGTACGCTACAACAATGTCGAACGACCCGAATTTTTTTACATGTGGTCTATTTACTTCGTCCCCCGATTTTTCTGCTTTGTGTTTCCCCAATGTCTTCTGCGAAGCCGAGGGAGGCGGATTCGTTTGCATATTTTTGTATGCGATTTTTAACTTTGGCATGTATGTTCTCTTTCTCACCCACCCTAACAATTGTACGTGTCAGCGCTGTCAGCGCTGTTGTCGTGTTCGGAAAGGTGTGCTTTTCGAACTGTTGGAGAATGCCAGAGAAAGCAAGTACGGACCGAGGGTGGGGGGTCGGATCCCCTCATCGTTCGCAGAAGCGTCTTACTCAGTCATCTGTATGTTAACACCGTGTTCACTTCGTGATCGTGGCTGGCGTGCAGCAATCTAACGCGTGTGAGCAAAGGGAAGGCGGTTGACGTGAAAGAAGGGCGGACGGGCCGTTCCTGTTCGTCCAAACATCGTCTAAATCGAGCAGGTCGTCGAGCATGAGGAAGTAGAGGGAAGTGTCGCGCTAGACAGAAAATGAAGTCAACAGCTGAAATCGAGAACAATGCACATACTGATAAGCAAAGTAAGAAGAGCGCAGCGTATATTCACTTCACGTCCGATCTAAAGACGGAAACTACAGAACCCTGGCGTCTATATATACAACCTGTATAGTAGCAGTCGTAAATTGCAGGCGAGCGAACGTCGCGTCGCGCAGCGTACGTTTCGTGAGAGGAGCGGGAAAAGTCGTCATAGGAAGGATGACACGGCACGGAGATGACGTCGTCGACAGCTCACAACACCGCATGTCACATGCGAGTCCCTGCATAACTTAGGGATGAACAGAAGTGAGCAAGTGCGGGGAAACTGTCTCTGCGCACCTCAGTTAGAAGCAGGTAGATATACACGATTGACTGTCATCGAAAGGACAGAAAAGACGGAAAGGGGGGAGAAGCATTTCCAGGTAAACAGTTCGTATATTGACCGTTCGATCTACGACGTTCGTTCGGGGACCGGGAATGTCGTTGGGGCAGGAATAACGCGCGTTGCAGCCAAATGGAGAAAATATACTGCAAGTCACGTGAACATATCACCTCCTAGATGGAACTGAAATGAATATTAGGAAGTTAGAAAAGTCAGTTAACCCCAAGACAGGTCCGAAACAAACATTACGTTTTATTCGATTGTATGCTTGATTCTTGCAGAGCAGGTGTAACAACGCCGGCTGTGGCAAAGGACGCTTGCCCTGACTTGTATGAATACAACTCAGGGCATCTACCAGGATGTCTTTGTTGCCGCAGCAGAAACTGACGGTGAGAAATGGACACACATACAGTATGTTTACTTCGATATTTGCGAATCAGTTCACACGTTTGAGGATATTTCTATGTCATTCGGAGTTGACGAGATTTCCTTACACTTGATTGTGCGTATTCTAGTATCCGATTCACCCCAATTCGGACTTCCTGCTGGGCCTCAATGGCACACTATGACACTTTTCGCATTCAACTCGCACTCGCACATCCTGCTTTCGGCCACGCCCTGTGGGATCCAAACCCAGGAGAACAGTACCCTCCTGTTGGGGTTGGTGACGTCGGTTTCATTCGCCACGGCAAATTCCACCGCCTCTTCAATGCTCTGCTCCCAGGAAACCATCCGTCCCATGAAAGATTCGGTGTACCAGAGTACCACGAAACACTTCAGCCTAGCGTGTCAAGTCATATTGACCGTTCGATCCTCCAGCCTAACAATATCTGCTCAAATGGGGTCACCGTGACATCTGGTGGTTTTGAGGTCTTCGCCATAGCGTAACCAAATCACACAGTCCAAATTTTGCTGGTATCGCTGATGTTTCTTCCGTCTTATCCCTTCCGGTGGCAGCTTGCCGTGAGGACACTCTCGTACAGGAACATTTCCGCTCATGGATAATCGAGCATATCGACTCCTGGTTCGCCTTTTCGCAACGACACAGACTAGGAATAGAGATGGAAGACATAGTTTTGGTCACCGGGTGTCATCGCACAAGATCTTGGTCTAATGTTGCTTTCTACGAGAGCCGGGTAGACGCACAGGTATCTTTTGGGGTTCAAGTCCCTGGGGACCTTGGCACTACCGTTAATTGGCAAGTTTCGGGCCAAAACAATCAAGGAGCGGTGCTGAATCATGGCCCAAGTGGTGAGGTATGTGGCGCACAGATTACAATCGCCAATGGATACTGAATGGCTCTGACGTGTTCCATCAGAACTTACCTGAGAATCAATGCATATTTATCCGAGGGTTTCGTGTCGAACGTACCTTACGCTTGTTTTCGAGGATCAGAGCAGCGGCGGAGCCCAAGCCAGATCCAAGCGGGAATGATGACGAGCTGGGGACGGAAGCGGTATCAATACCTGGTGTTGCCGACGTAAGATTACTCTCTCTCTTTTTTTTTTTACTTCCTGGCTCTCACCTAAGCTTTCAAAGGACCGGGATCCTCTGCATGTACTATTAGAATATATCGCCGGAGTGAGTATTTCACAACGCGAACTCGTGTGATTCTAACGTGGCGTTGCAGCGGGCGCCGCATTGTGATTTGGTCGTCGTTCATGACGACGACTTGGAACGAGTTCTGAGTGTCGGCGATGGGATTGTGAGTAAGGATCCTGCATACGCGATATTATTGATTGCTTCATGTCCATAGTCCCTGGATACCGTCCAACCAGATGTGGTGATTAATAACCTCGAAAGGTCTCGGCTTGAGACCGGAGTCATGTCCGGTGAGCATCCACCAGCATCATGACGCTTTCCGATTTTCATAGTAAACACGCTCGCACAAAAGGTTCTTCGCCCTCCAACGATCGAAGTCCAAGAACATATACGGAACACCTGAAGGTGGCGATGCTTTCCAAGCAGCACAAAACTCTAGGTGGGTCTTCTTGCATTCCTCTGAGGTGGCATTGCTTAGCCAGGACGAAACACTATGACAGACCGCCCGTCCTCTGTTCCATTTTTCCACGTCCCTCTTGGCGTGATGAATAGAGACGAAAGTGCCCATGATGACCCACCTAGTTCTCCGCCTGCGTGAGTCACTTGACCTTACACCTTCGGCCCGCGTATAACCAATTCATGATACACCCGTAGACTCCCATCCCCAACTGCCTTGTCAAAGCCGTGAGACGAACACTTGATGGTACCTTCACGTGTCTTGATACATTTTTCTAGAGATGTCCTTGGCTCTGGGGGCTTTCCAAAATATCGACAGACTGAGCACTCGACGGCGCACACTCAATCACTCTCTGGCGGCGAAAAATGGGGCGTCTCTCTTCCATCTTCACGCCGGTGTCACCATCAGCAGCCTTGGCCTATCGGCAGTGATGGAAGCCCATGGCCTCAAAGTACCACTTCTGACAGCCTTTCAGCAATCTCTAGTGCTACCTTTCTTTGTTTGTTTTATCTCTTTCTTGAATTAGGTTTACGTACCGGAGCAACATTAAACTAAGTACAAAATCAGTCGCAGCTGGTACGTACACTACATATCCCTATGATAGATACCTCTCATAATGTCCCTCACGGTAGTTAGAAAGGAGAACGCCTCGGCTAGTGAGGAAGGGAATGCAGACAGAAGGGAGAAAACCGGGCCGGCAGTAATCTGAACAGGGAAATGAAAATTAAGTCTTCTTACTGTAAATGTGGGGAAGGACACCTGTGAAATGATACGTGGTTAAGCGCGCCTATAATTCACAGCGACTAGTCGTACGTACTGTACGCCGGCGATTACACAGCACGAAGCAAGATTGCGTGAGTAAGGGGCGCCAATCCGGGAACGATCACCAAGTGACATAATCAAGGACATAACGTAGGTGATTCTACCGGGGTGGAGGGTATGACGGTCATGACTATATATGCGGTGTAGTGTGTTGAACCAGTAATAAATACCTCCCTGGTGACGCTGTGTCCTGGCTCCCGTACGCTCTGAGTAAGTTTCTCTCTCACTCAATTCCTTTTTCACCTAACTAATAGTTGTTCAGCCCTCGCACCCCGGCATCCGACATCTGACCTATGCGTGACTATTTGGCCCCCTCTTCGGCTCGCTTCTCCAAGAACGTGCAGTCCCGCGAGCCACAGCCTCCATTTTTCGGTTATCCTCTCGCACCCAGGTCCTCGCGCTAGTGACTCCATCAAGCTCGACGTCTCCGCCACCGCCAGGTCTTGGTGGGCCGGATACGAGCTTGAGGTGTTCGCCCGTTTCCCACTTGGACTCGACTTTGGACGTGGGTTTGTCGATATCAATTTCGCCATGTGGCCGCTGTTCAAGGCGCTGAACATTGATAACGTACATTTGCGGTGTAATGATTGTGTCGCACCGAAGGCCGTATGTGCCTCTCCACCTCCTGCGCGTCCGGCGTGCCTGGATGTTCCGCGTGTATGCTGCTCAACTCGCACGCGACGGACGGACCGAGGTCGAGTTTGCAGGTGCAGAACGAACCGAGGACAGCTACTGTCGCGCGCTTGACTAGCAGCTCACGGCGCTCACGCAGATCTTTGGTGCGCTCGCACGGCCCCAAGCTGCCTGCGCCACAAACGACGACAACGATAGCGGGTCACTCCGCCGATACATCCCCGGGTCTTCCGCGCTCGCCTTCAACGACGGGGTTTGCGACAGAGTGTCTGGCGCAGCCCCTAGCTGCGCGCACCATCGACACAACGACGGTGGCAGCGGCGGTGGGGCACTCCAACACGGCCCCTTGCCGTGCGTGCCCACACGACAACGACGACAACGAGGAAACTCTGCCCGCCGCAGCCATGCCTAGTAGCTTTAGCAGTGCTCGAGGATTAGGGCAGTTTTAAGTTTTCTCCAGATAGCTATATTGTTTTTTTCCCAGTTTTTAATTGTATACCACCCCCCCAAATGAGTATAGAATGTAACACTCACAACTTCTGCTCTACGTCCACTACCTATCTCCCTTGTTGCATGTATTTTTTCTCTCATATGTCAAGGTATGAGTTGTTGTATATTAGCCATGTATTGTAGGAAAGTCGCAAATGTGATATTGTGCTTAAGTCCGCGCATTCGTTCGCGGCCAGACTGACGTTCTACAGTCTGTTTCACAGACAATAAGAAAATACTAGTCATCTAATAGGATGTCAATTATTAGGAACAGTATTTGTAGTGCAGATAGAGGGGTCTGCGAGCATTGTTCCCGCACCCGCCATTTTATCCTAACACCGATTCCCTCCCAGCGCGTTCGGAGAAGGGTCTTTTTAGCACGGTTGTACGATGTCTCAGTTATACATGACTTGAGACACATTGTATTAACTGGCTCCAGTCAGGCGGTTAGTCTGTCATCGAGTACATCAAAAATAAATCACCAGGACGTGCTAACCTTGGTGGCATATTTCTATTTCAACTTCAGTGACGCCAGAGAGCAGCAAATCCGCAAGCTAACTCTCAATCCTCGCCCAGCAATTACTCCGGCATGGGGGCGGATGGAAACACACGGGTTGAGGGTCACTTGACGCCGTTGCATCTGGCGTCCTCCCAATCAGCGTCAGCCGAAGTTGTGCGGATAGTACCCCAGCACAGCGCGGATGCAAGTGCACGGGACGAGCGTCATTCGACCCCATTGCATCGAGCGTCGAGGCGGTACTTGGGGTCGGTCGAAGTTGTGCGGGTACTGTTGCTCCAATATGGGGCCGATGTTGGCGCAGAAGATGGCAAAGGCATCGCTCCGCTTGACGTTGCATTGCGTTGTCAAAAGATTATCACGAGAAAGCCCAGTTATTGTAAGACCATCATCTCAAATGCCAGTGAGCATAGACTAGAGTACACGCTTCTACTCTTCGCGTGTTTGTACCTATCTGTATTATCTGGCGTTTGTCCTTGGATCTCCCTTGGATTTTCCCTTACATGACTCAAACATATGAATCGGCGTAGGTTAGCTCAAGGCAGTTACGTGCTCTGATCGCCGGCGATCGCTGGCGATCGACGTTGATCGATGATCGCCGCCCCGACGTAGATTTATCGTGTGCGGGAGAGTCCCGGGAGATAATCCAGCTAGCCTGGCCAAGGACGTCGGCTCGACGTGGTTATAGCCTCGTGCGCGCCGCCAATCCTGTATCATGATCCGAACGGTACGAGATCGACACCCTCACGAGCGCTGCTCGTGCCTCTTGTGCCTGCTAGCCACGCTTTCGGGTTTCAATTCCCGCGCTTCTACATGCGGTTCAGCAGTTACACAACCGTTATGGCTTTTCTCCCAAAAGGCTGAGTCGTGCTTTCCCGCACTCCTACACAATGTTGCGCGACCACCGCGGTCCGCGACGTGAATACTATGGACTAGATACAGATTCAAAAAAAGGTCTCCTGCAACATCCGGCCACACACCGTAACGACTGTTCCAAGACTTTAAATTTATTTGGAGCATGCATGCACAACTTCTTTCAGTGGAGCATTGAACTCGAAATGGACTAGATTTCTGATGGGCCATGTCCAGTAACCTGATAACAGCGCCTTGGATACCTTATTGTGTACTGGTTGAACCTCTGGTTATAAGGCTTTCCTCGACACACCCTGTCCCTCAATGGCCCTATCAACAACACGCTATCACTACGACACTTTTCGCGGGGAACTCGCCAAAGCTTATCCTGCTTTCGGCCATGCCTTGTGGGAGCCGGATCCGGGAGAATACCCACCTGTTGAGGTTGGCGACGTCGGTTTCATACGCGATGGCCAATTTCACCGCCTGTTCAATGCTCTTCTCCCAGAAGACCACGAATCTCACCAAAGATTCGGTGTACCAGAGGGTCATGAACCACTTCAGCCCGTAGTGGCAAATCACATTAACCGCGGTGTCCTCGCACCCAACACATTCTATTCTTCTGGGGTCACCGTAGTATCTGGTGGATTTGGGTTGCTCGCCGCAACGTAATCAACTACACATTGTAAATTTTGCCGCATCACTGACGTTTCTCCAGGACAACCGGCTCTGCGGACATCTCATTTTCATGCACAAGGAGGCAAGGCGCCGTATTGTCGCTTCCAGTGACCGCTCAGCGCGAGGACACCCTCACCCGGGACCATTTCCGCGAATGGATTATCACGCATATCGATACCTGGTTTACCTTTACACAGAGGCTTAGACTGGGGATAGAGATGGAGGACATAGTCCTTGTCACTGGGCGTCATCGCACAAGATCTTGGTCTAATATTGTTTTCAACGAGGTTCAGGCGGATGCGCAGTCATCTCTTGGGGTTGACGTCGCCGGTGCCTTGGGCGCTAGCGTCAATTGGCAAGCTTCGAACCTCCACATTCAAGGAGCGGTGCTGAGTTATGGACCAAGCGGTGAGGTATGTGTCACAGACTGCAAGGGCTAACGAATACCGAAAAGCTCCCTTAGGACTTACCTGGGAATCAATGCATATTTATCCGAGGATTTCGGATCAAACGTTATTTCAGTATAATTCCGCGCATCAGAGGAGCAGCGGGACCCAAGCCAGATCCACGTGGGAAAGACCGCAAGCCCGAGAAGGAAGTGGTCCCGATACCCAGTGTTACTAAAGTAAGGTAAGATTACTCTTTTTGACGTTCTGGCCCTCATATATGCGGTCCAAGTATCGGGATCCATTGCACGTACTATTAGAATATATCGCGAGAGTGAGTGCCCCAGATCCGTGTCATGTCTCCACTATGTCATCACGTTAATTCTAACGGGACGGTGCAGCGGGCGCCACATTGCGATATGGCCCTCGTTCACGATGACGACTTGGAACGACTTCTGGGAGCCGGCGATACATCTGTGAGTGAGGATCGTGTATAAGCACTACTATTGATCCCTTCATGCCCATAGCCCCCGGAAACCCTCCCACCAGATGCGATAATGGATTATCTCAAAAGGTCGAAGCCTGAGATCGAGGTCATATCACGTGGGTACCAATTAGTATCACGTCTGGGAGCCGACGATAAGACTGTGAGTGAGGATCGTGTATGAGCATTATTATTGATTCCTCATGTCCATAGTCCCTGGAAACCCTCCAGAGATATCAAGAGCTAGATGCGACGTGGAGTCACCCCGAAAAGTCGAAGCTTGAGATCGGGGACATGCCCGGTGAGCACTCGTTAGCAAAACGTTTGGAAGCTGGCGATAAGACTGTGAGTGAGGATCGTGTATGAGCATTGTAGCGGGAAATAGAGTTCGACCCAAGGGGAAGTGTAGATATTATTAAGAGAAAATATATAGGAAACAGAATGGAGACTGAGACACGGGCGCAGACAGAGACGTAGACGGAAAATCGTTAACGCGAGACGAGAGTGATAGATGATGGATGTTCGTATTCGTAAGTGAGCCAGTATGTACAGTATGCTTGGTAATCGAGAAGCTATGTAAAGTATCGTTTCGAGCGTAGTGAGGACGCAGTCCTTACTGCATTATTGTTGATTCCTCATGTCCATAGTCCCTGGAGACCCTCCAGCTAGATCGAGAGCTAGATGCGATAATGGATTACCCCGGAATGTCGGAGCTTGAGATCGGGTTCGTGTCCGAGTCCGGTGAGCACCCGTTAGTATCATGACGCCTTCGATTTTCATAGTTAACACGCCCGCACATAAGATTCTTGGCCCGCCAATGATAAAAACCCAAGACCAGATACGCGGCACATATCGGTGGCGATGCCTTCCGTGCAGCTCAGGAGTTCAGGTAGTGTTCAAATGTCTGACGTTGGCGTGTCTAGGATGCTGACTGTCAGAGTCGGCAGCTGACAACACCCGCCATGGAAACTTTCGTTGTAATGCGTGTGACGCGTGCTTTGATCAGTGGCACAAGCTCTACTGGCATTCTACTGACAAACACGGTGCGAAACGCATTTGCCCATTTTGCCCTTTCCGGTGGAGGCTCGACTCCCGAATAAAGGCCCACCTTATGAGCGTCCATCAAGATGTGCTCTCTGCTGAAGCCCTGCAAGTAATCCGCACCCGGTATGGCCGGAATCTGGCCAAGTTCCTAGATACCGACTACCACCTACGCCACTACGCGATACCACAGGCTGGCGCGTCCTCCACACCTCTTTTCCCTGCTCCTGCAATAAACCCTCGGCCCTACACACGAACTCCCAATACTACCGCATCCACTGCCCGAACACAACACATTGCGGCATTTCTTCACGCAAAAGCCTTGAGGGAGTCTAACGAGCCTCGAGCCGCTTCTTAGATTAGAAATATTGGCCATTGTTTTCTGTATATAAGAACACGGTCCTCTTCTCGAAAAGATAGCTTTGACCAGCTGATTCCTTCATGATCCTGCTGAATTTCCCAACGACGTGTCATGTCAAGTTTAATAATACGATGGTTACGGTTACGGGCTCGCTAGCGCCAAGTTAGTACCAAGAGACTCAGAGCAGAGGGTCACAAAGGTCATGACCGGTCATGACGGTGACCAGGTTTTTCCGTGTTCAACAAACCAACAGACCGTGAAATGATGCGCGGTTGAGCGCGCCTATGTTTCACAGCGACTAATCGTACGTACTGTACGGCGATTACACAGCATGAGGGAAGATTGTGTGAGTAAGGGAAGCCAATCTGGAAACGATCAGCGTACGGAGGTTTCGTAAGTGGTATGGCAAGTGGCATAACGTAGGTGATTCTACCGGGGTGGAGGGTATGATGGTCATGACTATATATGCAGTGTAGAGTGTTGAACCAGTAATAATAATAGTGCGGAAGGATGAGCTTCCAAATCCTTGAAAGTCACGTCATGTCTCGACTTGTATATCTGCCTGCTGAAAAGCGATCGCTGCGAGAGAAGCGTCTCACAAAACCAGTTGCTTAGGCTTCTCCCATGTGTAATCGGGGTTGCCGAAGTGGCCGTACGCCGCGGTCTTGCGATAGATAGGCTTTTGCAGGTCGAGTTGCTTCACAATGACACCTGGTCGAAGGTCCCAGTTCTTGCGGATGATCTCGACAAGTTCCAAGTCAGACCTCTTGCCCGTACCGTACGTATCGACGAAGATCGATAAGGGTTCGGCGACGCCGATGGCGTAGGAAAGTTGGACGAGTGCACGGCGAGCAAGGCCAGCAGCGACGAGGGACTTGGCTTGAGCAAAGCATGAGTACGAGGGAAATAATATAAAATTTCAAAGGACATACCAATCCACCGTGCAGTGTAAGCAGCCGAGCGATCGACCTTGGAGAAGTCCTTTCCTGAGAAAGCTCCTCCACCGTGCGCGCCCCAACCACCGTAAGTGTCGACGATGATCTTGCGACCAGTCAAGCCAGCATCGCCCTGAGGACCACCAATGACAAAGCGGCCTGACGGTTGGATCTAAAGATAGTCAAGATCATCAATAAGCCTGTCTTTATATGCACAAGGACGATCGATTCCGTACGTGATAGATGGTCCGATTGTCAAGAAGGTTCTTCGGGATAACCTGTTTGATGATCTTCTCCAATATCTCCTTTCGGAGGTCCTCCGTCGAGATCTCCTCAGCATGCTGTGTAGAGATAACGACTGTGTCCACGCGCAGAGGGATGGTCGCACCACCGTCCTTCTTGTACTCGACCGTGACCTGGGTCTTCGAGTCGGGGCGGAGCCAGGGAAGCAAGCCGGAGCGACGCGCGGCGGCCAAAGCGGCATTGAGTTTGTGGGCAAGCATGATGGTGAGCGGCATATACTCAGGAGTCTCATCGGTAGCATAGCCAAACATGATACCCTGATCGCCAGCACCGTGGTCCTCGAGCGAGCCATGGTCGAGGCCCTGGGCGATATCGGGGGATTGTTGCTCGATCGCGACCAGGATGTTGCACGTCTTGTAGTCGAAGCCCTTGGACGAGTCGTCGTAGCCGATGTCTTTGATGGCGTTGCGGATGACCTTCTGATAGTCGAGCTGCGCTTTTGTGCTGATCTCGCCGAAGACCATGATCATGCCCGTCTTGGAAGCTGTCTCACAGGCAACCTTAGACGAGGGGTCCTGCTCGAGGCAGGCATCGAGCTGTATAACGCGTCAGACGCCGGTGAATACGCAGCATCACATCTGAGGGGGCTTACAATAGCATCAGAGACCTGGTCGCAGATTTTGTCTATCATGAAAATTAACACTAGGTAATTTAGAGTCGACTAGACACGTACCAGGGTGACCTTCACCGACCGACTCTGATGTGAAAAGGAAATGGCCGGGCGTGAGGGCAGAGTGAGCGGTACCATTGACGGTCATTTTTTTAGATTATGGGGAGGAGGAAGGTTTAAGGTGTATGCGTAGACAAGGAGGGGAAAAAAGGAGGGAGATGGACGTCAAACTGAATGGAGGACCCTTTTTAAAGAAAATTTGAACTAAACCAACCAAAGACATAAAATAATTACGTTAGACCATCAACCAGGTATCACGCCATCTCCTCCCATCGGTGTCAGGAACAAAAAGTTCTATCCGTCACAAGTACACGTACACAAGCATCAGAGTCCTACAGTAAGCGCAACACAGCGAATACAATGCCGAAAAAATGCCCTATTCCTACCACATCCCTACGCCCAAAGGGTCCATCTCCTCCGCAGTCGAGCTCGCTGACAACTTCGGCGCCTCACCAACGGCACCTGATAATGATGTTGTTGATGACAATACCAGCGCGTCCCCCGGATCTGTCGTATGTACACGTGATGCTGCAGCAGCAGGCTTGACTGAAACAACAACGCTAGGCAGCGCCACTGACGGGTCCGCGGGTAAGCCAGAGCCGGCAGGAGCCAAATCTGCGCGGGGCAGCGCCGCGGCGAGCCCATCCGCTGCAAATGGGTCCCCCAACGGCTGCTGGCTGCGCGAGGCGGCTCGCGCCTGTGCACGCGCGGTGTTCCACGGGTTGTCCACAAGGACCGAGGGGATGCCGTCCAGCCCCCGCGGCGACGTTGGCGATGTCGATAGCGACGAGACCTCCCATGGGTTGGCCACTCCGCCTCCGCCCGCCGGGCCGCTCGAGCTAGAGAACGTGCTCGGTCGGACGGCCTGCGCGACGCGCGGCGGGTCGAACCGCGAGAAAGCGGCCGGTGTAGCGAACGAGGATGGGGACGGAGACGTGCCGCGGGGCGGCGGCGTACCGGCACCCCAGTCTTGTAACTCCCCGACGGCAACAGTGCTGGAGCTCCGCGAGCGCGCATCGCGTGAGGTGCCGTATACATCTTGCACGGCAGAGAACGCTGCGCCCGCGCCAGACGAGAGGCGGTCCCATACCGAACGCATGCCCCCGCTTGCGGTGCCGAATAAGTCCGTAGGTGCCGGGCGCATAGAACGGGGACCGGGAGTGAGCGGGCTCGGGACTCGCGCAGGCACGGGTGACGGGACGGGGGCGGACGGTGCGGAGAGCACCGGAGGTGGGGTGGCAGTACCTCGGGAGGGTGGCCCTGACGGAGATAGCGAGATACCTGCATCTGGAAACGCAGGGTCCTCCTCGAGGCTCTCAGCGACGCTCGATGTGAACGCTGGCAGAGGCGCGGGTACAGCAGCGTAACGCCCGTTCATCTCCTCATCGCTGCGGCCATAGAGCTCGGGCCAGAAACGCACGTCTTTCGGGTTTGGGAAGAGCACACCCTGGTCAGCAGTTGGCGCGCGACTTGTGGGATCGTCCAGTGCGGGGTTGTAATCTGGATTGATGTACTTCTCGGCTTGTGGTTCCGAGTTTATATAGTCCCAGACAGACACGGTGCCCGCTGCACCTTCGCGGCGCTCACGTTCCGAGTTGAAAAGGAACGTGCCAAATTGGCACGAATAAAGGTGTGTATGCAGGTCGCGCAGGAGGAGCTCATTGAACTCGAAGCGTGCGGGGAACTGCCGTTGGATGTTGTGCACGGCCTCCAGGAATTGGTGGAACACGGGACTCGTCTCTTTGATATGGTGATTTCCTGCGAACCGATTTTGCACGCTCGCGAACAAGGCCTGTGCGACATCTGTACTGCCACCACCGTCCACTGGCGCCAAGAAGAACTTCTCGCTTGAAAGGTGACCGCACCGGTCCAAAAATCGATGTCCAAAGCTCAGAAAATCCTTCTCTATTAACACCTGGAAGCCGCGGGTCGTGCGATAATAAGGATCCAGGCAAAGCTGCGAGATTGCAGAGAGCTGTGATGTGCGGTCCCACCCATCCGAGCAATGGATAAGCACATGTGAGTGGTTGACGTGTACATTCCGAACGATGATCAGTGTTCCCTCCAAAATTGCGACCTGATGTCGCAGCCAGCCTGATCGCCGTAGCGCCTGACGGTCAACGGGAAGCACAGCGGCGCTCGTTCCCGGGAGGTCGCCTGAAACGCTCGCAGCGAGCGCCTCAGACTCGCTGAGCGCCTCTATCACTTTGTTGAGCGAGTCACGCATTGTGTGGATGTTGTCAATCCCGAGATACGCCTTCTTGCAGTCCTTATAGTGGTCCATGTTCTCCGTCCCGGCACCTTTGGCAGTGTTGGCAACGGCATTGGTCGTCGGTCGCGCGTCAATGATGAGGTTGGTGGCGGTCGCGCCGAAAACGGGCTGTGAGACGCGGGACTCCGGTGCTCGGTGCGAGCTAAATATCGCCTCGACGAATTTTTCGTCTTGTATTGATCGCGCGTTGGTGAGGCCCACCATCGGCTGACTTGATCGGGTGATGCTCCCCTGTGCGCAAACTTATTAGAGGGCTAAAAACGAGAAAAATGAGGAGGCTCACGAAGTTAGCCCAGTGCAGGTATGTAAGCGCAGGTATACGGCACTTGCTGCGGTACTTTGCACCATATTGCAACGTAGAGTCACTGATTTTTGTAGGGACGACCAGACGCGACGGGTACGTGGGACAAAACTAGAATACAGAGACGCACTAGCGTTACAGATAAATATCATTGGTCCCATGGAAGGGGGTGAACGTACGGTGTAGTCCTTGTTGATATCAGTGAAGCGCCACGCCTTGGAGCGCGTGCCGACGCCCATACGGCCAAACTCCTCGCGCGGGGAATACAGAGTCCACCCATTCGAGGCAGTTAGAGGGGGGGAAGGCGTATAGTTGAAAGCATATAGCTGTGTCACAGAGTCTAGTATGCAAGTATGTAAGCGATTGGCACGGGCGGACAGGAGCAGGTGTACACACCCGCGACAGTCAACTCCTTTACGGTTTCGAACACGTCAGTAGCTTCTGCGTCCTGCTCGAATGATAATGAAAATGTTTCGAAGGTGCGACACCGGAAGGAGATAGGGCACTGTCCGCTCAGGGTCTGAGGTAGACGATTGACGTGATTAATCAATGGGTACGCAACCTGGTCGGAATTGAACTATGGCATCAGAGAAGCGTGGGTGGTACATGGGGATATCAACTCGCCCACATCTCGGATTGGGAATCGTCCACGTAGGAAAAGATGAGATGGTGAGCCGTGAGATGGAGCGTCCCTGGTAGAGTTCTGCCAGACTTGCTGCATAACACATTTGAGACCTTCAGGGCACAAGTCAGGGTTTTTCTGCGCTATTAAGCCTCACGGTGAAGTACCTTGGGTATTCGAATAGCGTCCATCGCGCGAGCCGAGGTAGCAACACTGCGGACTGCTCGTCTTGGGTATGTTAGGCGTTGTTTGTGTCTATGTGTCTTCTGCGCTAATGGCGGTGCCTCCGAGTTGTTGGTGCCTTCCAACTCTGGAGACACTGAGGCAGAGAAGCACATGGTCGACAACTAACGAAGACTATGGAATAAACCCGGCAGCGAGACAGATTAGTTGCGCTCGCAGGTGCTTGCACGCCTGTATAACCCGTGTTCGGACCTTCACTCGGGCTCCGCCTCCAATTATACTGTACATGCTTCTCATCAGGTCCCGCCAGCTTGAGGGATTAACAACCATTTGTACTAGGTCGAATGTCGCGCATCAAGCTACCTGCATTACAGTAACGCAACTAATATACCGAAGGGCCTGTGTACACGCAGTGGCCCTTCTTGCGCAAGTGCAAATAGTAGATGCCCCCTTTAGAATTTTTTTTGGGACGACATTATAGTAATGGCGGCATAGACCTTGCGGCACGAGACTTGTCGCATGTATGCGGCGTTCAGCCAACTTTCCGGAGCGTACGCAAGGGGTGTCCATTTCGTCACAGGGTAGGTACAAGCGCCGGTGCCTTGGGTTGCCTTTGCACACGCCAAATGGTGGCAGTGCGCGACCATCGCGCGTTGCACTTGCTACTTTACAGTAAAAGGCATGAATTATACTTAAAAAATGACAGCTACAGCCGCTCCCTGCATTCTGGTGTATCATATCACCAACATAGTGTTCAGTGGTACAATGCTGCGACTGGGTGAAAGTTCTGATGCCTTGTCTACAGTGCGATTACGTAGAAACTGGAAACGTAATTTGTAGTGTCGTCGGTGGGCGCCTCTGCATTGGTCTCCGTATGCCACCCCCAAATTGACCACCTCCTACATCGGGAAGACCTATGGAGGCAACTACGTGCCTCTGTTTGACCACGTACAGCGTGCCGAAAAAAAAGGACAGCAGACGTACCAGACGTGCGGTCATCCGGAGTCATACTAGTAAGTCCGACTTTGCAGTCATAAGCTCTCCCCTGACCACGTCAAACATCCTTCTATGTCGTCAAGAAATTTCCAAATACTTTCCTCTTACAACAATAAATACTCTCCCAGACGAAGTCCTCCTTGAGGTCTTTGATCAGTATCGATCGGTCAGGACGGGGAATCGATCGGGTTCACAAGGATGGTGGTACACTCTCGTTCATATATGCCGAAGATGGCGGCGACTCGTTTTCGCGTCGTCCGTACGATTAAACCTTCAGCTTCGCTGCACGTTCGGGACGCCGGTGGACGACATGATTTCCCACTCACCCCCATTTCCGCTCGTCCTTGACTATGGGCCCCGCATTCTCAAGACGTGGACCGCAGAGGATGAGTTGGGGCTACTACTTGCTTCGCAACATCTATCACGGGTCAGCGAAATCGTACTCAGCGCGCCAGAATCGACGCTTGGTAAGCTGACCACGAGTATGACCGAGGCTGCCCCAAGACTCGAGACCCTTAGCATTCACTCTCAGACCTCAGAGATCGTTCTTCCAAAGCATTTCCTCGAGGGTGGTGCCCCACACCTACGTCATCTGATACTCACTGGTGCTGCCTTGTCGCCGTTGCGACCATTGTTATCGTCTGCGACGTCACTTGTGTCGCTTGTCCTCGAACGCATCCCGAGCTCTGCATATTTCTCACCTGACAATCTCGTCACGCAAATAAGGACCATGCCCCTCCTTCAAATACTATCAATAAGTTTCCTCTCCACCGTTCCTCGCCCCGGTTTCGGGGGCGAACGTTTTCTTCCTATAGGCCAAGTGGCACGCATAGAGCTACCTGGGCTCACACAGCTAATCTACCGAGGCGTCTCCGCATACATAGAGGCTTTGCTCTCACGAATACGGTCGCCTCGCATAGAGGACGTCGATATCGCTCTGTTTAATCAACTTACCCTGGACGTCCCGCACACCTGCGAATTCGTCCGCGAACTCGAGTCGTTCCGGCCCACCCGCGCGCGCATCGACTTCGCCGAGGCCTCCGTGCACATCATCGTGTCCGCGCCCCAATCCACCACATCGCCAGATGTCTTTCTCAGCGTATCCTGCACACGTCTCGACTTTCAGGTAGCCGCGACGGCCCAAATCTGCGGCGGGCTATCTGCGACGCTCCTGTTGGCCGAGGAACTCGTGCTCGGGTTCCATCACGGCGGCGCGTTGTCGGAGGAGTGGCGTGGCGAGGTCGACCCGGGGCTGTGGCGGGGACTCTTGGCGCCGTTTCGCCGCGTCGGCACGCTGCGGGTGCACGTCGCGCTCGTCGCGGACGTCGAGCGCGCGCTGCGGCCAGATCCCGAGGATCAGCCGCTCGGAGAGCCACTGCTCCCTGAGCTGCGGGAACTCGTGCTGCTGCATGGCAGCGACGAAAAGGCGCTCAAGTCTGCGTCTGCCGCGCTCAGTGCGTTCGTCGATGAGCGGAATGATGCCGGCCATCCCGTAAAAATTCACTCTCAAGACCTGAGTAGACTAGTGGAGAGTGAAACTGGTGAGTTCATCACCATTTACCGAACAGCAGAGGAAGTTGTACTAATCAGCGCGTCTAGTGAAGACCGTCTCATCTCGGAGAAGACTTCAGAGGTTGTGAAAAAGATACTTGGCGTTGTCTAAGTCAGCTGCAGAGGGACATACTGTATCATATTCCAATTCACATGGTTTTTCGTTCTTAACCAACTCTCCATCCAGAATTTTGTTAAATAAATAAATAAATAAATAAACTCCATCCAGAGCTATCTGGGCCATAAAATCCTATTCCCCATGTCGTCAGAGGTTACCTCTGCCCGGGAAAAGCAACCTCTTAGCCCTCATTTTGGTCTCATTGCTACCTTTGCTGCAATGTAAGGGTGTACTCGAGCTTCCACCAATCTCTGTTGACACCTCCGGCGAACGAATATCGATGCTCTGAGACGGTAAAAGCAAACATGACGTTTGGACGACAGAGCAGCGCCGTGGGTCAACGACCACAACCTTATCCTTCACTCTCGGTGGCCCGCACCAACGACGCCGCCGGTGCTGAACGAGGTGGGATATTGCACCGGAATGGCTTCACATATCTACAATAGACTGTACATTAGCTTTTGCTTATTTAATGCCAAGGCGACGCACGATATAGCACCGATGTTTATGCCTCCTCAGGTGGCCCGTCCTCGGTAGGGGTAATATCGAATGCGGCCAAGATTCCCGCAATATTCGACCAGGTGTGCGCGAGCACGTGACCTGGACACTGTCGTGCTCCAAAACCGAACACTTGATTTGAGAAAGCTGGGGCATCTGGGGAGAGCCAGCGTTCAGGATGGAACCGGTCTGGTTCATCAAAGACTTCGGGATCGTGGATCATTCCCCTAGGAATCGTCGTGGTTGATGCATGGAAAAAGGGAGCTATTGAGAGGCCTACCACGCGTTTGGAATGATTGTCGAGCCTGCGGGAATGTAATACCCTTCGTAGATGTCACTTACTATGACTTTGCATGGTCCTCCTATTAGATTAATCATATTACTATCACTACAGGTGTTATGACACGTAATAACACACCTAGCGGAGCGACTGGATGCCATAGTAAAACCTCTTTGAGCACTGCTTGCACATATGGAAGTGCGTCTTGGTTCTGAGAAATCTGAAAGGCGTGAATCTCCGATGACTTGATCAATCTCAGTTTGTGCTCTTTCCCGGCCCGGCAAATCACGCATTAATCACGACTCAGGCAACTTTGGGCCCAGACCCGAACTCAGTCAAACCGTTGAAACCAAGGGTCCAGTTTGGGGTATGGCCAAGTACCAGTCCCAGAATCAGACTGAACTGAGCTTTCCCACACCAGACTGGATGTGGAAAAATGGCAACTACCTTTCCACCATTGTGCCTTCATAGGGAACTCGGGGTGCGTGATGGTGGTGGTGGCCCGAGCCTCTCGAACTCCTCCCATTCGGTTCATATCGTCGCTAACGAAGGCCCTGGTAGCGAGTCGCACACAAACTGCACAGCAAACAAATATGTCCGAGTTATAATGAAGGGATCACGCCATCTTATGGTGCTGACTAACACGGAGACTCGTATCAGGTGTCCACGTCTCACAGATCAGCGCTCTATTAATCAAACATGCGGATTGTGACTCAAACCTGATGAACGCAATGCCGTCACGAAGGTGGCGAATGTTTCTTTACGGAGAAATGATCAAAACCGATTGCACAGACTTCGATTCTGGGAAGATAACTGCACGCTTTTAGCCCATACTCGTCTCATCGCTACGGACGAAGGTGATAGGCACGGGTGCAATCTCCGCGCACTGACAGGGGTTTCTCATAACATCTCAGCCACATTGGCGTATTGCATTCCATTTGCACTCACAATCCGAAAAAATTGGATTATAAAGTCGCTGTCCCCACTGCTCCATATCCCGTCCACTTCTCGACGTCTACAAACACCAATGGCTGAGTCCTCTGAGTCACCAACCGCTTCCCTGGACGTCGTCAGAGTGTAAGTTCGGTAAGCTTCGTTTACCTCATTGTCCCTGATCATTTCGCAGAACTGCCCCTCTTGTGCGCTTGGCCTCGATCTGTTGTCCACGCAACTGATATCCTCAACAATCTATGTAGCTCTTCGGCTGTCTATTCAACTGGGCGCTCTATGGTGTTCTCTGCGTCCAGACTTGTACGAGGCCTGCCCTTCGAAATCTCAGCTGATTCCACTCACCCACATTCAGACGTATATAGCTACAATTTTCCAGAAGACCCACGACCCATAAAATTTCTAGGTTGGTCTTCGATGCTACTCGAAACCTCAGTGATGTCAAGGTGTACTCTGAACAGCTTACTTCGTTTTCGTGTTGGAGACCGTTCAAACTGCGCTGACCGGAGCCGATGTCTACTATTGGTTTGTCGCTGGATTTGGCGACGTGGAGCGCCTCGGGAATTCCCATTTTTCCCCCATAGACGCTGCCACCGTGACTGGGATTACTTCGCTCATCGTGCAAGGATACTTCTGTTATCGGATTTGGATACTAACGAACAGACGGTCATCGTCGTGGATCTGTTGGATTATCGCCATCGTATGTATTTCTGATTCGGACCCTCCCTGCATTCTTCAGGCTTCTAACGTTTTCATGAATACAGGCCGCGGTGACTCAGGCGGCCGCTGCGACGTGGATGAGCATCTCAGTCAGTACTATACACACTTTTGCCGAAACCTCTTATCTTACACAGGACTTAGTCGGTCATGGTTAAGAAGTTTGTGGTTTCCAAGACAGCTATATATGTGTGCACATCGTTTCGGTCAAAGTGGTCATACCCCCTCATACTCTGTCGTGTTAGTTATGGTCTATACCGAGTGCCATGGCGGACATTCTGATTGCGGTGGCAATGACGCTGCTGGTACGGTATCACCCTATTAATTCCTTACGTTCAATGACTGAGATCCTTTTACACAGCTACAAAGAGCAAGTGGCAAGTTCTCCAATTTCGTATTAATACGCGTGATACGGCTTACCGTTGAGACAAATACACTTACTGGTACCTACTTCTCCGAACACCTAACGCAGACGTGCATCTAACTTCTTGTTGAGCTAGCGTGGCTGTCACGACCCTTGTGCTTTATGCCGCCTTCCCTGTAAGTCGGACAGAGATACACTACGATCCACCTTTTGACCCAATCATCTCGTCCACAGAATGAGCTATACTACGCATACACGTAAGTTCTTTTGGTCCGTCGCTGTGCACCTTTCCAGCTAATGTGAAAAAAGAGCCTATAATATTGGGAAACTGTGAGTGACACATTATACAGCATGTGCGAGCCAGAGCACTGACAAATGTGTCAGGTACTCCAACACACTCTTAGTGAGCCTCAACAATCGCATCTACTTCCGTGATCACAAACCACCCGGATATGGCGACAGCACCTACCCCACGGTCTCCGACGGGGTCCGCGCCACTGCACCGTCGTCGCTTCATTTCGCCGTACCCGAGCCACAGCCGCAGACACCGACAGATGACAATCTCCAGCTCTACACCATTGCCCAGACCGTGGAGCTAGATGAGGGCAAAGGCGACGACACCAGCACCGACTAGTCTCCGGTAAGTAGAATTTCCCGTTACAGCTGCTATCGTATACCAAAACGTTTCTGAACGGCTCGGCTCTGCAGGAACGCGGGTTGATCCCGCCGCTACCGGAAACCGCAGGCTGGCGTACTACCGGCCAGGACACGTGCGACAAGCTATGCTCCGAGATACTAGCGGGCTTCTCTCTCTCTCTCGTCTGATATTTGAGGTCGCTATTCCGTTTTATCTTCGTTGTTGTCAAGGTGACATTACTGGAAGAAGCACGAGCGCGCCAAGAATGACCTCACAAGGGGAGGCGCCAACATACCAACACCATATTTCGTCTCGACCTACTACTCCTATCCCCTTCAGTTCCGGTTTTGGCCGCGGCTCCACCTCTTTTGGCCTCATCTGACTTAAAGACTGCGTCCTCACTACGCTCAAAATGATACTTTACATAGCTTCTCGATTACCAAGCAATACTGTACATGCTCTTAGGCTCGCTTACGAATAGGAACATCCATCATCCATCCCTCTCATCTCGCGTTAACGATTTCTGTCTACGTCTCTGTCTGCGTCCGCGTCCGTATCTCCGTGTTTTCCTACTATCTTTCTCTTAATAACATCTACATTTCCCCTTGGGTCGAACTCTATTTCCCGCTACACTACGTTCTGACCCTGTTTCCTGACGACGCATTCATAAAAACGCGTGTGATACCCTTAGTGATACCGTATGATTATTTCTCGACTCGTACTTACGATTCATGATAGATAGTAGTATAATTTTTTAATGATCTGGGATCATAAATGTACACCCTTGTGTTCTCGGAGCTCTCCGAGTGCTCGCTTGTGTCTCGCGCTCGGTCTTGTGCCTCTTGTCTTTCTCGCCGAGTTCAAACTCTACCTCAGACGCGCGTCAATTTTCGTGTAAGGCGTCACTCAGGAACGTATCAATTCACTTGATTTTTCTCATGGGGCCAATGCAACCCATAACTTCAAGGCACGCCAATACGAGAGTACAGAGGAGATTGAGACGGAAGGTGAATCGAAGGTCAAGGAGATGGTGGTGGCTTGAACACGGGGGTTAATGATGAAAAGCAGTGTTTGATGATCAAGCAAGCGATCAAGTCACGGTGGCGTTTTCAGGCTGTGTCAAGAACCAGATTCCAGAATTGATATCAAGCGCGATACATCGGCATGGATAATGTCAGAGCATGACGTAGGCTACTTATGAGGGACAAGGCGAGGACGACGAGATTGTACCATCAGGAAAATGGAATATTACTGGCGTTACTGGCAGTACTAGCCGAGACTGGCAGCCCTCAATTTTAGCCGGCGCCAGCCATCCCTAAGGCAGAAGAAATCAGGAACCCACACCCCTTATATAAGCAATTCGACACCCACCACCGCACATCCTACTCCTCCTACGCAACACCGATTTTGGGTATTTTTCTCTAATGGGAGTTTAGAAGACCTAATTAGCTTGCATTTGGAAAGAGGGATTTTTAAATTTCTCAAAACTGGGGGTACAGTAGGGTCTAGAAACTACTTTTTATAAAAACCATTTTTAAGCGTTTCCGAGTTGAAGGAAACAATAATCAAAAGTTGGTCCGATGGATTTGTCCAATCACGTGACCTAAATATAGTGATGTAATCCTACAACACCCTCCAACGAGAATCCCGTCTCCAGAGCAGTAGAGCCCCAGGAAATGCCCCGAAAGCCCCGCATAACACAGGCCCGTACCCGCAGGGCCGAAATGGTGCGTCTTGCCTTGCATCCGTTGGGCGCAAAACCCCCTGTGGCAGGATTTAGTCACATTGAAGCGGGTGAGCAGTCACCAGTCCGGATGCGAGGGCACACTCACACAGTGGACAGAAACCGACAGCGGTGAAGACCTAGATCCGGAACTTGCAAGTTTCTGTCAAAAATTTGACCTTGAACCCCAAGTTCAGGACTTTGAAAGTGACGCAGATGGAGACGACACACCTGGATCAGACGCCGATCACAACCCTTCCAATGAGCCAGAGATTGCTGAGCAATCGGAACTTGAGCACTTCAGTGCGGTTCTTCAGCGCGCTCAGCAGATCGCCATCTGGCTAGAGAAAGAGGAAGTCAGGTCAAGGAAGCGCAAAACTCCAAGGAATTACACAGGAAAGTCACAGAAGACGTCATACCGGCACAAAAGAGCGAGGTTGCAGCTTGCGGAGAAGGGATTTCTTGGAGTCTTCGAATACACTGGTCTCCAGAAACACACAAGAGTCCAAAACGTGGGCAATGGAGCAAGCGACCTGATACAAGAGCCATCAGCCAAAGAACAACCTGTCCCGGAAGAAGAAGAAGAAGAAGAAATACTTATCCTGGAGGAAGAAGAATCACTGGATGAAGGAACAGTCAACGCAGACATCAGCGTGGCTGCAGCGATGTCCACTAGCGTGACGGCCGCAAGTGCGACGTCCACAAGTGTGATGGCTGCAAGTGCGACGTCCGCAAGTGTGATGGCCGCAAATGCGACGTTCACAAGTGCGACGGCCGCAAGTGCGATGTCCACAAGTGCGACGGCCGCAAGTGCGACGTCCATAAGTGGGACGGCCGCAGGCGCAATGCCCGCAAGTGGGATGGCCGCAAGCGCAATGCCCACAAGTGCGAGTGGGATGGCCGCAAGCGTGACATCTGTGAGCGGGCAGGGAGACTACACCAATAGTCCTGTTCATGCTGAGGCTCGCCATGCCGTCGATGCAATGCTTGAGGACCTGCGTCGGGGGCATGCTGAGACGACGATGGGCTCTGCTGGGACTCCTCTGTCTGCCACTGACCGGGCCCTTAACCTGTGGAAAGATCGCACTGCCTTGCGTGCGGCCTGTGTGAAGCTCACCGATAAGTGCAAAGACAGATGTCTTGATGTCTTCTTTCGTGCCCGCATTACGGCGATGGTTGGCGTCTTGAACCTTTATCTCAACAGTTCCTACACCTGGAGAAATGCGTCGTTAGTTGCTGCAAATGTCCGTAATCAGGGTATAACGCACGCTTGCAACCTCCGCAAGTGGATTCTCGACTTCGTCCAGTCCGGACGTCTCCCGCTCCATCGTTTTGGCCGAGCAAGATGGACGATTCTTGAAGACGAAGACATATCGCAAAGCCTTCAGCTCCAGCTCGGGGAATGTGCAAAGCGTGGGTATATCAAGGCAGCCGATGTCGTGAGGATTGTCTCAAGCCCCGAAATGCAGGCAAGCTTGAGGCGGATCGGAGTTTGCAAGCCGATGATCACCGAACGGACGGCTTGCAACTGGCTGAAGAAGTTAGATTGGCGATACCAGCAGAAAAGAAATGGAATGTATATTGATGGCCATGAGCGAGACGACGTGGTACAGTATCGAAAAGCGTTTGTTGCGCGATGGAAGGAATATGCAAAGCGCTTCCACAATTGGGACAACAACGGAAATCCCCTTCCCCTTCCCACCGGCTTTCCCATCCCTGGGGGCCGCTTTCATCTCATCCTTGTCACACATGATGAGTCGACGTTCTACCAAAACGACGAGAGGAAAACACACTGGGCACATTCAAGCACGACTGCAACACCGAAACCAAAGGGCAATGGGCAGTTGCTCATGGTTTCGGACTTCCTAACCGTTGAGTGGGGGCACCTCAGTCATGGAAATGAGTGCGTCTTTTCTCTCAACTCGTGCCTCCTCTATCTCACTTGTCTAAACACACACAGTGATGCCAGGGTCTTATTCAAGGCAGGGAAGAATCGGGAGGGTTACTTTGGCGCGGACCAACTCCACCAACAAGTCGACCGGGCTATCGATGTTTTCGAGGACAAGACAAATGGGTGGGCCCAAGCCCTCTTTATGTTTGACAATGCACCAAGTCACCAAAAACGGGCACCCGACGCAATATCAGCTCAGAGGATGGTAAAAAGTGAGTCCTTTTTATTCGGACCATTGCGCTCACATTGACAACTCCTCAGACCCAAAGCTTGGTTGGACGCACCACAAGGATGGCCCACTCATGCGCCATGGCTTCAACCCACAGACAGGCGAGCCCCAACCATTTTATTTTCCCCCCGATCACCCCACCATGCCCGGATGGTTCAAGGGCATGGAACATATCATCCGGGAGCGCGGCCTCTGGCCAGAGCGAGGCCTTCCTGTTGAGTGCCTCGGTTTCAAGTGCCCAGACGCACGCATCGATTGCTGCTGTTGCCGGCTTTTATTTAATCAACCTGACTTTGTATGCCAGAAATCACAACTCGAAGAACTGATCGAGTCGCGCGGCCATCTGTGTGATTTCTATCCAAAATACCACTGCGAACTAAACTTTATAGAGCAGTATTAGGGTGCCGCGAAACTTTGGTTTCGCGTTGCTGGTCATGCAAGAACCCTTGATGAGATGGAGAAAAAAGTCATCGCTTGCCTCGATGACATCCCCCTACTCCAAATTCGACGGTTCGTTTTTTTCTCTTCTTTTCTCAATCATGTCTGATATTGGATAGATATGCCAACTGCTCCACTCAATTTATTCACGCATACGAAGAAGGGCTCTCGGGTGCTCAGGCCGCATGGGCAAATCGAAAGTATCATGGCCATAGGACTCTCCCACCGGATATGGTTACTCAAATAAAACAGTCGTTAACTACATAGAGATGTGCCCCAATAAGTGTTTTAATTTCAGAGTTCCCCTTCGTCGTATCCCTCGCGTTTTCGTATTTTTGGGCCCACTACCCCCCAGATTTGTCCAACCCTAACCTAGGGTTGGGGCTTACATAAGGGGTGTGGGTTCCTGATTTCTTCTGCCTTAGTAACGACAGGTCATGACAGGTCATTTCCATTTTGCTGATGACATGTTTCACACCTAACTCTTCAGACCGCTTCCTGTATGCGGTCCATTTCTCTTGTGATGGCATGCTGAATATATTTCCAACGACCGGGAGACGCTTGGGTCCTGGCGGGGGTAAGGTAGGTGACGCTTTCTGGCACGCATTACGAGTAATGCCAAGCTGCTGAAACTCACCACAATGGCAAAGAGAAAGTCATACCGAGCGAGGTTGAACGCCATGAGAGGATGTTCGGAGCGAATAGGGTGCATTAAACTCATTCTTTATCGTGCAGCGGCCCCCAAGATCGGATATGACCGATGTAGGATCATGAGAGCTTGGAGCGGCAGGTAAGCGGCACCTCCACGATATTTCATAGTTGCTATGTAAGGCAGCAGTCGGTACCAACCGGCAGCAGCCGAACCGGCGGGCCTACAGGACCGGTCGGAAACTCCCGAACATCCAGTGTGGCTTTACGTTTACATAAATTACCATATGTATATGTCCGGTACGCAGAGCGAACATAGGGGGTGATCTCTATACGGAGAACACTCGTCACCCCGCGTCTCATCCCATACGGGAATCACTATATTGCACTATTCTTGATAGGTTATGGGCCCTGGCCCTATAACTTAACATCTAACTGGCCAGGATATTCGACGCGAATATAATTTTATCAGTCTGATAACTCCCCGAACCATGAACAATTCAAACTACGATTCGCTTGAAGAAAGCGATGTGTGGCAAGGCGTCCAGGGCGCTGAAGAACAGTGGCGAGCTGTTGAACAACAAAATGAATACAATCACCCGATTATCGAGAGGGCAAAGCCCGTCGATACATCGATGACGAGAGTCATCGAGCCGCTCACAGACAAAAATTGGTCCGTTTGGTGTGAGCGCATTCGGATGGTTCTCAGCTACTGTAACATCGAGCAATATATCGATGGTACAGTACAATGTCCTACGGACACCGAAAGCGCGAAAGCGTGGACCGAGAATGACAAGTATGCTAGAATACTAATTATGAATAATGTCACTGCGCAAGAAATGGTCCATATCCGTGGATGCAAGACGGCAGTACAGATGTGGCAAAACCTTGAAGGCGTGTACAAGACCAAAGGTCATCACACCGCTTTTGCTATTATGCGTACTCTCTTCACAATGAATGCCGACGAAAACGCGAATATAACTGAGCATCTTACGAAGCTCAATGACCATTGGCAACATCTTGCCCAAATGGGCAGCGATCGCATTCCCGTAACAGATGAACTATTTAAACTAATAATCTCTTTTTCACTTCCCCACTCCTGGGACGCTTACAGCGAGCAATACGTCGGGGGCCAGTTAGGCGAGATTGAAACTGACCCGAAGAAGAAAGTAACGTCTCAGCAATTTATCAGTCTTCTCAAAGAGGAGAATGCTCACCGAGTATCACGCGCACGCAAGTCGGAGTCGACAAATCAAGTGCTTCCGCAGAAACGTCTTAGCCTCGCAAGCCGGATCGAACAACCAATTTCCCGCGTAGGTAATTCCCGCGGGAAAACACAGAAAAGATTCGAGCAAAATGCGAAATCTAAAGGCTGTAAACACTGCGGAAATACAAATCATAAAACAATAAAGTGCGCTTACCTCGGGAAGGGCAAATGTGACATTTGCGGGAAGTTTTCTCATACGACCGACAAATGCTGGGAGAAAGGAAAGAGAAGAAAAGTTAGCGACGGGACTGAAGAAAGAGGAGAGAGCGCCTCTATTATGGAAGACACAAATAGCGCGCGAATTGAAGAATATGTGACATTTAACGTCGAAGATCAAGAAGGGCAGTCGAATTACCAAAAGAGTACCAAAACTGCGAATGACAACAAAGTTGCTTCGTATGATTGGTTAGCGGATAGCGCGACAACTTCACACGTTGCGAATGAACGTACAGCGTTCGTCGCATATGAACGTATGACAGCCGCTTCCGTTGCCGGAGTTGGCAATACAAGAGTCCCTATTGAAGGTCGCGGGACTGTGGAGTTAATATCGGAATGTAACGGCCGCAGAATCTTGCTGCGTCTGGAACATGTCCTCCACATCCCGACAAATAAAAATAACCTAATATCATTAGGTCGATGGGACAGTTCCGGTGGAACATATGAAAGTAATAAAGGACTACTCACTCTGATCAGATAAGACGGTACGAAAGTCGCTGAGGGGCATCTTGCAGATAATAATCTGTACAAGATGCAAGTATTGGTCCGCGGCGCAACGCAAAATAAGGCTAACATGAGCGAGACTTTCGTCTCAGCCGAAACTCTCCCGAGTTGGGAAACCTGGCATCGGAGGTTTGGTCACGTCAGCTACAGTGGTCTCCAAACGTTGCTGAATAAACACCTCGTCAACGGTTTTAACGTGAACACGCGATCCCCAAAAACAGAATGTATAGCATGTATCGAAGCCAAAATGGCAGAACAACCATATGACGAGGTATCAACACGTGAGACAAAACCGGGAGAACTCACTCATATGGATGTATGGGGAAAATACGACGTCGCCTCCATAAATGGCAACCAATATTACATCCTTTTCGTGGACGACTTAACCCGGTATATAACCGTGCGCTTCCTAAAGGGAAAAGATCAAGCTGGTCAGACAGTTAAAGACTATTTGACTTACTTGAGTGCGCAAGGAAAGTTCCCGAAAGCGACTCGTTCCGACCGCGGAAGGGAATTTATAAACAAATCGCTAATTACATGGTGTCGTCAAAACGGCATAGAAAATCAGATGACGGCTCCGTACTCACCTGCACAAAATGGTATAGCCGAATGCGCTAATCGCACGCTGGGAGAGCTTGCGCGCACCATGTTAAGAGGGCAAAATATGCCCGAATTCTTATGGGAATATGCGATAGCTCACGCAGCATATGTCCGTAATAGGTGTTACACGCAAGCTAAAGAAAACGTACCATATCAGTTATGGTTCCAAAAGAAACCAGATGTTACGCACCTACGGGAGTTCGGAGCACCAGTCTGGATCCTCCTACAGGGAGCTGCGACGCAACGTAAAATGTTGCCTAAATCGCGGAGACATTCTTATGTCGGGTTTGATGATGGGCCAAAGGCCGTTATGTATTATACTCCACGAACAAGAGAGGTACTTACCTCGCGGAATTTTCGTTTCTTACATTCTCTTCCTGAATGTACACCACCTGAACCCATCTTCGTTGAGCCCGATGCTCAGCGTGAAGGGGAGAGAGATGGCACTCTGTCCACGGGTGAGAGCTCAAAGAGCGATGGCCTGATGGATGAGAGAAAGGATGAAAGAAAGAGGAAGAGAATGATAGAAGTGGACGAAGACTCACAGGCTGAAATACCCCGGGCAACACGTGGTAAACGCGTGGATTATAAGCGACTTAACGACCCATTTTCCGATGCTGAAAGCGAGGAGGATGAGGTAAATACCGCTGCCCAAGGGGAAGCGATGAGAGTCGAAGATCCAAAGAGCCTCAAAGAGGCGAAAGACTCTCCGGAATGGCCTGAATGGGAATCCGCTATAAAGGTAGAGCTTGATCAGCTCCGGGAAACCGGCACCTGGGTAATGACCGACCCACCTGCGGACGCTATCCCAATAAATAATAAATGGGTCTTCACAAAGAAATATAGTAAAGCGGGCAACCTCTTGAAGTACAAGGCGAGATTAGTCGCCAAAGGGTGCTCGCAGAGGCCAGGCTACGATTACTGCGAAACGTTTTCTCCAGTGGTCCGACTAGAAACCATTCGAGCCATATTGGCGCTTGCCACCACCCAAGAACTGCTAATACAACAAATGGACGTTAAGGGCACTTACCTTAACGGAACCCTAAACGAAACCGTTTATATGCGGCAGCCAGAAGGATATGGTGATGGTACCGAACGGGTATGTTTGCTCGTCAAGACCCTATATGGACTCAAGCAGTCCGGGCGCGAATGGAACTTCGAACTGGATAACAAATTACATAAATATCAGTTCGCAAGTTTGAAATCGGACCCATGCGCGTACGTACGGAGAAGAGAAGACGATTTGAGCATCATCACCGTATGGGTTGATGACCTCATGCTATTTGCAACGTCAGAGAAAGCTATGAACACAATGAAAAGAAATTTACGTACCGAATGGGAGGTAACCGATATGGGCGAACCGGCGAAAATCGTCGGGATCGAAATAACCCGTACCGAACGGTCGATAACCATCTCCCAAAAGCGATACGTTGAGGCCATCCTAAAGAAGGAGGGAATGGAGCGAGCGAACCCAGTTGCGACGCCGCTCGATCCCAACTTCAAATTGGAGCCAAATCCTGACGGAAATGAGGGTAATCACAGCAACTCGTATGCTCGTTTATTGGGCGAGCTACAGTTCCTCGCCAATGCGACGCGACCAGATATTGCTCATGCTGTAAATCGATTAGCATCATATACCGCTAATCCGAGTCTTGAGCATACCGGAGCCCTGAAAAGGGTACTCCGATATCTTGTGGGAACGAAGGAGTATGGAATAACTTACTCGTCGATCCCCGGCAAAAATAAATCCATAAACATCTTCCAAGGATATGCCGATGCAGCATTTGCCAATTGCGACGATTATAAATCGACATCGGGATATGTCTTCCTAGTAGGAGGCGGAGTAGTAACTGTGATGACTTACTATCAAGTAAGTCAATGGTACTTGGGGCACTTAGGGAGTAGACGAGGGATATGGGGGATAAGGAAGATGACGATGAAGAGAGCAGAGAGGATGGCTTTAAACACAAGCAGAGGAGCAAGGAGGCAGAGCAATCTGGAGAGGGAGAGCAGTGCAGTAGACTATGACCTTGCAAGTGGGAGTTCACAAGTGGACAGTCTGAGGGACTGTCCGTTGTATTCCTCTAGCTTATATACCTGAGTACAGGGTGTTTACATAATGGAATACTCTGGAAGCTGGTGGAAACTCTATAAATACTAGCAATAGCATAATCTCTGGAAGTTCATAGAAGGTTCTATAAATACCCCCAATGGATAGTTCAAGTGGTACCTTTTGCGCAGCCCTGTGGAAACTGTAAGAAGTCTGTTATGAAGGTGTTGTAAAACCTTCAACAAGAGACTGATAGATCACGATGACAGATCACGTGACCTCCGGAGTATAATTTCAAACTCCGACTTCGGATTTCCTAATTAGGAAGTTGATTACATAATACCGTCGGTCCGGACCGGCCTGAACTCTTGAGTCATGACCTAAGCTTGACGGTTCATGACAGTATCCCCTCTTTAAGGTCTTGCTGCGCCGACAGCATTCTAAGGTTACTTGGTTGAGGGGCTCTTGGGTTGTTTGCATGGTACTCTTGTACTAGTAGGTTTGCATGCTTCATTTGTGATGCTGGCAACCAGGAGTTTTCTGAACTTGGGTACCCTTTCCACTTGATTAAATATTGTATTCCTTTCTTGTTGGGCGAAAGTCTGGACTGGAGGATTGTTTCTACTTCATAGTGGTCTTCTTCTCCCTGGACTATTTCTGGGGGTGGTCTGGTGAAGTTGGGTCCATGTGCTGTAGTTTCTTTATAGGGAGAGATAAGGGAGTTGTGGAAGACTGGGTGGATACGCCATGACTTTGGTAACTGGAGTTTGCAATTGATTCCCCAACAAGATAATACTTTGAATGGTCCATGTCGTCTAGGGGCCAATTTGGCCTTTGGATGGGTAGTGTGGATATTGGTTCCTTCTAACCAGACTTGGTCTCCTGGTTTGGGTTCATAGGTAGCTGTGGATACGCGGGTATTCTTCATAACTTCTGCAGCTACTTTTAGAGCTGCTGTGACTTCAGACCTGATTTGTTCCAAGGCTCGAAGGCGCTCCTCAACTGTGGGTATCTTGGTGGCGAAGTTTACTGGTGGGATGAACTCTGGTTTAAAGCCATACCAGATTTCAAATGGTGATCTTCCTGTAGCACTATGCTGTCTTGCATTGTGCGCGAATTCCATGAAGGGTATTAGCTCTACCCAATTGTCAACTTGAAAGTTGCAAAAGACGCGAAGGTACTGTTCTAATTCTTGATTGACTCGTTCTGTTTCTCCATCTGTTTGGGGATGAAAGGCAGTAGACATTGTAGATTTGACTCCTAGTTTTCCCCAAATTTCTTGCATGACTTTTGACGCAAACTGTGGGCCTCTATCTGATATGACTTGTCTTGGTAGGCCTGTGCGTCTCCAAACTTGTTCTATGTATAACTTGGATGTTTCTTCAGCTGTAATGGTCTTGGTGCATGGTGCGATAATTATGGCCTTGCTGAGGCGGTCGACCACAACAAATAGTGAGTCGTATCCTTGGGAAGTGGGGAGGTCTGTGATGAAGTCCATGGTGATTATTCCCCAAATATCTGTGGGGACTTGATTTGGTTGCAGAGGTACTTGGTTTCTTGGCTTTATTTTTGTAGCTTGACATGTAGCGCATCCGTCTACATAGTTCTTGACAAAGGTGGACATTCCTGGCCACCAGAAATCTCTTGATACTAGTTCATAGGTTTTCCATCTTCCTGGATGTCCTGAGGCAATATGTTCATGGTGTAACTTGACTATACTTCTTCGTAGTTCTTCATTCTTTGGGATATAGACCAATCCCTTGTATAAGATGATCCCATCTTCTAAGTTCCAATCTTCTAGGCCTTTTGTGAGGGATCTTGGGCCATTCTTTAAGATCACTTCTAATGCTTGACTGACTTCTTGTCATATTCTTGGGCTGCTTTAATCTGTTGGCGTAGTACTGTGTTTCCTTCTATCTTGATTCCTTCAGGGCGAGTTGCGCGTATTCGCAAAAAACTTGTCACTGAGGAGCACGCGATCATTATCTTCGGGTGCTATCCCCTCTTTATGATCTGTTCGCCTGGACAGTGCATCTGCTTTGTTTTGGGTTCCTGGCTTGTGGATGATTGTAAACTTGAAGCGTGATAAAAAGAGAGCCCAACGCGCTTGTCGTCGGGTAAGGCGTTGTTTTGTGGCGAAATATACCAGGTTGCCATGGTCCTGACCAGATTTCTAAGGTATCTTCTCTACCTTCCAGATAGTGGCGGAATATTTCCAAGGCCCGAATAATAGCCAGAAGTTCTTTGTCATGTATTTCGTAGTTTCTCTCCGCGGGTTGCAAGGACTTGGAGTGATATGCAATAGGGTGCCACCTGTTCAATGCGTCTGGTTGTTCTAAAATTGCTCCTGTGGCGAAGTCGCTGGCGTCTGTGATGAGGCGAAATGGCTTGCTGTGATCTGGTAACGCCAATACTGGTGCCGTAGTAAAGGCGGTAATAAGGGTGCGGAAGGCTGTGTTTGCTGCTGTTCCCCAAACAAAGGGGAAATCCTTCTTAGTGAGTTCGAAAAGTGGTCGCGCAATATGGGAAAAAGTCTTGATAAATCTTCGATAAAAGTTGCAGAACCCTAAGAAGGCTTGGACTTGTTTAACTGTCTTGGGGGGTGGCCATCCTGTAATGCCAGCTATTTTGCAGGGATCCATAGCTATTTGGCCTTCTGAGATAATAATCCCAGGTATTCAATTGTTGTTTGCGCGAATGAACATTTTCTGGCTTGAGGTATAGGTCAAACTTGTCCAATCTTGACAAGACCATGTCCGTAAGCTTGGTTAACAAGGTGAGGTCTTCTGCAAAGATCAAAATATCATCTAGATAGACCACTACATGGCCTTCATCCACCATGTCTTCGAATATGTTGTTCATGAATGTCTGGAAGGTGGCAGGGGCATTGCAGAGACCAAAGGTCATGACTGTGGGTTCAAATAGACCAAGGGGTGTCTTGAAGGCAGCTTTGTATTCATCTCCTTCACGAATTCGTATGTTGTTGTATCCCCATCTGATGTCCAACTTGGTAAAGTATCTGGCACCGCGTAACTTGTCTATAAGTTCTGGGATTAGTGGTAATGGTGCCGCATTCTTGATAGTAATAGTCATTGAGGCCCCTGTAATCTTGCACAGGGCGTAGTTTTCCATCCTTCTTGTCAACAAAGAAGAAGGGCTGGCTATAGGTGACTTTGAAGGGCGAATATATCCTCGCCGCAAATGTTCTGTGATGTATTCTTTTAAGGCGTCTGATTCTTTTGGCGTAAGTCGATAAATGGAGCAATTCTTCATTGCTGATCCTGGTTTTAAATCGATGGCATGGTCCCAAGGTTGGTGCTGTGGTAGACGTTGTGAGGCTTCCTCACTAAAGACTTTGGAGTATTTCTTGAACTGTGCTGGGATGTGGTCCATGGAGGCTTTAGGCGCTGTTCTGGCCGCTATTTCTGTACTGGTTGTTGTCTTTGCGCGAATGGCTAAGTGGTCATACTTGAGAAACTGTGAATGTGTAGGAAAGAGTCGATGGCATCTTCTGAAAATGTGTCCTCTTCCTGTTCTGGGTTATCTTCTTTTGCTAATATGGCGTTTATTGTAGTAGCACGTGTCTGTGCTTTCTTGGATGTGATAACCAGTGGTTTCTTGGTCAACATACATGTTGGTGGGCATCTGGTGAAAGGCTAGTTGGGGGAAGAGCCCAGTCTACTTCTGGGTTGTGCGCATGGAGCCAATCTGTGCCGAATATAATGTCATGATCCCCCAGGGTAGTGACGTAAAGTTCTGCGCTTTCTTCATGGTAGTCTCCTTGAGACTTGATCCTAATATTCTGAATAGTAGTGTGTCGAACTGATCCCCTCTTATTGGGTGTTCCATCCACATTCTTGACTGGAAGTGGGTTGACTAGGGTTCGAAGTGTAAGCCCATTCTTGGTTGCGAAGTCTTGATCTATAATGATGCCTTCTGCGCCACTATCTAACAGGGCGCGTGCACTGATTTCTTTACCAGTTTTCTTGCCAACTAGAGTCACTCTGAGTGTAATAGAAGGTGATCGTCTATTTCGTATAGTATCACCAGGTACAGGCTCAGAGTCGAGCGTCTCTAGTAGAGAATACCTATTCATAAAACTGGAATTGGATAACCGTAAAGTCCTAACTGACAGTGCTGCAGTAGGACACTTCAAAAATCCTCTTGAACTGGTGCAGAGTGAGGGCGAGGGATAGAGAACCGTGGTGTAGGGACTGTGGATATAGTGAAGCTATCTGTGCTGGGTGCTCTTCTGGTGCGTCTTCATAAGACTCTTCCTGAGTCATGGCTGCGCGTGCTTTGAAGTCCGACCTAGGACGCTGATTTCCTTGTCTATTTCCTCCTTGCATTTGCCGCTTCTTAGTCCGGCAATCCTTGGCGATGTGGTTGGGCTTTCCACAGAAAAAGCAAAGCTTTTCTTTGAAGCGCTTGTCCTTTTCTTCTTTGGACAATTTCCCTCTTGGCTGAGGATCAGTTATGGTGGCGTTAACTTGAGTGTCTTCCTCTTCTATATAGGCTGCCCTATTCCTAGGTCCTTGCGCCTGCCTATTTCTTCCTCCTTGTGTGAAGGCAGGGTTACTGTAAAGACGCCAAATTCTGTCAAAGTCTCTTGCCTTTTCGACTAGCGTCTCCAATGTTGTAGGTTGAGGCGAAAGACCAATTAACTTTTGGTGCAGTGCCTGTGGAATCGCCTTTCTGAAGGCGAACATCTTGGTTTCTTCATTTGCCTCCGACCTAGAGGCATGAGTGGACCATTCCTGGTACCATTCATCAAAGGGTCTGTTCCCCATTCTTGAGTTGTACATGGCGTTAGTTGCTTCCAACTTGGTGTGCTCTGGAATGAAGTGTTTCTTGAAGGCAATCTTGAAAGCTGCCCATGTACCAAAGTCTATTGGCGTTGTTGCTAGGGCCTTTTTCTGTCTGTCTTGAGCCCATTCTCCTGCTGGGGTACCCAATTTGAAGTGGGTTAGCGCTGCGGAGACCTTCTTTCCTTCATCTGTATAGACGTCCTCATTGAGGTAATAGTAGTTGGCCAAGGTATTCCAAAAGGATTCTGCCTTTTCTGACTTGCCATCGAAAGGTTCTGGGGGAACACCCAATATTTTCTTCTGGTTTGGGGCTGCCATAGCGGGGGGAACGATGGGAGGAGCTGCTTGGCGGCGAGGTGTTAGTTGTACAGGCGCAACTGTGACTGGTTGTCTGGCAGGAGTAGGAGAAGCTACCCTAGGTACTGTAGTTGGTGCTTGCGCAACTGTAACTGGGGTAGGGTAAACTGTTGGTATAGATGGGCCTGGTGTGCTTGGTAGTGCTCCTGGAAAAACTAGGGGTGACTGGGACTGGGGTGTATGTGGTCTTGAAACTTGCGTGATTAAGGAGGTAACTGTCTTGGTTGCGCTTTCTAAGAGTTGGGATACTTCTGCTTGATCTGAGTCTGAACTGGAATCTGATTCTCCTGTTGAAGAATGGGTAGATTGCGCTTCTTCCTGAGGTGTTAATGGAGAACTTGGTTCTTCTTGTTGGGTGTTACTAGGCCCTCCTTCTTGAGGGTTGCTTAGTTCTTGTGGTGTTTCTGGCTGACTTTCCTTGTCGTCTTCGAAGTTTACTTCCCTATTATTTTTGTAGTACCAGCCGCTCTTGTTAAATGACCAGGCAACGTCTTTGTTCTGGTATTTTCCTGTGAGGCTAAGGTAATTGAGGTCTTCAACCTTGTGAAATCCTGGGTAGGCGTTTCTGTAATCTGGTCTGTCTAGGTTTCTTCCTAGTTCTTCAATAAACCACGGAAATCTTCCGTCTGCGCTGGTGACTGCGTATGCTTCCCAATATGCGTGATATAGGTTGTCTTCGTAGGAAAAATGGGCGTCTGTGAAGTAGTAGGGGACGTTTGCTTCTTCTGTGTCTGTGAGATCTCTTCTTGTTACTGCGAGCCTTCTGCTCATTCACTAGGTTTCTTTGGAGTCTAGAGACGGTCCAACCGTCAGAGTCCCACTGGTAAAAGACTTGATAAGCTGGTTGTAAGATGGCGCGGTCCGCGGCGTTGGGTCTAGTTGTCGACGAATCCAATGGTATTCTTCAAAGATACCAAAATGGCTGACTGTGGTCTTGCTTTTCCACAAGAGGTTCTGGAAGTTTAGGGCGCTTGAAGTAATTTCTCGTGCGCGTGCTAAGGGTTGTTCAAGGACTAAGGTTGCCCTGTTTGCGTCGTACTGAAGCCTACAGTGGTCTTGGAATCTCTTTAACTCTTTTGGAGATCTGGTGGGGATATGCTCTGATATGTAGATGGCTTCTGGGAAGTGACAGTGGAGAACTGGTTGGGTGGCTTGATACTGGGCCTCTTCACTACTTGTAGAGGGCTGTCTTGGTGTTCTAATCGCTGGTCGGATAAGGGGGTACACTGGTTGTCCGTGGGCTGGTTGAATACTAGGGTATACTGGTTCTTGTGGATTAGCCTGGTTAATTCTTGGTGGACTTCTTGCTTGAACTGCTGGTGACGCAATAGTACTGTTTCTGGCACTAAATCTGTTTTGGCGTCTTGTCCTTCTTGATGGTTGCACAACTTGTTGAGAAGCCAGTCTGATAGCCCACTCAACTGCTTGTTCTGCCAGTTTGTTTCTGAATTAAAGGGAACCCTCTATATTTCTCTAGAGGGTAGGTAACTATGGCCTGGCGCCCACAATACTACACTAGGTGGAGTAGGTGGGGTATCGGGTCTGTATCCACAGTCACACACTTCTTTACTACACCAACAAACGGCTCTGCTATTCCACTGGTTGGAAGTGTTATCTCCCCAACCGTCAACAGAGCTTGTGGATGTAGGAGGACTTGATGCTGGTGGACTGCTAGGGGGTAGGGATTCACTTGGTTCGCGCCTTGTGGGTTCTAGGATGTCGGGGTCAGTTGGTTGGTCTGGTGGGAGGTGGCGGATCCTTGGATTGATTAGTCTTGGGTCTGGGTTCTCCAAGGTGGTGGACCAGGTATTGTCAGTCCACTTATAGGTGAACTCTTTTCCTTCTGTGATTACTAGGCGATGGCCTTGTGTGTGGCTTTCAAGGCGTAGTTCTTGAAAGGATACTTGGACTTCTGTGTAGTCCAGTCGAAATCGCTCCAAAAAGCGAACGCGTTCTCCCCTTCTGATGGTTTCTATGAGTTCTTCTCTTCTTGGTGGAACTGTGATAAACCAGAAATAATCGTCTTTAACCCAAAGTAGAAGAGATTCTACTGGGTGATTGTTCAAGGTGGAGTGGTCTGCTAAGTGCCAATATAAGAGTTGTTCTTGGGCTGCGTCGGTGATGCTTGGTAAGTCTTGGGTAACGAATTCTTCAAACCTTGAAGAAGGTATTACTTCGCCGAATGGAAGTAGGTTTATTAACCTTTGTAAGACTAAGGAGATGTCGCTCCAACAGTCTACTTGATTGAGTGAATATGCGTCGACAAGGGCAGTAGTTGGATAATAAGTTTGGAGTTGCCGTTGACGATGAGTTTCAAATAAGGCTTGAGCTCTTCTTGCTCGCTCTTCCTCAGTAATGCGCACTGGAAACAGAAACACTAGACCCCCTTTATTTGACAAAAATACCCAACTGTCTACTACAAGCACTTACTTATTACAGTAAGTGATTATAGTACTTCGTTGTCTGGGTAGTGCGTAATGTGAGCGTGGGGGTCAGTGGGGATTCGAGGGTGGAAACAATATCCCAATAAATGGGGACTGGTTTGGACTGCGTCTTCAAAGTGGTACCCTTGTTCTATCGCGTATACTCCTCCCTCGTAGAATGTCAGATAACCGTAAGTGGTTATCACTCTTCCGTCTAAAAAGTCTTGCACCTCTAAGATGACCAAGGCGTACACGTACCCTTGCTTGATTATGTCGTTCAAGGGTCGGAAGGCTTCACTAATTCCCTTCCTGAAGTTGTACCGGATAGTGCCAAGGGGTAGGTCTGCCGAGGGGTGATCAAGAATGGCCTGGGAGCAGGCGTACAAGGGTTGGACTTCAAGGGAAAAGGCAAGTTGACGGTCACGGGGATAGATGGTCTGAAAATGGGGGGACTTGAATCGAAATGGGAGGACGCCGGGGAATACAGGGGGACAGTCGCAAAGTTGTCGTATGGTGTGGAAGTTATGAATGGACTCCCGATAAAATTCACTAATAGGTCTCCACTCTTCTCCCCTGATAGTATGGACCACGACAAACTGATGAGGGTGCTGACCTACAGCACCAAGACAGGGAGGGGGACGAATAACTGGAACAGGAGGAGGAATATTTTCTTGTTCCTCCACAGGTTCTGGACTGGGGGGACGTGGGGTATCTACCCGCTCTTCTCCTTCTGCTGTACGATGATAATTGATGGGGGAGTCGGGGGTAGCCGGACGCGACGGAACAAGGAAGAATGGTGATGGAGCAGGGGGCAGGGACTGTGGACGTGGAGGCGGGGAGACCAGACGGACTGTGGGAACTTGGAGGGACACAGGTGCAATCAAGGGAGACCTGAATACAGGGGATGGTGGATATACAAGTTCCGGACTAGGGGAACGGGGGCTGGACTGGATTGATGTAAGGGGAGATGCTGGGAAGGGCTCTGTGCGTCGAGCCAACTGGGGTGTCAACGGTGATGGCGGCGCTGATGTAGCAGCCTGCGCTTGGGGACTGGCGATTTGCTCAACTGCTTGAGCAACTTCAGGGAGAGGGGCGATATTCAACCCCAGAGGTGACAAGGAATATCGAAGAGGAGATGAAGGGATAAGATCGTCGAGGGGGCGTTCCAACGGATTGTACCCTCCGTAGGAATAGGAACCAGATTCCTCGTCCCAGTATCCAAACTCTGAGTGATCGTACTCAAGGGAGGACACTATCGAGGGTATCCCAGGTCAATGTTAAGTGAGACTGTCCAAGTGTGATGACTTACTATCAAGTAAGTCAATGGTACTTGGGGCACTTAGGGAGTAGACGAGGGATATGGGGGATAAGGAAGATGACGATGAAGAGAGCAGAGAGGATGGCTTTAAACACAAGCAGAGGAGCAAGGAGGCAGAGCAATCTGGAGAGGGAGAGCAGTGCAGTAGACTATGACCTTGCAAGTGGGAGTTCACAAGTGGACAGTCTGAGGGACTGTCCGTTGTATTCCTCTAGCTTATATACCTGAGTACAGGGTGTTTACATAATGGAATACTCTGGAAGCTGGTGGAAACTCTATAAATACTAGCCAATAGCAATAATCTCTGGAAGTTCATAGAAGGTTTCTAACAATAGCCACCAATGGGAATAATTCCTTAAGTGGCACCATATTTGCGCAGTCAATCACCTGACTGCTGCACAGTAATAAGGTTCTGTTGATTGATCAACAGAACATTGTTGATTTTGCCAATCAACAATCAACAAGAGCACATGATAGATCACCTGATGGGAGAACAGAGAATGATCACATGACAAGTCACGTGATCTTCGGAGTATGAAATTCGAACTCCGACTTGGGACTTCCCGATTAGGAAGTTGATTACATAATATCGGTCCGGTCCGGACCGGCCTGAACTCTTGAGTCATGACCTAAGCTTGACGGTTCATGACAGTAACGTGGATGTCAAAGAAACAAACACACACCGCATTATCCTCCACAGAAGCGGAATATATCGCTCTCTCTGAAGCCTGTCGCGAGGCTTGCTGGCTGAGGAATCTGTACGATGAGTTGGGGTTCAAACAAACTCATCCAACGCAGATAAAAGGCGACAACACGGGATCGATCGCTATGGCGCGGAATCCAAAATTCCATAAACGTGCAAAGCACTTAGCCACGAAATGGCATTGGATCCGCGAACAAGTAAAACAAAAGGCCATAGATCTGAAGAGTTGCCGAGATCCTGAACAGACAGCAGATATAATGACGAAGCCGTTGCCGCGACCCAAGCATAAAAGACATATGGAGGAAATGGGATTGGTAACGACGTGAAGGGGAGTGTAAGGCAGCAGTCGGTACCAACCGGCAGCAGCCGAACCGGCGGGCCTACAGGACCGGTCGGAAACTCCCGAACATCCAGTGTGGCTTTACGTTTACATAAATTACCATATGTATATGTCCGGTACGCAGAGCGAACATAGGGGGTGATCTCTATACGGAGAACACTCATCACCCCGCGTCTCATCCCATACGGGAATCACTATATTGCACTATTCTTGATATGCTATGCTCATGAGTTCATAGACAACAGTTATCGGGTGGGAGATACATAACGCATTGGACAGCGGTTCCCCCTCGTGGGTTTCATTGGTCAGAGCTCACTTAGTTTGACAGAGCCTTGCCCTAGTGGGCACTCCGGAGTCCACCACGGAGACTTCGCAGGTACTGAGTGTAAGGTTGTAGACAGACACAGGGGATAATAGATAACGAGTGAATATGTTAGTGAGCATATGTGTGCGCGGGCGGTGTCTACAACATCGCCTCAAGGGCAAGTAAGTACAACTCAAACGTGATGAAACTAAGTTACGAAGAAACGTACCTGTGAGGGCCTAGCTCCTGGCTTCCACTCCCACGAGCGCTTTGGGCCGGGCCGGTAAATCACAATTCGTGCACAAACCTAAACCCAAACCAAAACCAAGGATCCATTTTGGGCTTTGGCCAACTCCATTTCCAGGACCAGACTGAACTGAGCTTCCCCGTCATCAGACCGGACTCGGAAAAATGGTAGTTACCATTTCAACATTGTAACTGTTATGGGATACTCGTGGTTCATGTTGGTGGCAGCGACTTGAGCCTCTCGAACTCCTCCCATTCGGTTCATACCGTCACTAACGGAAGGCCCAGGTAGGCAAGTCACACACAAACTGCACAGTACAAAATAATGACTGAGTTATAATGAGGGGGTTACGTCCTCTTATGGTGCTGGTACACATTGAGCCTCGTCTCGAGTGTCCACGTCTCACAGGTCAGCGCTCTAGTCATCGAACTTGCGGGTTGTGTCTCCGACATGATGAGTGCAGTACCGTCACGGAGATGGTGGCGTGTCTTTATGGAGAAAGTATGCATGTGTGGCCAGTGAGCAACACCGATTGCATGGACTCCGATTCTGGGAAGAAGCTCGGGACTTTTAAATTTAGCCCATACCGGCCTCATCGCTGCGGACGAATGTGATTGGCACGGGAGAAGTATATGCGCCAGTGACAAAGGTTTGTCATGACATCTCAGCCACATTGGGGCCTTGATCTCGTTCGCACTCACAATCTGAAAAATAGGATTATAAAGCCGCTGTCCCCACTGCTCCGTGACGCTCTTCTCCGTCTACTTTTCGACACCTACAACACCAATGGCCGAGTCCCCTGAGTCACCAAGTACTTCCTCGGATGTCATCAGAGTGTAAGTTTGGTGATACTTCAGTAGCTGTTTACCTCGTCCCCTGATCGTTTCGCAGAGCTACTGCCCTCGTGCGCTTAGCCTCATTCTGTTGTCCACACAACTCATATCCTCAATAATCTATGTAGCTCTTTGGCCGTCTGTTTAACTGGACACTCTACGGTGTTCTCTGCGTCCAGATTTGTACGAGGGCCTCTCCCTCGAGACCTCAGCTGGTTCCACTCACCCACATTCAGACGTATATAGCTACAATTTTCCTAAAGACCCACGATCTATAAAATCTCTAGGTTTGTCTTCGATGTTACTCGGAAGCTCAGTGATGTCAAGGTGTACTCTGAGCAGCTTACTTCGTTTTCGTGTTGGAAACTGTTCAAACTGCACTGACTGGGGCCGATGTCTACTATTGGTTTGTCGCTGGATATGGCAATGTGGAACGCCTCGGGCATTCCCATTTTTCCCCCATAGACACTCCCATCATGACTGGAGCTATTTCGCTTGTCGTGCAAGGATACTACTGTTATCGGATTTGGATACTAATGAACAAACGGCCGTCGTCGTGGATTTGTTGGATCATCGCTGTTGTACGTATTCCTGGCTCTCACCGCATTCTTCAGGCCCTTGAAGTTTTCCTGAAAACAGGCAGCCGTGACTCAGGCAGGCGCAGCGACGTGGCTGGGCGTCACAGTCAGTACTGTGCACACCTTAGCCGAAACCTCTTATCTTACACAGCATTTAGTCGCTCAGGGTTGAGAAGTTTGTGGTCTCCAGGACAGGTTTATATGTACGTATTCGTTTCGATCGAAGCGGCTGCACCACCTCATACATTGTTGTGTTAGTTATGGTCTATACCGACTGCAATGGCGGACGTTCTGATTGCGGTGGCAATGACGCTGCTGGTACGGCATCACGCTACTGGATCCTTTCGTACATTGACCGAAATTTTTTTACACAGCTACGACGGGCGAGTGGCAAGTTCTCCAAATTTATAGTAATTCGCTTGATACGGCTTATTGTTGAGACGAATACACTTACTGGTACCTATTCCTCGGAACACTCCACAGACGTGTACCTAACTTCTTGTTTAGCCAGCGCGGCTGTCACGACCCTTGTACTTTATGCCGCCTTCCCCGTGAGTTCGAGTCGAACCGAGATATGCCACGACTCATTTTTTGACCCGGTGACCTCGTTCACAGAATAAGCTATACTACGCATACACGTAAGTTCCTTTGGACCGTTGCCGTGCACCTTTCCAGCTAATGTAAAAAAAGGGTTGATATTATTGGGAAACTGTAAGCGACACACTATACACCATGTGCAAGCCAAAGCACTGACAAATGTGTCAGGTACTCCAACACCCTCCTAGTGAGCCTCAACCATCGCATTTACTTCCGTGATCACAAACCACCCGGACGTGGCGATACCGCCTTCGTTACCGACGGGGTTCGCACCACCGCACTATCGTTGCCCCGTTTCGTCGTGCCTGAGCCACAGCCGCAGACACCAACAAGTGACAATATCCAGCTCTACACCGTTTCCCAGACGGTGAAGCTAGATAAGAGTGAAGGCGATGACACTAGCACTGACTAGTCTCCGGTGAGTAGACTTTCCCGTTACGCCTGCTATTGTTTCTGAACGTCTCGGTTCTGCAGGAATGCGGGTTGGTCCCGCCGCTACCGGGAAACGCGGGCTGGGACACGTGCGACATGCGACACTCTGAAATACGAGCGGGTTTCTCACTCTCTTCTGATTTTTGCCTCGGTCACTTTCCGTCTTGTCTTCATTGTTTTCAAGGTTCATTTTTGGAACAAGCACGAACGCGGCAAGCCCGACGTTACGAGGGATGGCACTGACATATGAGCTACATATTTCGTCTCGACCTACTAGTACTTCTATTACCTTCGGTTTGGGCCTCGGTCCCACCTCTTTTAATCTCACTTGACTTACTGTATGGGTTCATGTCTTACATTTATTACTCTGACCCTGTTTCTTGGTTCATAAACGCGCCTGATAATATCTTACCCGAGATCTTTCCATGAATTATATGTACGAGTCGAGCAAAAATCACAGGGAGTGAGTATAAATCGTAGTAAGTACCTACGGTTTTAAGTGTTCACCCTCTGGTTCTCGAAGCTCTCCGAGTCTCGTTTGTTTATTGCGTCTCTTGTCGTTCTCGGCCGGGCTCTACTCCACCTCTCAACTTGCCACCTCTCATTGGCGTCTTTCTCCGGGGACGCGTCGTGTCACGCGTTACACGATCTCGTCACGTCGTCTCATGGATGGTTCAACTTGAACTAGGTATCCAGTCCCACCCGGCCCATGGAAGTATCAATTCACTTGATGTTCCTCATGAAGCCAATGCACCCATAACTTCCAGGCATGATGGAAAAATCTGTCAATACGAAAGTCCGAGGGGATCGACATGGAAAGTGAATTGAATGTCACGGGCCCCGAGAGTCGCGAGATGGTGATCAGACGGTGATGACCACTGGCAAGTGATGGTTTGGACACCAGTGGTAATGATGTGAAGAGTGTTTGGAAGAGTATTGATGATCAAGTCACGTCACGGTTGTCAAGAACCAGATGCCAGAATCGATATCAAGCGCCTCGCTTGTGATTGCCGGTGAGTCGTGAGAACCAGAGATAGTACTCACTCCTCTCGGTGCTCTAGTTATCAAACTTGCAGGTCGTGTCACAAACCTGATGGGCGCAATTCTGTCACGACGATGACGATGTTTCTTTACGTAGCAGGCGCGCACACGCCGCCAGGGATCTAGTAATCAATAACGATTGTACAGACTTCGATTCTGCGAAGAAGCTACACACTAATAGTCCCTATCTGTTTCATCACTTCAGACGAAGGTGCTTGGCATGGGAGCGATATCTGCGCCAGTGACAGGGGTTTTTCTGGACATCTCGGCTACATTGGCGCCTTGATATCATTTGCGCTCACAATCCGAAAAATCGGATTATAAGGCCTTCCTTGTGGCCTGCGACCCTGCTGTCCCCACTGCTCCGTGACGCTCTTCCCCATCCACTTCTCGGCATCTACAGCACCAATGGCCGAGTCCTCTGATTCACTAACCGCTTCTCCGAACGTCACCAGTGTGTAAGTTCGGTGATACTGCAGTAGCTGTTTGCCCACTGTCCCCTGATCATTTCGCAGAGCCGCTGCTCTTGTGCGCTTGGCCCCATTCTTTTGTCCACGGAACTGATATCCGCAATAATCTATCTAGCTCTTCGGCCTGCTAATCAACTGGGCGCTGTATGGTGTTCTCTGCGTCCAGATCTGTACGAGACCTGCCCTTCGACTCCTCAGCTGATTCCACTCACCCACGTTCAGATGTATATAGCTACAATTTTCCCGAAGACCCACGACCCATAAAATTTCTAGGTTGGTCTTCGATGCTACTCGGAAGCTCAGTGATATCGAGGTGTACTTCGAGCAGCTTACTTCGTTTTCGTGTTGGAGACCGTTCAAACTGCGCTGAGTGGGTCTGATGCCCACTTTTGGTTTGTTACTGGATTTGGCGACGTGGAGCGCCTCGGGAATTCCCATTTTTCCCCCATAGACGCTGCCACCGTGACTGGAATTACTTCGTTCATCGTGCAAGGATACTTCTGTTATCGGATTTGGGTACTAATGAACAAACGGCTGTCGTCGTGGATCTGTTGGATTATCGCCATCGTATGTATTCCTGACCCTCCCCACATTCTTTAGGCTCCTGATGTCTTCCTGAATACAGGCAGCGGTGACTCAGGCAGTCGCAGCGATATGGCTGGGCGTTGTGGTCAGTACTGTACACGCTTTTACCGAAATGTCTTTTCTTACACAGCATTTAGTCGCTCATGACTAAGACGTATGCGGCTTCCAAGACAGCTGTATATGTATGCACACTCATTTCTGTCAAAGTGACCATATCACCTGATTCTTTGTTGTTTTAGTTATGGTCTATACCGAGTGCCACGGCTGACATTCTGATTGCGGGGGCAATGACGCTGCTGGTACGGCATCACCCTATTGGATCCTTTTGTACGTTGACCTAAATCCTCTACACAGCTACGAAGGGCGGGTGGAAAGTTCACCCAATTCGTATTAATTCGCTTGATACGGCTTACTGTCGAGACAAATACACTTACCGGTATCTATTTCTCGAAACACACCACAACAGACGTGCATCTAACTTCTTGCTTAGCTAGCGTGGCTGTCGTGACCCTTGTGCTTTATGCCGCCTTCCCCGTGAGTTCGAATCGAACCAAGATGTGTCGCGATTCATATGTTGGCCTAATCACATCGTCCACAGAACGAAGTATACTATGCATACACGTAAGTTCTTTTTGGTCCATCACCGTGCACCTTTCCAGCTAACGTGAAAAAGTGCTTATACTATTGGGAAGTTGTGAGTAACACATTATACACCACGTGCGAGCCAAAGTCCCGACAAATGTGTCAGGTACTCCAACACCCTCTTAGTGAGCCTCAACAATCGCATCTACTTCCGTGACCACAAACCACCCGGACATGGCGATAGCGCTTACCTCGGTGTCTCCGAACGGGTTCACGCCACCACGCTATCATTGCCCCGTTTCATCGTACCTGAGCCCCAGCCGCGAACACCAAGAGGTGGCAATGTCCAGCTCTGCTGCACCATTTCCCAAACGGTGGAGACAGATGAGGGTAAAGGTGACGATACCAGCACGAACATATCTATGGTAAGTAAAATTTGCCATTGCAGTTGCTATCATATACCAACGTTTCTGAACGGCTCGGCTCTGTTATAGGAACGCACTCTACCGGACAACGCGAGCCAGCGTACTAGCCAGGATACCTAGTGGATATCTCAGTCTAGATGTGCAGCATGAGACGCTCCGAGAGAAACGCGCCTCATCCGTTATGATTCCTGCTCAAGTCCGACTCGTTTTATGATAAATAGTAATGGTGGGATCCTCACAACGGCCTTACAGTAAGGCTCATTTTCGGTTTTGGTTTTGGAACTGCCTTTGGTTTTCGCTCTTTAAGCACTCTTGCACATATGGAAGTGCATCTTGGTCTGAGAAATCTGAAAGGCGTCAATATCCTACGACTGGATCGATCTCAGTTTGTGCTTTCCGTTGAACTTCTGGGTAGAGTGTCACTGCGAGGATGAATGTCCGGAGAGCAGAGACGGCCTATGGAATGATTCAGCTAACTAGCGGCGGGTGACTTATCTGGGTGCTCAACTTAAACCGACAGTGTCGGCACCGCACAGATACATTGTACCAGGGACGGCCCTAGAAACCCATAGGTCTTCTTCCGTTGAATCCTCGTTAAATTTCGATATAAGTCTTGCAGTGGTCTTAGAAGCGCGTTATACTCTTCAATACTAATAGGACCACTTGCCCATTACCTATCAGAATAGTTAGAGGAGCACTTCTCAAGTCATCCTTTTGCAGCCTTTATCAAGTTGAGGACAATAATATAGGATCCCATTACATTGGTACAGATAATGTCAGAGCTTGACAAAAGCTAATTAGCAGGGATGAGGTGAGGACGATGAGAGTGCACATGTTTTACACCTAACTCTTCAGACTACTTCCTGTTCATAACCTATTCCTCTTGCGATGGCATGCTAAATAGATTGCCAGCAACTGGGAGATGATTGGGTCCTGGTGGGTAAGGTAGGCAACGCTTGCCTGCATGGATTACAAGGAATTCCAACCCGCTGATGCCTACCACGGTGGCGAGAAACGAAGGCGAGAAGAAAGTCACATTGAGCGAGGTTGAGCATTTTGAGAGGTTTGGAGCCGGCAGGGTGAATTGAACACTCTTTTATTGTGTAACAGCCCTCGGAAGACCAGATCATCAGATATGACCGTTGTTGGATCATGGGAACTTGGGGCGGCAGGTACACCGCTGTCGTCATTTTCAAGTTTGCCCTTCCACAGCCGCCACCGTTATCATTGTTGTTGTGATTGGGGGTGCTCACAGCTCACAGTTGCGTTGGTGCTCCACCCTTGCCATTGCTGACGACTAGTTTGACAGAACCTTACCATAGTAGACATCCTAGTCCCCATCACGGAAACTTTGCACCTACTGAGTACTGGATAAATGTCTTCACGTCAAATTTCCAATCAGAAGATCATTGCTCAGTCTGAGGAACATACACAATCGGGACAGTCCCACAGATTATGCAGCATAGTTAACTTTTTCACTTTGCTCAGCAAGAGGAGTGTGAGAATGTAGACGCACGAGGGCCACGGCTTAAACCGGAAGTCCGGTGTCGCGTCGCGCGTTACACAATCTCGTCACGTCGTTACATGGATGGTAAACTATCCAGTCCCACCCACGGAAGCCTGGTATCAATTCACTTGATTTTCCTCGCGAAGCCAATCCACCCATAACTTCGAAGATGATAGAGAAATCTGTCAATATGAAAGTACCGAGGGCACTGACATGGAAGGTGGATTGAAGGTCATGGGCCTCGAGAATCCCGAGATGGTGATCAGATAGTGATGGCCAAGTGATGGCTTGAACACCGGTGGTAACGATGGGAAGAGTATTTGGAAGAGTATTGATGATTAAGTCACGGTGTCAAGAACCAGATACCAGAATCGATATCAAGCACCGCGTTTGTGATTGCCGATGAATTGTAAGAATCAAGGATTTCTCACTCCCCTTGGTGCTCTAGGCTAGTTATCAAACTTACAGGTCGTGTCGCAAACCTGATGCGCACAATCCTGTCACGACGATGGTGATGTTTCTTTACATAGCAGGCGTGCACACGTTTCCAGGGACCTAGTAATCAACAACGATTGCACAGACTTCGATTTTGGGAAGGAGCTCAGCACTAATGGTCCCTATCTGTTTCATCGCCACAGACGAAGGTGATTGGCAGGGGAACGCCGTTGTATCTGTGACAGTGACAGGGGTTTTTCTTGACATCTCAGCTACATTAGCGCCTTGATCTCATTTGCGCTCACAATCCAAAAATCGGATTATAAGGCCTTCCTTGTAGCCCGCGACCCCGCTGTCCCCACGGCTCCGTGACGCTCTTCCCCGCCCACTTCTCGACATCTACAACACCAATGGCTGAGTCCCCTGAACCACCAACCGCTTCCCCGGAAGTCACCAGAGTGTACGTTCGGTGATACTGCGGTAGCTGCTTATCTCATTATCCACTGATCATTTTGCAGAGCCGCTGCTCTTGTGCGCTCGGCTTCGTTCTGTTGTCCACACGATTGACATCATCAATTATCTATCTAGCTTTTCGGCCCGCTAATCAACTGGGCGCTCTACGGTGTTCTCTGCGTCCAGATCTGTACGTGGCCTGCCCTTTAAATCCTCAGCTGATTCCACTCACCCACATTCAGACGTATATAGCTACAATTTTCCAAAGGACCCGCGAGTTGTAAAATTTCTAGGTTGGTCTTCGACGTTACTTGGAAGCTCAATGATGTCAAGGTGTACTCTGAGCAGCTTACTTCGTTTTCGTGTTGGAGACCATTCAAACTGCGTTGACTGGGTCTGATGCCTACTATTGGTTCATTACTGGATTTGGCGACGTGGAGCGTTTCGAGAAACCCCATCTTTCCCCCGTAGACGCTGCCGCCATGACTGGAATTACTTCATTCATCGTGCAAGGATACTTTTGTCACCGTATATGGATACTGATGAACAAACGGCCGTCGTCGTGGATCTGTTGGACTATCGTTGTCGTATGTATTCCTGACCCTCCCCGCATTCTTCAGGCTCTTGATGTTTTCTTGAATACAGTTCGCGGTGACTCAGGCAACTGCAGCGACGTGGATAAGCGTCAGAGTCAGTACCATACACACTTTTGCCGAAACCTCTTATCTTACACAGCATTTAGTCGCTCAGGATTGAGAAGTTTGTGGTTTCCAAGACAGCTATGTATGTACGCACACTCGTTTCGATCGAAGTGGCCATATCACCTCATACTTTGTCGTTTTAGTTATGGTCCATACCGAGTGCCATGGCGGACATTCTGATTGCGGTGGCAATGACGCTGCTGGTACGGCATCACCCTATTGGTTTCTTTCGTACATTGACCTAACTTCTTTGCGTAGCTACGAAGGGCGAGTGGAAAGTTCACCCAATTCGTATTAATTCGCGTGATACGGCTTACCGTTGAGACAAATACACTTACTGGTACCTATTTCTCGGAATACACACGGACGTGCATCTAATTTCTCGCTTAGCTAGCGTGGCTGTCACGACCCTTGTGCTTTATGCCGCCTTCCCCGTGAGTTCGAATCGAACCGAGATACGCCACGATTCATATTTTGACCCAATCACATCTACCACAGAACGAAATATATTACGCATACACGTAAGTTCTTTTGATCCGTCACTGTGCACCTTTCCAACTGATGTGAAAAAAAGTGCTTATACTATCGGGAAACTGTGAGTAACACATTATACACCATGTGCGGGCTAAAGCGTTGACAAATGTGTCAGGTATTCCAACACCCTCTTAGTGAGCCTCAACAATCGCATCTACTTCCGTGACCACAAACCACCCGGACATGGCGATAGCGTCCTCAGTGTCTCCGATCTGGTTCACGCCACCACGCCATCGTTGCCCCGTTTCGCCGTACCTGACCCCCAGCCGCGAACACCAACGGGTGGAAATTTCCAGTTCAGTACCATTGCCCAGACGGTGGAGCCAGATGAGGGCAAAGTTGACGATACCAGCACGAACAGATCTCCGGTAAGTAGAATTTCCCATTACAACTGCTATCGTATACCCACGTTTCCGAACGCTCGGTTCTGTTATAGGAATGCACCCTACCGGACAACGTGAGCCAGCGTAGCAGCCAGGATGCCTAGTAGATGCCCCAGTCTAAGTGGGCAGCACGCGACACTCCAAGAGAAACGCGTCTCGTATCTTATGATTTCTGCTCGAGTCGGACTCGTTTCACGATAAGATAGTAATGATGGGATCCTCACAACACGCCGGCGCATTTTCGGTTTTTTTTTTTTTTTTTTTTTTTTTTGGTTTTCGAACTGTCTTTGGTTTTTGTGTAGCCAGTCGTATGTTTTTCATATTCCGTCTGTTTTAGTTTACGCATCAAGTAATTGTAAGCATTTATGGTTTTGAACGTTCACCCGTTTGTTCTCCAAGCTCTCCGAGTGTTCGTTTATGTCTTGTATCTCTTTTCTTTCTCGTCTGACTCGACTCCACCTCGCTTGCCACCTCGTCATGGTGTTTCTCCGAACACGCCATCGGCTTTGGTATCACGCAATACATGTCATCGTCGCTTGGTTTACTACCCAGTCCCAAGGAAATATCGATTCACTTGACTCTTCTCATGAAGGTAATGTACCCGTAACTCCCACTGGCGGGCATGTGGCGAAATTAGTCAATAAGAAAATACCGAGCAGATTGGGATGGAAGGTGAATTGAAAGTCGAAGCGACTGTAATGGCTTGAAAGAACTGGATGCCAGAACCGAGATCAATGCCACGCCCGTGATTGCCATAAGTTGTAAAAATAGTATAATATTCGGGATAAGAGTAATGAAGAACTTGAATCCGAGCTTGAATCAACTCGAATATTTTACTAGCATAATTCAGGTTCCAAGATCCGGCGTGATGGCGTCCTGTACGATTGTCTGGCTCATGGTCGATGTACTGTATAGTTTGATTGTCAGTGAATGATCGATCGTGATCGGCACCACGTTCATATATTATTGTAGTTTACTACCCCCGGAGTCATCAAGTCATCAGAGGCTACCTCCGTGAGGGAAAAGGAACTCTTGGCCCTCATAGTTATCTCCTTGCTACCCCTGCTCAGAGTCTGCTGCGATGCAACAATGTACTCGAGCTGCCACCAATCTCTGTTGATACCCAAGGGGAACGAATATAGACCATTTGAGAAGGTAAAAGCAAAAATAACGTTCAGATGACAGAGTAGCACCGTCAGTCAATGGCCACAAGCTTATCCCTCACACTCGGTAGCCCGGACCAACGACGCTGCTGCTGCCGAACGCGGTATGATATTACACCGGAATGGCTTCACATACCTACAATCAAGTCCACATTAGCTATCGCTCGACTAATGGAATGGGAGCCAAAGCGACGCACGACACAACGCCTGATGAATAAGCCTCCTCAGGCGGCCCGTCCTCAGTGGGGGGTAACATTAAATGCGGCCAATATTCCCACAATATTCAACCACATGCTTGCGCGTGCGAGGAAGCGGCCCGGACACTGTCGTGCTCCAAAACCGAATGCTTGATTTGGGAAAGCTGGGGCATCCGGAGAGAGCCAGCGATCGGGTTGGAACCGGTCTGGCTCCGCGAAGATTGCAGGATCGTGCATCATTCCCCTAAGAATCGTCGTGTCGACGAATTGAAAAAGGGAGCTTGTAAGAGGCGTACCAGGCGTTTGGAATTATTGTTGAGCCTGCAGGAATGTAATACCCCTCGTAGGTATCACTTTCAATGACCTTGTGTGGCACACCTATTCGAGTAATCATGTTACTGTCACTACGAATATCATGACATGTGTAAACATACTCAGCGGGATAACTGGGTGCCAGCGTAAAACCTCTTTGAGCACGGCTTGCACATATGGAAGTGCATCTTGGTCTGAGAAATCTGGAAGGCGTGAACTTCCAACAACTTGATCGATCTCAGCCTGCGCTCTCCGCTGGACTTCTGGGTACAGTGTCATTGCGAGGATGAATGTCTGCAGAGCAGAAACGGTCTACGGAATGCTTCAGCTATCTAATAGTGGGTGACGCATTTAGGTGCTCAACTTGAACTCACAGTGTCAGCGCCACCCAGATACATGGTACCAGGGACGGCCCTAGAAACCCATAGGTCTTCTTCCGTTGAATTCTCATCAAGTTTTGATATAAGTTTTGCGGCGACGGAGGGAGTGGCCGTTCCGGCAGCCTAAATGAACACATTATTGACATAATAAGCAACGAGGAAGCTTCAACACTCACAAGTTCGCTCTTGACTTTATCGTATGTGGTCTTCACGGCCCCGACAACAGTAGGGTACCAGTCGCGTGCATAGCGCCTGTAGCGGGCTCCCGGAAACCAGCTTGGCATTTTTATCACTACGACTATCATCAGGTTCCGGGTTTCCAGACAAGCGGGTAGTAAATACACCAGGGAATCGAATCAAGAAGCATGGCCTCCTTGGTTGTGCCTACCGCAACAGCAAGCAGAACATTTTCTGCGTCCGTCACATATGGGTCATTCTCTGGGAGTACATCGATCCCGTAGGCAATTGACATGATGACTTGTCCGGCCATACTTTCTCTTGAAATCAACAAATGAGTTCGATGCAACCAGGGTACTCACTGCCTGAGGTGCTGTGCGAAGTTGTCTGGGGAAGAAAGTAGATTACGAAGAAGACCGTGGACTGCTTGTTGTTCAAGTGGTCGATACGCCTCTAGATCGGCGGGACCAAGGTTCGCCTGGAATTCACGGCGCGAGTGACGCCATGCGGTCCCGTATCGCGTAAAGGCAATATTGTAGTCCATTCCAAAACTTGAGGTAGCGCTTATTAGAATATAACCAAATGCTAGCCCATAAGACCTGGACATACAGCTCTCGTATCACGAACAGAGGTGGTCTTAGAAATGCATTAGACTATTCAATACTAATCGAACCCATTTCCCGTCCTCCATCTTACCTATCGGAATAGTTAGAAGAGCGCTTCTCAAGTAATTCATTTGCGGCCTTTATCGAGTTGAGGATGACAATATGGGATCCCATTACATCTGCATGGATGATGTCAGAGCCTGACAAAGGCCAATTAGCAGGGACGAAGTGAGGACGACGAGAGTGCACATGTTTCACACCTAACTGTTCAGACCACTTCCTGTATGTGACCCATTCCTCTCGCGATGGCATGCTGAATAGATTGCCAACGATCGGGAGAGACTTGGGTCCTGGTGGGTAAGGTAGGCGACGCTTGCTGGAACGCACGAGAAATGCCAAGCCGCTGAAACCGAACCCGAACATGATGGCGAGAAGCAAGTCATATCGAATGAGGTTGAGCATGATGAGAGGAGGTTTGGAGAGAACAGGGTGCATTGAACCCCCTCTTTTATCGTGCAACAGCCCTCAGGAAATCAGATCATCAGATATGAACATTGAAGGATCATGGGAACTTGGGACGGCAGGTACGTCGTGTCGTAATTGTCGCCCTGCCGCATCGTCGTTGTGATTAGGGGTGCCCACAACTCGTAGTTGGTGCCCCCCCCCCCCCCCCCCCCCCCTTTTTTTTTTTCCCACTGCTTCCACCGTCATTGTTGTGGCTTGCAAGTTACGTCGGTGCGTCCCATCGTGGACAACAGTTCTTCCTGGTGAGTTGCATTCCGTCAGAGCTCACTTAGTTGGACAGAACCTTACCCTAGTAGACACCTCATCACGGAACTTACACACGTGCTGAGTACTGGGTACACGTCTTCATGTCGAAAGTTCCAATCAGAAGACTGGCCTGAGGAACGTACAGTACACGGTCGGGGCCGGGAGACCTAGAACAACCTTACAGTAGGATTTTCGCTCAAAGCATCGGCAAGAAAGTGTGAGAATTTAGCGCACATACCCGTGGCAGCACCAGCCTGAAACCGATGTCCGATGCCGGGCCGGAACTGAGCTGGCAGGGCTTCAGTTTTGGCGAGCGTCTCCGAGTCCCACAGGCTTGATTTTTCAAGTCGCAAGGCCTAGGCTTAGAGATTTGTTCACCTGCTATCTTTGTAGTAACAAGCCTATCTGGCAATTTAGCAATGTTCCACCATACTGTACTTCCTTTGCGAATGGGCCCCAAAACGTGTTCAACGTTCAATGTCTGTGGACGACTGGTATCCATCTTAGGTACGTGACACGGAATATAAATTGAAATTTTTTTAATCAAAACTGTCCCTCTACGCTTGCTCTAGGTCTACACAGCAAGTTTTTATTGACGTACAGGCGCCTGTGCATGGAAGCGACCTTTACCCTCTCCATCCCCCTTTTCCAATTTTGGGCATTTGTCTTATTTTATTCGTAATTCTTTTCTCCAACGTCACTCACTATCAGGTCCAAAGAACAGTCCCGAGGGGCCTATCGTTTCAGAAAGCGCCAAGTAGTTACCAGGAAGGGCAACATCTTAGCCCTCCTATTGGTCTCATTGCTAACTCTGCTGCAATGCAAGGGTGCACTCGAGTTGCCACCAATCTCTGCTGACATGATGACGAATATCGACGCTTCAAGGTAAATGTGAATATGGACCAACAGCCACAACTTCATCCTTCACTCTCGGTGGCCCGCACCAACGACACAGTGCTGCTTCCGAACGTGGTAGGATATTTCACCGGAATGGCACACATACCTACGATTGACCCAACATTCGCTATTGCTTATTTAAGGGAACGAGAGTCGAAGCGACGCACGACACAGCACCCGATGAATATGCCTCAGGCAGCCCGTCTTCGGTAGGTATAATACCGAATGTAGCCAATATTCCTGCAATGTTCGATCTAATCTGTTCCGGAAATGGAAATGTTCTTTGTAAGCGCGTCGTCCTGTCCTGGGCCCCTTTACAATAAGGCGCGCGCATGCCGTGGTAGCGGTCCGGGCCTCTCGAACTCCTCCCATGCGGTTCATACCGTCGCTGACAATAGCCCAGGTAGCGAGCGACTCACACACAAAATACACAGTACAAAAGTATGACCGAATTATAATGAGGGGGTTACGCCCTCTTATGGTGCTGATACATCGTATCAAGTATCCACATTTCACGGATAATTCACCCCTCTCGGCGCTCCAGGTCTTAGGCTAGTCATCGAAGTTGTGGGTCGTATCTCAAACCAGATGAACGCAATGCTGTCGCGAGGCTGGCGATGTTGCTTTACGGAGCAGGCGCGCACACGCTGCAACACCGATTTCACAGACTTCGATTCTGTGAAGAAGCTGCGCCTATTACTAGTCTATACCTGTCTCATCGCCAGTGATTGACATGGGAGCAATATCTGCACCACCGACGGGGGTTTTTCGTGACATATCACCCGCATCGGCGTCTCGACCTCGCACTCACACAAAAAATCAATTATAAAGCCCCTCCCCGTGATCCGCGAACCCGCTGTTCACACTACTTCGTGACGCTCTTCCCCGCCCACTTCTCGACATCTACAACACATGTGGCTGAGTCCTCTGAGTCACCAACAACTTCTCCGGATGTCATCAGAGTGTAAGTTCGGTGATACTATAGTAATAGTTTCCCTCGTAATCCGTCGATATTTTCAGAGCCGCCCCTCTTTGTGCGTTTATCCTCATTCTGTTGTCTACGCAACTCATATCCTCAAAATCTATAGTAGCTCCTTGGCTATTCAACTGGGCGCTCTACGGTGTTCTCTGTGTCCAGATTTGTACGAGGGTGTCTCCCTCGAAACCTCAGCTGATCATGATTCCACTCACCCACGTTCAGACGTATATAGCTACAATTTTCTGAGAGACCGACAATATGTAAAGTTTCTAGGTTGATCCTCGACGTTACTTGGAAGCTCAGTAATGTCAAGATGTACTCTGAGCAGCTTACTTCGTTTTCGTGTTGGAGACCGCCCAGACGGCGCTAACTGGGGCCGATGTCTACTATTGGTTTGTTGCTGGATTTGGCGACGTGGAGCGTTTCGGGAGTTCCCATTTCATCCCCATAGACATTCCCATCATGACTGAAGTTATTTCACTTGTCGTGTAAGGATACTTCTGTTATCAGATTGGGGCACTAATGAACAGACGGTCGTCGTCGTGGATCTGTTGGATTATCGCTGTCGTACGTATTCTTGACCCTCCCCGCATTCTTCGGGCTCCTGACGTTTTCCTGAATACAGGTTGCGGTGACTCAGGCAGCTGCAGAGTTGTGGTCGGGCATCCCAGTTAGTACCATACACACCTTTAACGAATCCCCTTGACTTATTCAGCATTTAGTCGTTCGTGTTGAGATTGATGTGGTTTCCAAGATGGGTTTATATGTACGCACACTCGATTCGGTCGAAGCGGCCACATCACATTGTCGTGTTAGTTATGGTGTGTACCGAGTGCCATGGCGGACATTCTGATTGCGGTGGCAATGATGCTGCCGGTACAGGATTACCCTATTTGATCATTTCGTACATTGACCGAGATCCTTTTGCATATCCAAGAAGGGCAATTGGCAAGTTCTCCAATTTCGTATTAATTCGCGTGATACGGCTTACTGTTGAGACAAATACGCTTACTGGTACATATTTCTCGGAACAGGCGTGCATCTAACTTCTTGTTGAGCTTGTGCAGCTGTCGTGATCCTTGTGCTTTATGTCGCCTTCCCCGTAAGTCGCACCGAGATACGCCACAACTCGTCTTTTAACTCGATCAACGCGTCTACAGAACGAGCAATACTCCACGTACCCGTACGTTCTTTTTGTCCGCTGCGGTGCAGCTCTCCAGCTAATGTGAAAAAAGAGGTAGTACTACCAGGAACACCCTCTTAGTGAGCCTCAACAATCGCATCTACTTCCGTGATCACAAACCACCCGGACATGGCGATAGCGCCTTCGTCACGGTCTCCTCGCGCCATTGCATTATCATTGCCCCGTTTCGCCGTACCTGAGCTACAGCCGCGGACATGAACAGGTGACAAATTCCGGCTCTGCACCATCGCCCCGACGGTGGGGCTAGATAAGAGCAAAGGCGACAACACCAGCACTAACTAGTCTCCGGTAAGTAGAATTTCCTGTTACAGCTGCTACTAGTATGGCATACCAACGTTTCTGAACAGCTCTGTTCGGCAGAAATGTGGGTTGATCTAGCCGCTGCAGGAAAACACGTGCTGGTAGACCGGTCAGGACACCTCAGTCTAGGAGTAGTCTAGGTGTGCGGCATGCAACACTCCAAGATAGAACACGCCTAATTCCTTATGATCTCTGCTCGACTCGAAATTGTATTTACAATTCATAATAAGATAGTTTAGTGATATAGTGCAGTGGAAAGTCTGTATTCGAGCACGCGTTTGTGGTGGCGGTACTGGTAGGAGTCAGGGCGTATGTGTCTCACCTCAATATTATTCACAGATAGCCGCTTATCTACGGTCATATTACGATTATCTAATTTTCGGGTGTAGCCCCGGTTTGACTCACTTGCCGGACTGAATCCCAACAGATAGTAATTGTAAGGACTTATGGTTTTGTTCTTGAAGCTCTCCGAGTGCCAGTGCTCGTTTGTATCTCGCATCTCTTGTCTTTCTCGCTAAAGTCGACTCCCACCTCCGAGTCGTCACAATCATATCCGACTTAGAAGGCGCCGTCAGCTTTCGTGTAACGTGATACACGTTATCGTCACATATCCAATCCTACCCAAGGAAATATCAATCAAAATACCAATTCTCTTGATTTTTCTCATGGGGCCACCCACCCATAACTTCTAGACACGTGGCGAAATCGGCCAATACGAAAATACCGAAGAGATTGGGATGGAAGGTGAATTGATGGCCAAGGGGATGGTTATAGATCGAACACTGGTGGTAATGATGAGAAGAGTATTGATGATCAACTTGGTGAATTGAGGTATTTTGTTTTGCTTGTTTTTCTCACAACGGCCTTTGTTTCTCTCGTGCTCGTGTTCGTGTCCCGTTATGTGTATGTTACTATACTGTGTGTGTGTGTGTGTGTTACTTACCGATTCAAGCGCTTCGGTTCTCGGTCTCGGGCGTTTCGGTCTCTAGTTCGCGGGTTTCCTACTGTAGCAAGGTGACGCTATATTGGCGTCATCTATTCTCGGCTTACTTTACATGGTATTTTACTTGTACGAGTAGTATAAAGCGAGGCTCAAAAGGAGCCCCTAATGTAATAGAATCATCCTCTTCCCATCGCGCGAACCCCGGCTTCTAGCTTGGATCTCGCGTGCGCTCGGAAAAACCACCCCGGTTCACATCTTAATAGACTCGCGCGGGCCATAACCTCTCCAGGTTATGGGCCCTGGTGCTGCCAATTGACACATCAGTAGCCCCTATACAAACCCCTATCCAGTTATTGATGAGCGCACGCGTTGTTTACTGTCAAGATGGGCGACGACATAAAAATGAATGTTACCAAGTTAATCGCGGACGGTTCAAATTGGGTGACGTACCGCGATAGAATGATTTGGGCCGTGGACTCGCGCGGCCTGTGTGAACACCTTACCTCCCCCACGGTTTCCCAAACGTATCTGGACGCTGGCAATGTAGGTAGCCAGACGCCGCAGATGCGTTGGAATCTTGATCAAGCTGTCGTGAAGCAGCTTATTGCTGTTTCGATTCCGGACACTGTATTCGACAGCATCAAAGGCAAGACATCAGCAAAAGAGGTTTGGGATGAATTGAAGCAGCTGTATGAGGGACGTACCTCCTTGATCCTGGTGGACTTAGGGAGGCGGCTCCAGACGATGCGCTGCGCTGAGGAGGACAGCGTACGCAAACATTTCGAGCAGCTATCGAGGCTGCGTCAACAGTTGGCGGCGATGGGCAAGTCTGTGCCCGAAAGCGAGTATGCTTCGATCTTGATGGGGTCGTTACCGCCGTCGTACCAGCCAACCCTGAGCGCCATAGCTGCTGCCACTGAGATGAGCGGCACTACTCCTACCCCTGCCATAGTAACTAAGCTCGCCACAGATGAGTTTGACCGACGCACCTTAAAGGAAGGCAAAGCCCAAGATGAGGCGTTTGCCGCAGACGCCCAGAAGAGAGGCAAGAAACGTGAAGTCGAATGTTTCAACTGTCACAAGAAAGGCCATGTTAAGGCCGATTGCTGGGCGAAAGGTGGCGGCAAAGAAGGGCAAGCACCCAAGAGACGTGGCGGAGCGAGGAATAGCGGCGCGAAGGAAAGCAGAGGCAAAGGCGATGCTGCCGCTGGCGCCGAGCAGGCAGGGGAGAAGGATGGAGATATCGAGGCGTGGGCCGCGATCGAGGAGACTGGGGAAGAGGAAGAACAAGAGACTCCTCGAATCCCAGCGATGGCGGCCGATGAAATGAGCGGCGCAGAGAGAGAATTGTACGATTCTGGGGCATCTCGTCACATGTCCCCATTTCGTGAGCGTTTTGTTACGTACCGCGAAATCCCTGCTCGTCCTATCACTGCAGCGAACAACCGCGTCTTCTATGCAGTTGGCGCGGGAGATCTTCAGGTTGAGGTGCCGAACGGCGCGACGTCGACCAAGGTGTTGTTGCGCGACGCCTTGCACGCGCCGGATATGGGCCTCACTGTAGTGTCGATCGGCCGTATCGTCCGGGCCGGTTATACCGTGCAGTTTGAGGACGGATCGTGCAAGATTAAGAAGAGTGGATCTACGATCGGTAGCATCCCGGCTAGCCCAAACGGGTTATACAAAGTGGATCATGCACTTACCGGCTTAGCTGCTATGTCGCCCGAGCACGTGGATATTCTCACGCTTCATCGCAGGCTGGGACACATTTCGGCAAACTCCATTCGCTCCCTCATTCGCAGCAATGCAGTTTCCGGCCTGCATCTAATAGACGACTTCCCACCATTTACTTGTGACTCGTGTGAGCATGCTAAGACGACCCGCAAGGCCATCCAGAAGGAGCGCGAGGCTCCACTTGCCGATTCTTTTGGTGCGGAGGTGCATTCGGACTTATGGGGACCCTCGCCTACTCTCAGTCTCGGTGGTCGCAAGTACTATGTGACTTTCACTGACGATTATTCTCGCTACACTCGGCTTGAGGTCCTCCAGTCTAAGGATCAGACTCTGGGAGCTTACAAGGCATATGCGGCTTGGGCGAATACTCAGCACGGTGCGCACATCAAACACCTTCGGTCGGATCGCGGCGGTGAGTATACCGGCCGCGAATTTACTAATTTCCTTTGGGAACAAGGCACCGAGCGGCGGCTCACTACGCACGACACGCCGCAGCATAACGGCGTGGCCGAATCGCTCAACCGCCGGCTCCTCGAGCGCGTGCGTGCGATGCTGCATCAAGCCGATCTGCCAAAGAATCTTTGGGCCGAAGCAATCATCTTTGCTGTATGGCTCAAAAACCGTATGTCAACTAAGGCTCTCAGCAACACTACGCCCTACGAGCGGCTGTACGGGCAAAAACCGAACCTTGGGAGCATCCCGGAATGGGGTCAACACGTCTGGGTGCACAACGCGAAGGGCTCGAAGCTTGAAGCGCGAGCCACCCAAGCGCGATGGGTGGGCTTCGACGCTGATAGTCCGCACGCCCACCGCATCTACTGGCCGAACTCCAAGCGCATTTCCGTCGAGCGCGATGTCAAGTTCATGTCACCTACTGTCACTGTGCACTCACCACCACCCAGTTATGCGTCAGCAACCGCGCCTGCAACTGTGCAGCCCGCGGCCGCCCCACAGCCCCCTCCGGTACAGCCAGTCCCAGTATTGCCGGCACTACCGCCGGCGTTACCCCCCGTGCCCGCGTGACCCAGCTCAGCACCACCAGCCTCTGCACCACCACCATTCCCACTTACACCTGCGCCAGTTCATGTTCGACCAACCGCGCCTTCCGCGTCTGCTCCTCATGAGGAGGAGAGAGCGGGGCAGCCGGCCGGTCCTTCTCAGCCAACGTGCCGGTCTGAGCGCGTGCCGAAGCCATCGCTTAAGGCTAGGCAAATTGAGGCTGGAGAAGGAACCTCCGGTGCCGATATTTCTGACTGTGTCTTTAGTGCAGGGTATGACGATATAATCTCCGCGGCCATTTTGGACGCGGAGGCCGATCCCAAGTCACTCGCGGAAGCGCGATCCCGCTCCGACTGGGCTCGCTGGAAGGAGGCGATGGACCGCGAAATGTCCACCCTTGAGAGGGCGGGCACATGGATTACGGTGCCGCGCCTGTCCGATGCGAATATCGTCGGCTCAAAATGGGTTTTCCGCGTCAAGCACAAGGCCGACGGGAGCGTCGACAAATACAAGGCGTGACTCGTCGCTCGGGGCTTTACGCAGGTATACGGGATCAATTATTTCGTCACATTTTCCCCCGTCGCTAAACTAGCCAGTTTCCGACTCATTCTCACCATCGCCGCGCGCCTCAATTGGGATATTGAGTGTAACGCCACCACAGGGGCGTTAAGTACGACGTGTACTTCAAGTCAACTATCAGGGGTTCTGGTAGAGCGAGTCGAGTCAGGACTCAGTCCGGTGATGAATAAGAGTCGTTCTAGCTTTGAAAGCTTTATCGACCTTAGTCAGGGAAGGCGAGGCTCAGGCACAAAGGCGAGCAAGGGACTTAAGCACTAAGGCAAGTCGAGGACGGATTCGTGAGTACTGATGTGGTTTTACACAAGAAGTCAGAACTGCTGTACAAGCCAGTCCGACTACGACCTTTGTACTAGTACATGCCCAAAGAGACAACAACAGGGCAACATAGTAGGTAAACAGATGGCGCCATAAGGAACATATGGGCGCGACAGGTATCGTATGGTGTCAAAGATAAGACAAGGGTCTGGGTCAACTATCAGTGACGCGCGGTAGTCAGAGGACCAAGTGGCAGCCAATGCATGGCGTATAGTAGTCAGTCATGGGTCATCACAGAACGTATCATAGAAGCAGTAATCAATGTATAGTAAAGGCGCAATGCCTATCAGTCAAGAAGGGAATCACAAGGGACGTCAGGTGTGGAAGGAAGTTAAAGATAAAGAGGCGAGGCTGTCCATGAAGGCAGATATGTGAGGGGTCTGGGTGTAGGGTGACGTCGAGGGGAATAATGACAAAGAAAACAATGATAAGACTGTTCATGACGTACAAGGCGTGCGGGAATAGAGACAAGTCACGTGAAGCAGGGGAAAGAGTTGCAAAGACAGGAATCCATGGATAGAGGGACGCGTGGCGTCAACTTCAGGGAAAATGGTAAGAAGTCCCCTTAGCAGTGCGTCGCAAGGCAAGAAATCGTAACATTACCCCCCCATCTGACCCATGCTAGCCCCTAGCATGGCAGACCATCAGTCAACGCGATCAACTGGGACAGGGGGACCGGACTTCTTCCAGGCGGCACGCAGGTACTTCTCCTCCTCCTCAGTGGGTTCTTCACATAACCAACGTCCATCCCAAGTGATCCAAGTGAAAACGTACTCGTCCTGGGCACCATAGCCCCATATCTTTCGATATGGCTTCTTCTGATCTTCAATCCGAGGCGGTGATGCCCATGGATCGTCGTTATCAGATGGGGTGTTGCAGACAGAGGGGGCTTTGGTGGGGACGACAGCTTGTGGATCTAAATGGCGATGCTTGCGGTGGTCGCTGGCAGTGGTGAGAGTGTCGACGGCAGTGGTAATGAAGAGGGATAGGATGGCGGATTCAAGTTCAAGGATGTCGAGAGGAGACATGACAGATGTAGGGGTGGATGAGGACGATGAAGGCGATGGGGAGTAGTCCAAGCTAAAGACGACGTCTCTTTTGGTCTCAAAGAGCTTCTTCTGTTCTGTGGGTCGTACTTTCGTCCAGTAGCAAGGAGGGATCATCGTGATAATTGAATGAGTGGAAAGTCCTTTATCCAAAAGGTCGAGAGCGAAGTTTGCGATGGTAGAGATGATGGGAGTAGATATGATAGAGGGTGAGGTCATGATGCGTATCTTGGTTGGTGGTCTCCCTGTTTATATCTTTCGTCCAGCCCCTTCGGCGGTAGGATGTTGCCGATAGAAGTCGGCGATAAGGTCAGCTGAGTGTCGTACATTTTCCAAGGGTTCCCACGAACTGTCACTTATGGGAAAACCCTTCCACTGAACTAGGAATTGAAGTTTGCGCCCTCGGCCATACAACCTTGATTGTAGGATGCGCTCTACCTCGAATTCCTCTTCTCCTTCAATAAGGTCAGGTGGAGGCCGCGCGAAGTTTTCCCCATGTAGTTCCGTCTCCTTATATGGTGTAAGAAGGTTTGCGTGAAACACGGGGTGAATCTTCCAAGCCTTTGGCAACTCCAGCTCATAGGAAACTTCTGATAAGGCCTTCTTGATTCGGAACGGACCATATCTTTTTGGTGCTAACTTTGCGGTAGGGTAAAAGGTCCGAAGATTCGTCCCTTCTAGCCATACTCGAGCGCCTTCTTGATAGGGGATAAAGCGGGTTCTTCCTCTATTCGCCATCAGTTGTTGCGCGTGTTTGATACAGTCTTGCGCGTGCTGCCGTCTGATGACCATTTCTTCCAGACGTTGATCTACTGATGGGGATGTCGTGGGTTTTGGGGTCCACGTCGTTCGCGGTTCCCAACCCATGATGAGGGAAAACGGGGAGTGCTTCGTAGTCGCGTTTGGCCATGAATTATGAGCGAATTGTGCCACGGGCAATGCCTCCGCCCAATTATCTTGTTGTACGTTGCTCCAGTGGCGAAGATACTGTTCGAGCCATTGGTTTGTTCGTTCTGACTGGCCATCCGTTTGAGGGTGATAGGCCGATGAAATATTTTGACGGATACCCAGGGTCGCGCACAGTCCCTTCATAAAGGCTGACGTGAACCGAGGATCCCGGTCCGTGATGAGCTTCCGCGGGATGCCATAGTGGGGATAGACATGTTGGAGGTATAGCTGCGCCACTCCTTCCGCAGATATCGACTCGTTGCAGGGTATAAAGATCGCTGCCTTTGAACAATCATGGTCGGTGATGGTAAGAATGGAGTCGTACCCCTTTGACGGGGGTAGCTTTGTGATAAAGTCCATAGAGACGACTTCAAAGGGCTCCGCATCTGGATCCGTTGTTATCGGGAATAAATGCGGCTTTTGTCGGTGAGGGTTTATTTTGTTGGCTTGACATGTCGCGCATCCCTTGACATATTCTTCTACGTCTTTTCGCATGTTGGGCCACCAGTAATCTCGTCGTAGAAGTTCATAGGTGTTGGCGATTCCGGGGTGTCCCATGCTCGGAGTATCGTGGAAAAAGGTAATTACCCCCCTCTTAAGATCGTTGTCCCCGACAACGACAAGGGCTTCTCCTTTCCACCACAGGCCATTTAACTTCTTTAAGTTATATGGCTCCACCCATCGTAAGACGTCCTTTTCGTCAAGGTTTTGCGAGATTTGGGTCCAGATATCCATATCGTGCATGGACACCTGTGTTGCGCGAGCGAATCGTTCTGCGGGAAGAACAATAACATCGTTGTTGTCTTCTTCCCCTGTGCCATGGTCCGTTCTCCTAGATAAAGCGTCCGCGCGGCCATTGCGACATCCCGGGACGTGTTTCAGAATAAAGTCGTATTCCGATAGTTCTAGGAATTCGCGTGCCACTCGTCGACTAATCTTTCTTGGTTCTTTCCAGTATTGGAGATTAGCGTGATCCGTGTGAATGATGATTTTGTGGGGGGATCCTGCTAAATACGTCCTCCAAGCCCGTAGCGCTTTCACTATGGCTAGTAGTTCGCGGTCATAGATGTCGTAGTTGCGTTCCGCTGGGCTCAATGATTCGGAGTGGAACGCTATTGGGTGTAATTTGTTATCGGGGCCTATTTGATTGAGCACTGCTCCTATTGCTACATTCGACGCGTCTACTTCCAGTTCGAATGGTTTCTTTAGGTCTGGGAAGAGAAGTACTGGTTTGTTGCCGATGCAACGCTTGATAGCGTCAAATGCGTCTTGTTGCTTCTGTTCCCATTGCCATGCGACTTCCTTCTTTGTCAAATCATGGAGCGGTCGTGCCTTAGCGGAGAATCCCCGGATGAATCTTCGGTAAAAGTTGCAGAACCCCAAGAAGGCTCGTACTTCTTTGAGATTTTTCGGTGATTGCCATTCTTGAATTCCCCGAACTTTGACCGGGTCCATCTGAACGGTCCCATGTCCTATTATAAGTCCGAGGTACTCCACTTGTCGTACTTCGAATACGCATTTCTCCGGTTTGACGTAGAGGTCTTGTTCTTCGCAGATACGCAGCACTTCATGTAGTATTGCTCGGTGGTGCTGCAGGTCGTCGATTGTCGCGATTAGAATATCATCCATATAAACGATCACTTCGCCTGTTAGGATGAGGTCTCGGAAGAGATTGTCCATCATCGCTTGGAACGTCGACGGTGAATTTGTGAGTCCAAAATACATTACAAGGGGTTCAAAAAGCCCTTGGTTGGTTTTGAACGCCGCTTTCCATTCGTCACCTTCTTTGATTCGGACATTGTTATACCCCCAACGAATATCCAGTTTTGAGTATAGTCGTGCTCCTCGTATTCGATCAATAAGTTCTGGGATTAAGGGAAGGGGGTACTGGTTCCGTACGGTGATATCATTAAGGCGTCGGTAGTCTTGAACTGGTCTCAACTTCCCATCCTTTTTCTTTATAAAGAAGAAGGAGGATGCGTAGGGCGACTTCGACGTTCGAATATATCCTTTCTTCAACTGTTCAGAAAGGAACGCCGTAAGTGCTACTCCTTCATCTTGTGTTAACGGATAGACTTTGCAGTCTAGTGTGGTCGGGGCGCTCGGCAATAGATCAATGGCATGATCCCATGGTCGTGCAGGGGGAAAGCGATTAGAAGCTTCTTCCGAGAATACCTTAGCATGTCGTCGGTATTCCTCAGGTACCATGTCTTCGAATGTTCGTTGGGGTTGCTTCATTGCTTCTCGCTGCGCTAATTCCGACGCCGTAGTGGTTTTTCGTAGCCACGCAATATGGGGCTCTTGTTCCTCGTCCATCAACTGTTCCCATGCCTCCTCGTCAAGTTCATACGTCTCCAACGCCCAAATGGAAGCTTCCATGGGCGTGGCTTCGTCTGACAAGTGCAAGCTAGTGATGACGACTGGTTGCCACTCTTCGTCCAGGGTGGCATCTCCCCATCTGATCTTAGGTTCAAACGCCGTGAACCATGGGTATCCTAAGATGACTTCATCTCTTCCTAGGTTCGTTACTAAGAAGCGTAGTGTCTTTTCTTCTTTTCCAGTCCGTACTGTGAGATCGGTGTATTGGGTAATGGCTCCGTCTTGATTATGAGTCCCGTCTACATTCCATATTCTGATAGAATTGGCGGTAGTTCGTGTTGAAATTTGGAGTCGCTTGAGTAGTGCTGAACAGATAAAATTGTCCGTTGCTCCTGAATCTATCAGGACTTGTCGTTCGGCCGTCGCGTGTGCAGATTTAAACAAAACGGGGACTCGCATTGATCGATATCTGCTATGATACACGTTAAGATTGAGTGCTCTAGCCCAGGCCGCCGGGTTCAAGCGTCGGGAAAATCCTCTCTCCCGAATAACTTTTCCACCATCAGATCGCGCACTTCCTGGCTCTGCGCCTTCATCGCTGCGATCTGAGCATCCGCCTGTTCTTCAACCGAAAGTATGCGATTAGACTGTATGGTGACAGAAGAGATGGCGGGAGTTGGTACACTTGTAGTCGCGGGAGTCGATGAGGTGGTTGTGGATAAAGCCGCGCGCGCGCCCTTTTGTGGACAGTTACGCGCGATATGCCCCTTCTCACGGCATCTAAAACATTTGCCATCCTTTTGAAGCTGGAGCTTGTCAGCGTCTGTGATGGTGACATTGGCTCGAGCTCGTCCAACGTCCATGGCGTTGGGGTCTCGTGTTTTACTGAGGGCTTGTACCCATTGTTCTCGCGAGTGAGTCCCTTTTCTTCGCGGCTTCCCTCCTTTCCCAAGTCGCTCCTTGAGGACAAGGTACTCGGCTTGTTGCAGCCTTGCGGCGTCTTTCCACTGTTCCCAGTTAATAGGATGTTGGAATCGTACAGCGTTAATAACTAACGCGTTCGGCAATCCGTCTTGGAACATATCAAGTGTGATGGGGTCATCGAGATTATACCCTGCCTTTCCGGCGAGGTTCTGGAACTGCGCGATGTACGAATCGATGTCTTCTCCCTTCATTGTGAGACTTGGGAGTGCTTTGCGCGCTTTAGTTTGTTCAGCAGTGTCGGTGTAGGCTTGGATGAAACGCGTATGAATCGTGTCCCACAAGTTATTTTCATGGTGGAGCACTCCATTGTTAATCTGTCCTTCCAGCCACTGCGCTTGTTCATCTACCCAATCGTCTACCAATGGTCCTCTAATGTAAGAGAGGAACGTCATTGCTCTCTGATAAGGGATGGCTAACTGGTCCACGTTGGGGTTCATTCCTCTGTACAATGTGAAGGCTCTAAGGAACGCTTTGCTTTGTTCCCTATTGCCGTCAAATTGAGGGGGTGGGTTTCCTCCCAATCGTCCATGGCCTCCTGGTGCGGGCGCGATCGGAGCAGGGGCAGCGCCACCGCCGCCGCCACCGCCACCGCCACCGCCACCACCACCGCCACCGCCACCGCCCGGGGCTCCTCCTCCAGGCGGTGGACCTCCCCCGGAAGCGGGGATTCCTCCTCCCGGCGGTGGACCTCCCCCAGAAACGGGGACTCCTCCTCCGGATGGCGCACCTCCTCCTGATGCAGGAACGCCTCCTCCTGTTGCTGTAAGGGTGGTGCTTGCTTGACTTTGTGACATCGGAAACGATGACGCTGGTAGATTGGTTACAGGTACTGGGATACTGGGAGAGTCTGGTTGGTCCGTGTCAAGCCCTACTCCTTTTGGCGCAAATGGTCCTACTCCTAGGTCGTTGGGTACAGGTCTGAACGTGTACCACTGTCCTTCAGTTTTGGAATACTTGATGAAAGCCCAAAGTCGTTTGTCTTCCAAGTAGTGGATAGGCTTGTAGACGTTTTCTTTTGGTTCGAAGATGTAGTATCCCGAGTACTCTTGACTTTCTCTCCAGACAGCCGATCCTTTGACTTTGTCTGAGAGTTCGTCGCTATGAAGGAGTTCGATATACTCAGGGCTAAACTTGGTTCTGCTTCGGCTAGATGAAGCCACGATGAAAGAGTTCTGACTTAATGTAACGCCACCACAGGGGCGTTAAGTACGACGTGTACTTCAAGTCAACTATCAGGGGTTCTGGTAGAGCGAGTCAAGTCAGGACTCAGTCCGGTGATGAATAAGAGTCGTTCTAGCTTTGAAAGCTTTATCGACCTTAGTCAGGGAAGGCGAGGCTCAGGCACAAAGGCGAGCAAGGGACTTAAGCACTAAGGCAAGTCGAGGACGGATTCGTGAGTACTGATGTGGTTTTACACAAGAAGTCAGAACTGCTGTACAAGCCAGTCCGACTACGACCTTTGTACTAGTACATGCCCAAAGAGACAACAACAGGGCAACATAGTAGGTAAACAGATGGCGCCATAAGGAACATATGGGCGCGACAGGTATCGTATGGTGTCAAAGATAAGACAAGGGTCTGGGTCAACTATCAGTGACGCGCGGTAGTCAGAGGACCAAGTGGCAGCCAATGCATGGCGTATAGTAGTCAGTCATGGGTCATCACAGAACGTATCATAGAAGCAGTAATCAATGTATAGTAAAGGCGCAATGCCTATCAGTCAAGAAGGGAATCACAAGGGACGTCAGGTGTGGAAGGAAGTTAAAGATAAAGAGGCGAGGCTGTCCATGAAGGCAGATATGTGAGGGGTCTGGGTGTAGGGTGACGTCGAGGGGAATAATGACAAAGAAAACAATGATAAGACTGTTCATGACGTACAAGGCGTGCGGGAATAGAGACAAGTCACGTGAAGCAGGGGAAAGAGTTGCAAAGACAGGAATCCATGGATAGAGGGACGCGTGGCGTCAACTTCAGGGAAAATGGTAAGAAGTCCCCTTAGCAGTGCGTCGCAAGGCAAGAAATCGTAACATTGAGAGCTTCGATTTCAACAGCGCGTACCTCAACGGTGAGCTGGACGCGAACGAAGAGATTTACATGTATTCGCCACCTGGCTACGACAGCGACGGAAGCACTGTGAAGCGGCTTCGCAAGTCGCTTTACGGATTAAAGCAAGCGGGGCGAAAGTGGTATGATACCCTTTCGCGCGCGCTCGCTAATCTCGGGTTTTCAGTCAGTCAGGCAGACCCTGGGGTGTTCTCTGCATGCATTGGCAAAGACATCCTAATTCTGGCCGTCCATGTGGACAATTGTGTCTTCACAGGCAGTTCCAGCACGCTAGTTACTCAGTACAAGAGCAAGATAAACGCTTGCTATGCCCTAACGGACTTGGGGCCTCTGCACTGGCTCCTAGGCATCAAAGTTACGCGCGACCGAGCCGCGCGTACCATTTCCTTATGGCAAGCGTCGTACATCGACTCTATCCTTGCTTGTTTCGCGCTGGCCGACGCGAAGCCTTATGGCTCACCTATGACCCCAGGACTCGTTTATTCCACCGACCACGCACCCTCCAGTCCCGATGAAACCACGCGTATGAAGAAAACTCCGTACCGAGAGGCTATAGGAAGCCTCATGTACGCTGCCGTCGCCACGCGTCCGGACATTGCATTTGCAGTGTTCGCGCTCTCACAATTTCTCAGCAACCCCGGCCTCGCTCACTGGGAAGCAGTGAAGCGAGTATTTCGCTATCTCGGGGGTACTAAAGCGCTTCAATTGACTTACGGAGGCGAACGGCACGGTCTGGAAGGTTTCACGGACACGGACGGCTCGACGCAGCAGCATCGCTGAGCCATTTCGGGATACGCTTTCTTATTCGATGGCGGTGCGATTTCCTGGAGCTCAAGAAAACAAGAACTTGTTACTTTATCGACGGCGGAGGCGGAATATGTCACAGCGACACACGCGGCCAAGGAGGCTATTTGGCTACGCAAGCTCATAGCTGAGCTTTTCCCCAATCTTCTTACGCCAACCCCCTTGTACTGTGATAATCAAGCTGCGTTGAAGCTTGCCACTGACGACAACTATCACGCCCGCACCAAACATATCGACTTACGCTTCCACTTCGTTCGACAGGTTGCCGCCAGCGGCGTGCTCTGGCTCTCATACTGCCCTACTGAAGACATGGTTGCCGACATTCTTACAAAAGCCCTGCCTAAGTGGAAGGTAGTGGCACACACCAATACCCTTGGCCTGCGTCACGCTTGCAGGGGTGTGGTGAATTGAGGTATTTTGTTTTGCTTGTTTTTCTCACAACGGCCTTTGTTTCTCTCGTGCTCGTGTTCGTGTCCCGTTATGTGTATGTTACTATACTGTGTGTGTGTGTGTGTTACTTACCGATTCAAGCGCTTCGGTTCTCGGTCTCGGGCGTTTCGGTCTCTAGTTCGTGGGTTTCCTACTGTAGCAAGGTGACGCTATATTGGCGTCATCTATTCTCGGCTTACTTTACATGGTATTTTACTTGTACGAGTAGTATAAAGCGAGGCTCAAAAGGAGCCCCTAATGTAATAGAATCGTCCTCTTCCCATCGCGCAAACCCCGGCTTCTAGCTCGGATCTCACGTGCGCTCGGAAAAACCACCCCGGTTCACATCTTAATAGACTCGCGTGGGCCATAACCTCTCCACAACTCGAGCAAGTCATGGTATTTTCAAGCTGTGTCAAGAACTGGATCCCAGAATCGGTATCAGGGTGCCGCGCCTGTGATTGTCGGTGAGTTGTAAGAATAGTATGACATTCGAGATAGACCTGATGAAGAACTTGAATCAATACTTTACCCAGGCTGGCATGTTTCAGTTTCTGAGAATCGGTGTGATGGCGTCCTGTAGGGTTGTCTGGCTCATGGTTGATGTACTATATGATTGATTGACAGTGCATGATCAGCACTAAGTTAGTATGTTTGCTGTGGTTTACTACCCGTGTCATCAGAGACTACCTCCCCCGGGAAAAGTAACTTTTTAGTTTTCATATTGGTCTTATTGTTACCTCTGCTGCAATGCAAGGGTATAATCGAGCTGCCACAAATCCCTGTTGACATATACAGCGAACGAACATCGACGCTTTGAGAGGGCAAAAGCAAACATAACGTTTACGACAGAGAAGCGCCATGGGTCAACGACCACAACTTCATCCTTCACTCTCGGTAGCCCGCACCAACGACGCCGCAGCTTCCGAACGCGGTTGGATATTGCACCGAAATGGCTTCACATACCTACGATAGACTCCCCCGTCAGCTTTGCCTTATTCCATGGTATGGGAGCCGAAGCGACGCACGAAACAGCACCCGATGAATACGCCTCCTCAGGCGGCCCGTCCTCAGTAGGGGTAATGTCGAATGCGGCCAATATCCCAGCAATATTCGACCAGACGCTTGCGCGCGCGAGGATGCGACCTGGACACTGTCGTGCTCCGAAACCGAACACCTGGTTTGGGAAAGCTGGGGCATCCGGGGCGAGCCAGCGTTCGGGTTGGAACCGGTCTGGCTCCGCGAAGACTGCAGGATCGTGCATCATTCCCCTAGAAAGCTCCGTTGTTAATGCATGTGAAAAGGAAGCTTGTAAAAGGCGTACCAGGTGTTGGGAATAATTGTCGAGCCCGCAGGAATGAAATACCCATCGTAGATGTCACTCTCTATGATCTTGCGTGGTCCACCTGTTAGAGTAAAATATATTACTACCACCACATATATTATGACATGTAATAACACACCCAGCGGAGCGACTGGATGCCATCGTAACACCTCTTTGAGTACTGCTTGCACATATGGAAGTGCATCTTGGTCTGAGAAATCTGGAAGGCGTGAATTTCCGACGACTTGATCGATCTCAGCTTGTGCTTTCCGCTGGACTTCTGGGTACAGCGTCATTGCGAGGATGAAAATTTGCAGAACAGAGACGGTCTAAGGAGCGCTTCAGCTGATTAGCGGCGGGTGAAGTATCTGGGTTCTCAACATGAACTCACAGTGTCGGCGCCGGCCATATACATTGTACCAGGGACGGCCCTTGCAACCCATAGATCTTCCTCCGTTGAATCCTCATCAAGTTTCGATATAAGTTTTGCAGCAACAGAGGGGGTGGCCGTTCCAGCGGCCTAAATAAATACATCATCGATATTATGACCAAAGAGGCAGCTTCGACACTCACGAGTTCGTTTTTGACTTTATCGTATGTAGTCTTCACAGCCCCAACAACAATAGGGTACCATTCACGTGCATAGCGCTTGTAGCGGGCTCCCGGAAACCAACTTGGCATTTTTATCACTGCGACTATTATCAGTCTCGGAGTTTCCAGATAAGGCGGTAGTAAATACACCAGGGAATTAAATCAAGAAGCATGGCTTCTTTGGTTGTGCTGACTGCGAAGGCATGCAGAACATTTTCTGCGTCCGCCACATATGGGTCATTCTCTGGGAGCACATCGATCCCATATGCAATCGACAGGATGACTTGCCCAGCCATACTTTCTCTTGAAATCAACAAATAAGTTCGACGCAACTAGGGTACTCACTGCCTGAGATGCTGCATGAATTTGTCTGGGGAAGAAAGCAGATTGCGAAGAAGGCGGTGGACTGCTTGCTGCTCGAGCGGTTGATATGCCTCGAGATCTGCAGGACCAAGGTTCGCTTGGAATTCACGGCGCGAGTGACGCCATGCAGGCCCGTACCGCGCAAGGGCAATGTTATAGTCCATTCCAAATCTTGAGGGAGTAACTATTAGAGTATGTCCGAATGCTAGCCAATAAGACCCGGACATACAGCTCTTGGATTGCTACCAGAGGAGGTCTCGTAAAGCATATCAGACGGCAATTGAACCACTGGGCCTTTTTTCCCATCTCACCTATCGGAATAGATAGAGGAGCGCTTCTCAAGTAATTCGTTTGCAGCTTTCATCGAGTTGAGGATAATAATATGCGATCCTATTACATTGGCATGGATGACGTCAGAGCCTGACGAGGGTCAATTAGCAGGTACAGCGTGGAGACGACAAGAGTACATTTCACACCTGACTCTTCAGACCATTTCCTGTATGTGATCCATTCCTCTCGTGATGGCATGCTGAATAGGTTGCCGACGACCGGGAAAGACTTGGGTCCTGGTGGGTAAGGTAGGCGACGCTTGTTGGCACGCATTATGAACAACGTCAAGCCGCTGAATCCCACCACGACTGCGAAGAGAAAGTCATATAGAGCGAGGTTGAGCATTATGAGAGGAGGTTCACATCCAGGGTGCGACGCCGATATCTTTCTTTTATCGTGCAGCGGCCCTCGGGCTTGAGGTACCAGATCATCAGATATGACCGTTGTAGGATCGTGAGAACTTGGAGCTGCGCTGGCAGATAAGTGGCACCCGCGACTTTATTGTTGCCGATGCCCATGGGCTCGCAGTTGTCAGGTGGGAAAGATACAAGTAACGCGGTTCCTGGTGCTTTTGGTCAGAACTCACCTGTTTGAGGATTACTGTTGTCCGAGGCACCAGACACGATCACGGAAAAGTGGGCGGGTCATCCCCACGTCGGGGTGCAAATCAGACGTATACAGTCGCAGTCTGGAATAATACAGTTTCGTTACTGTAATACCTGACTGTACAACTTGATGTACAGTACTACATACAGTACGTACGGTCTTCGCCTGACTCGGTCCAGTTACGTTATCACCTGACTCAGCTCCAACAAAGCCATGACCGCGTGACCATGGTGGCCGCATGTATGCGCATCATGATGGCTTGCTTGTTTAACATGTCCTAGTATGTTCTCCTTGACAGCGTTGCACACACACCCTAGCCTTTTTTTCACCAGACTCAGAGGTGCTATTGCTACCTGTGCTGTGCTACCTATGTTCAGGACCTTTCATTATTTGATCTAATTCAGTCCTTGGGAGTCGGACCATCATTACACACGACGCAATCGGCGAGCGAGCGCAATGTACCATCATAGTGGCATTTTCGTCTGACAAACTTTACGCCCCAGCTTGACACGCTTGACATCCCGCTACAGTCCCGTATGATACGTAGAACTTACAGTCAATTGAGAAGTCCCTGCGTTATTATTATAAATTCTGCCATGCCCCGCCACCTCTCGCCACTGAATTTATTTACACCGACGCCTATGCAAAAAAAACACCCGTGTCCAAGTCCAAATAATACAGAAAGAAACTAACAAGGTTCAAACGGTCTGCTGTGGGTACCCAGGTGACCTTCGACCTATGACCGGCTATTAAGCGCCTTCGCGCTCGCGCCCCTTGCGCCGGCGTCGTGCAGCGGCCGGCCCCGCGCCTGCATCCGCAGCGTGCACACCCGACACCGACACGCGCCTTTCCGCGCGGCGGCGGCGCGCCCGCGCGCCAACGCGCGCACCCGGAGCGGCAACACCGCCCCATCGAGGACCCAAACCCAAAGCAGTGTGAGTAGACCGACGGTGAGAGCAGGCGCGGGCGCGGCTATCATCGTGCTCAGGGGGTACAGATACCGTGCTGGAGTACCATTTTGCTGCGAATCACACCCATCGCTGCCGCTGCTACTGCCATCTAGGCAATGCAGGGGGCAAAGGGCGCCAGATAGGATGTTGAAGGCATCGTCACGCTGTCCGCTATACGACACTGTTCCAGCGCTGTCGGATCCGCCGACGCTGAGAGCAAAGCCAAAAGTAAGAAAGAGATTGGCGCCATCATAGTGATGGTGAAAGGACGGCTGGGTAGAAACGCGATTCTCACCTGGTCTGGGCCAGGAGCACGAGGAGGAGGGGCAGCAAGCCGCCGCATGCCAATCGCATGTATTTTTTGGTGGTGCTGAACGGGCCGAGTGCGCGCAAGTTATTGTGCTGCGTCGGTGGGTGCTTTTTGGGGGGATAAGGGCGGTGGTAGTTGTGGCCCTGGGTGAAGAGAGGGGTGAGAGGAGTAGGCGAGGGCGGAGGCAGGGGCAGGGGCAGTGAGAGGCTCGCAGACACCAGAAGCATTCGGTGCTTTAGATCGGAGTGTGGCGCCCGGAGAAATGGAAACGAAGCTTAAGTAGTTGCCTTGCGATTGAGTCCGGGTGTACCGAACAACGATAGGGGGGTTACAGAAGAGTTACAAACTGGATTTCATTCTAGGTCGGGGCCTTTCCATGCTGGCTGGGCAAACTGGAGAGGTACCTTCCTAATTTATGAACATTCGCGGCGCTGTTTAAGGGGCAGTCGCGATACAGGGCGGGCATCCGTGACGGGGTGAAGAGCTAGGCTGCGCGCTTCGGCCCTATACTTGGCTACCGGTCAAACATATCTGAGCTGGTCGGGGAAGAAATGCCAGCGCGGGAAAAGAGGGTTCGGTCGGTTATGCAGCGCACGAAACAGCGTCACTTAAGAATAGCCAGGTATAATTGCGGGGACAAAGTGACAAGTATCATTGAGAGATTTTGTACTGCACAAACGCAGCACGAACCCGTTCGTGGACGCGGAGCTCCCAATGAACGAGGTTGGCCCGACGCGCTACTTCTATCCGCAAGTCGTCCTCCGCGTGGAGAAGTACGTGGAGATATGCAAATGCGGCGGCATCGAGTGCCGTAGGTCCACTGCCAGTCCAAGTCAGCATTACGCGCGTAATGAGGGATAACGGGCCGTGTGTGACGTACGGTGAACCGAGGAACCATTCGTGCTGCCCCAGGCGCTCGGAGAGCGCAGCGATCGCGTCACGGTATCGCGCGGCGATGGCATTCGGTGAGAGACGCGCACCGTAGGGCGGCAGGAGTGACGAGAAGCCGGACAGCGGAGCCGGGGGCGGGGTGAGAATAGTCTCGACTGGCCGCTGGGCGGTTGACGGGGGCAGCTGGAGAATGGCGTGATAGAAGAACGACGGCGGGGGTTGTGCGAGCGCCTACCCGGGAGCTGTGATGAAAAAACGCGAGAGGAAGAAGAGAGGACGTACGAGGGCCGCGTGGACGTCTCCCTCGAGCAACGCAATCCAGGCGTGGCTCTCGTCTCTCGATTCGCTGTCCTTGTAGCCCTCCAGATCATCCATTGGTCCTTCTTTTTCATCTATCCACGCCGGGATACTTTGCGCTGCAAGCAGCTCGCCGTCCACGTCATTCGCACGCTCAGATGGGACTTGGAAGTTTGGTAGACGTCCGCCGAGTGCGCCCTCTTGCGAGATATCCCATCTAACGGAAACACCCCGAAGCCCTCTGAGTGCAATGTGCGCCTGCCATTTGAGACACTCTATGTCCGCGCTGAGGACGCTCCCTTTGCCTGGAATAGACGGAGGTGGTGGGTGTATCCAGAGCAGGGGGCCAACTATGGGAACTTTTGCAGGTTTTGAAGGCGGGTATGTTTTCAAGGGAAAGTAAGAAAAAAGCTTCGCCAGAGGCTGTGGCACGCTCAACAGCGAATGTAGGGCTGTCGTCGTCGTCGCCGCCGTCGTCATTGTTGTATTTGTATTAAACGGCTCGGAGTTGAACGCCGTCATTAGGTGGTAATATTACATAATCATTAGACGCTTAGTGGGAAGACGTCAACTGCATTGCCACTGCGGACGACGACGACAACGAAGATAGAGATACCTTCTCGGTTGGCTCGTTCGTTCGCAAGAAGGGCTGGACACAACACCTGAAGGCCGAAGTAACTCTCTCCGAAGCTGGCTGCCATGTCCGACTACACTTCTAGTCCATCACGCCCAGCTAGCCCAGTCGGGCCCCTTCCGGACCTTCCTACTGCAAGGCCCTCTGCGTATCGATTCAACTGGGACCCCACGTTACGGCGTCCGGGTCCAGCTAGTGTCTCGGAAACAACGGAGGGTCGCGGCGACTACTTCACCACGACACCGAAGGTGGACATCTACGGGGCGACTTCATCCGCAACCAACTTACAACTGAGCGTCGTTCCGTCGCAGTGGAGTAGCGCAAAGCACGGTTTTCATGGTACGTGGCACCGTCCATAGACCACTGCCTGGTGTAACCCAAAATCCTCACGCCGTGCAGCCATTTCCACTGTCGTCAATAACCCTCACAAGAAATCTGCACCACCGAAGGCCCATGCTGCCGTTCCGCCTACACCACGCGTTGACCTCCCCCGCGTCCGCCGGAAGGACTTTGACCCTTACCTCGCCGCTATAGGTTCGGAGTGGGAGGCCTTCCAGCATAATCTTGTGCTCGGTCGTGCAGCTTCCACGCAGTTGGAGGGGTCCGACCTCGACAGTCCGACCGATACTCTCCGTACTCCGCGCCCACCCAAATTACTTCCACCACTCTCCTCTGTCCCAGAAATATTCTTCAAGCCGGATTTTGACCTCGGCGACCCTCACACCTTCGACGCCGTCGCCGAAGTTCCTCCCTCGTCCTCGTCCTCGTCCTCCTATCTTTCCTCCGCATCCAGTTCGACATCCCCCACGACACCCCACGACCCGTCCACCTTGGCCCACACCCTTCCCCTCCTCGAAAAGCTCTCGCACCACGCCGACACGCTCGAGCAGCATCTCGTACACGAGATCGCGCGACGCGCAACGCCCTTCTTCGCCGCGCTCTCTAACCTCCAAGACCTCCAGGCCGAGTCTGCACGCTGTCTCGCGCGCGTACAAGCTCTGCGCGCGCAGCTGACCGACGTCGGGGAGAACGGCGCGCGCCGCGGACTGCGCGGCGTCCAGCGCGAGGTGCGGCTCGCACATCTGTGGGAAGTCCAGGCCGGCGTCCGCGCGATCCGCGGCGTCGTTGAGACTGTTGGCGTCATACGCGGGCTTGTCGATGGTCGCGAGTGGGGCGCCGCGCTCGACGGCGTTGACGAATTGCGCGGTATGTGGGACGGCACGTCCGCGGTGCCTCCTCATGTGCCTTCGCGGCGGGGTACACCGCTGCCCTCTGTCGCCGAGGAAGAACCCCCTGGCTACGAGCAGGAGGTAGCGCCGCGGGAGGAGGGTCATGCTGCAACTGCTGCACCAGTATTGGATATACCGTTGTCGAAGCTGAAAGCGTTTGCGGCGTTACCGAGCCAGTTGCAGACACTCACGCAGGATATTACGTCATCTCTCACCTCAGATCTAGTGGCCGTGTTAAAGATCGCTCTTGGGGAGCGGACACACCGGGGTTGTTCATCGTTGGGCGATCACACGGACATGTCAGATAGACTACGCCCTCTGATTCAAGGCCTCGTACGGGCCAGGAATTTGAGAGAGAGCATCGCAGTTTGGAGGGACGTTGTTCTGGAAGAGGTGCAAGGGATTGTGCAGCAGGTGCGCCATTGACAGTCGTGCGAGTTGGAACAGAGCTGAATTGGCTTCGCATCGTAGCACGTGCCTTCATTTGACCCTACAGAGGATCCACAAAAGGAGTCCGCTGACGCGAGGTCGGTGATTCAGATACTCACCGTGTACACATGTTCACTGCAACCTTCAGCTGGATAAGTTCGCTACGCTCGATGACGCACCCAGAGTTCCAGAGCGTCCTCCGATTGGTCCTCAAGAGCTTCTTGAACTGTGTGGAAGGGCTACAAGCTCTCAACGGCAATATCACTGAAGTCATTGAGAGCATCCGGTTCGTTACTGAGGCACGCAGCACCCTCAATCACTCGCTCATGCCCTCTATTAGGCCACCAGCATTACCATCAGAGCTCACAGCGATACACGATTCCCTATTCGACACGCTGTCTTCCTCAGCAGAGGCCGCGAATGTTTTAACATCCAAGGTCATTTCTGCTCGAGCGGACCAACACGTTAAGCTAGACCTCCGCGAGTTCGTCGAGACGTTCAATGAGTGCTGGAACTTCGTGGTGCGGTGTGAAGTCATCTGCAGGAGAATGATCGTCGGTCTTCGTGGTGTAGTCGTCAGTCAGGTACAGGTCGAGCCCGAACTTGGAAGATAGTTGGTCTGACCTACTCGGATAGGCCAAGTCATTCCTACAGGCATTTCACCAGGCTCGTATCAGCCAGTCCGCCAAGCTCGTCGAGGACGAACAGTGGATGCAGGCCGATGTTCCAGCCTCATTGCAACAAGTTGTCAACCTTATCTTGGATGCTGCGGTACACGATCCGCATGAGTTTATCCTTAAAATCGAGACCGCAGTTGCTGCACCCTCGTCGCCCCTGGTGCCTTCATCATTACGGCCGCCATTACTAGCGCCCGGCCAGGACAGCCGACCTTCCTCGCCGCGACCGTCTTCCCCGCGCACGAGCCCGCGAGCAAATGGAACACCCCCGGTTAGGAAGCACCTTCGCATCGAGGAGCGCAGCTACTTTACGGTTCCCGCCACCCAAGAGATGCTGCTCCTCCTAACTGACTACCTCAAAGTGATCGTCAACCTCAGTCTGCTCACGACAGATACGATGTCGCGCGTCATTGAGTTCCTCAAGGCCTTCAACTCCCGGACGTGTCAAGTCGTTCTCGGCGCGGGCGCGATGCGCTCTGCTGGTCTGAAAAACATCACCGCGAAGCACCTTGCCCTCGCCTCGCAGTCCCTTTCGATCGTAATCGCGCTCGTCCCATACGTGCGCGAGACGTTCCGCCGACACCTCTCCCCGAAGCAGGCTGTCATGCTCGTTGAGTTTGACAAGCTCAAGCGCGACTACCAGGAGCACCAGAACGAGATCCACGCCAAGCTGGTCGCTATAATGGGTGACCGTCTCGCAGCGCACATCAAGAGCCTCAATGCGATCAGGTGGGATGCCCCGCCAGCGAAGCCAGGCGCGAACGAGTACATGGAACTACTGGTAAAGGAGACTGTCACGCTACACAAAGTGCTGTCGCGCTACCTCGCCAGTGCAGTTGTAGAGGTATGTCGAAACACCAATGATAATCCCCTGAACGACTGACGACGCCTGGTTCGCAGTTCGTGATGACGCAAGTCTTCGCCGCCATCAATCACAGGCTTTCGGAAGAGTACACCAAGATCGATCTCCCGACTCTCGAGGCGAAAGAGCGGTGCGCTCGCTTTCCCGCGCTCCCATCTACTCTCTTTGCTCACGAACACCCTCGTTGCAGTTTACTTACAGACGCGCGCTACCTGCACGAGAAATTCACCGTACTAAAAACTGCCGGCGCGCCGACCGCCCTCCTCGAGACACTCGTCGCGGACAAGCGTGTCGTCACCGCGGCCGTCTCCCCACGACCGACGACTCCAACACCAGTCTCGCCACTGCCGTTACCCTCCGGAAACGTTCCGCTCGGTACGGCGCGCGCCCCCGTACCCCCGCCAACGAAGCGTGCTTCGCTCTTCTCGAACGAGCGGATCAAGGGCATGCTCTCGCGCGGCACCACGGCACCACCCGTTTCGTCTCCGGCGTCACCACCGCCACTACAGGAAAAGCCGGGCGGATTCAAGCAAGTCGTCGCGCCTCTCTCGCCTCCGCCGCTCCCCGCTCAGGGGGAGCCGCCGATTGCCCAGCCAGTAAACGGTGCATCGTCGTCTTCGTCCCTCGTGCCCGTATCCACGTCCGCGACAGAGGAGCCGCGGGAGCCCGTGGCCGAGACGCCGAATGGGGACATACCCGTCGGTCCCGAGCACCATGCCGACGTTTTGGAACCTGCAGACATTGACGGTACACTCCAGGGCGACGGGGAGATGGCCGAGTGCCCGCCGCCTACGCCCGAGAAGGACGAAGTGGCGAGGGGTAGTCGGACGCCTGCGTCAGTGCCTACCGTCGAGGGTGCGAGTGAGGCGACATAGTGTGTTCGTATCACCGCTACTACCACATCTACCATGTAGACTGTCTTGCAGTGCGCTGACTTATATTTATCACCTTCACTCTCGATATTGACTCGCGCGACTGCGTGACGGTATTCCGTGGACGGCGTAACTCAGTATGATAAGGTCGTTGATAGTTACACTTCAAACGCGTATATGATTTTGCTAGCATATAGTAGTTACCTACACACACCAATTGGCGGATCTGAGTATACCCTGAAGTTATTCTTAGTCAATCCTGCACCTGTCATTGAGCCGCATCGTACTACTTTTCAGTACATTTCCGTTCGTTCCTACTGCACACGAATTGTAAAGCGGTAGCCTTTCTAGCCGAATACTTGTCATGCACCATGCTCGAGGCACTTCATGCGCTACGCTTTGCGCCCATTGTTTCGACGATCATAGAGTACCGTATGTTCGGGTGTGGTACTGTAGCGACAGCGCCAGGGGTATCGCTGGTATGAGGCCTAGTTGAGGACCAAAGACAGACATCAAGCTTTCAAAGTCGCCCCGGTTTTACTCATCCAGGGCGACATTGAAGAGTGACTGGAAGGACGAAACTGAAAGATGGTTCGGGTCCACGTATTCTGTCAGAGCTAGTGGACAAGGGTCTAGGAAAGCAACGACCCTGGAAATTACAGTCGTTTCCAGATCGATAGGCCTATCCGAGGAAATTTTACTGGTAAGCGGAGTGAGCAGAGGTCAATGATAATGCATAATGTGACACGAAAGTTGACGGGTGTCTTCGGAAGAAGACGAGAGATGGAGTAAATTCGGTGAGAGTGACAAGAGATGCAAGACACAGACGAGCATTGAAAGAGCTCAGGCCTCTAGAATAGAGCAAAAAATCATAAGGTATCAGGCAGGTTTATGTTTTTTGAACACGTTGTCAGGAAACAAGGTCAGGGTAAGTAAAGTAAGATACAAATTCATAATAGTAAGTCAGGTAGGGCTAAAAGAGGTGGGACCGACGCAGAAACTGAAGGAGATAGAAGTACAGTAGGTCGAGACGAAACATGAGGTTGGTAAGTTGGTGGTGAACTCCCTCGTGACGTCGGGCTCAATGCCCTCCTCCTTTTTTTTGGGACCCACGGCTCAGCGCGCCTATGCTTGTTCCGGGAATGCACCTTTACAACAATGAAGATAAGGCGGAATAATGAAAATCAGACAAGAGAGAGAGAGAAAGAAACCCGCTAGTATCTCGGAGTGTCGTATGTCACACGTGTCCTGGCCGGTACGCCAGCCCGCGTTTTCTGGTAGCGGCAGGATCAACCCGCATCCCTGCAGAGCCGAGCCGTTCAGAAACGTTGGAGCAGCTGAAACGGGAAATTCAAATTACCGGAGAGACTAGTAATTAGTGCTGGTGTCGTCGACTTTGCCCTCATCTAGCTCCACCGTCGGGGCAATGGTGGAGACCTGGAAATTGTCACCTGTTGGTGTTCGCGGCTGTGGCTCAGGTAGGGCGAAACTGGGCGACGACAGTACGGTGGCGCGAACCCCGACGGAGGCTGTGACGAAGGCGCTATCGCCATGTCCGGGTGGTTTGTGATCACGGAAGTAGATGCGATTGTTGAGGCTCACTAAGAGGGTGTTGGAGTACCTAACACATTTGTAAGTGCTTTGGCTCCGCACATGGGGTGTATGGTGTCGCTCACAGTTTCCCGATAATATCAACTCTTTTTCCACATTAGTCGTAAAGCCGCACAGTGACACACCAAAAGAACTCACGTGTATGCGTAGTATAGCTCATTCTGTAGACGGTGTGGTTGAGTCAAAATATGAATCGTGGTGTATCTCGGTCAGACTTACAGGGAAGGCGACATAAAGCACAAGTGTCGCGACAGCTGCGCAGGCTCAACAAGAAGTTAGGTGCACGCCTGTGTGGAATGTTCCGAAAAATGAGTACCAGTGAGCGTATTTGTCTCAACAGTAAGTCGTATCACGCGAATTAATACGAAGTTGGAGAATTTGCCACTCGCCCTAGTTAGCTGTACAAAAGGATCAATGTGGGAAACGATCCACTAGGGTGGACCCGCACCAGCAGCATCATTGCCACCGCGATCAGAATGTCCGCCATGGCACATGGTATAGACCATAACTAACACGAGAACGTATGAGGTGGTATGGCCACTTCGACAGAAACGAATGTGCCTACATATACAGCTATCTTCGAAACCGCATACTTCTTAGCCACGAGCGACTAAATGCTGTGTAAGATAAGACATCTCGGTAAAAGTGTGTACAATACTGACCACGGTGCCCAGCCATGTTGCTGCAACTAGATCAGCAGACGAGTGGCCAGGGAAGTTTTGGAACTTTCGGAATACAACTTTGAAATTCATCATATCAAAGGGAAAGCCAATGGACGAGCCAATGCCCTATCACGAAGACCCGATTATGATCAAGGAGAACAAGATAATGAAGGAATCATAGTACTTCCTGATCAAGTATTCATTAGGGGAATGACAACGGAATCGACTAACGGAATTGTGGAAGTTCTAGAACCAAGAGACATGAATCCTGAAGACCCCGTGTTCAGTCAAGATCAGGAAAAACTATCTTCGTGGGTAAACGCTCATCGACTAAAGAAGATACAAGGAACATGGTACAAAGACGGAAAAAGGGTAGTCACGGGAGGATTATACGCAAGAGGAACCCTTATCAAAGCTCATCACGATTCTCTGGTATATGGACATCCCGGGATAAAAAGGACAGCGGAACTGGTGGCACGATATTACTGGTGGCCTGGAATGAATTATGATATAAAGGAGTATGTCAAAGGATGCGCTGAATGTCAACGCCACAAGATCAATACCAGGCCCATCAGGGTGCCCATACAGCCAATATATCCAAAACCGGAGGCAATGCCGTTTGAAACTGTCACCCTTGATTTTATCACAAAACTTCCCACGTCACAGGGGTATGATACCATACTAACGGTCACGGATCATGACTGTAGCAAGGCGTCAATATTCATACCATGCAACGAGGAAATCACAGGGGAAGGAACGGCTAAACTATATGCCCGGCATGTGTTTCTTTGTTTTGGATTACCCAGCAAGGTTATCAGTGACAGAGACCCACAGTTCGCAGGAAAGTTCATGAGGGAATTATGCAAGATACTAGGAATCAAACAAAATATATCAACGGCATATCACCCAAGAACCGATGGTCAATCGGAAAGAACAAACCAATGGTTAGAGCAATACCTCCGATTCTGGACCAACGAACAACAGAACAACTGGAGCGATTATCTTCCAATCGCGGAATTTGTTCATAACAATTGGCCTAATGAGACTACAAGGGAATCACCATTTGCAATCCTAATGGGATATAATCCACGCGCTGATTGGATTGATAGGCCATCACCGATTCCTCAGGTACAATTGCGGCTACAACAGATGGGGATGATCAGGCAGAAGGCCCAAGAACTCATGATCAAGGCACAAAAGTCATGGGTCAAACACAAGGAAACCCCGAAATTCAAAGAAGGGGATCTAGTGTGGCTCGAAGGACGTAATCTACGGATCAATCAACCGGCCGCAAAGTTAGCCGCTAAGTGACATGGCCCTTTTAAGGTTACTCAGGTGATGTCCCCATACAGTTACTGATTGGAACTTCCCACGCAGTGGAGCATTCATCCAGTGTTTCACATCGATCTTCTCACCCCTTACAAAGAAACACTTATACATGGGCCAAATTACTCACGACCGCCACCGGATCTTGTGGAAGGGGAAGAAGAGTACGAAGTCGAGAAGGTTCTAGATGAACGGCATTTCGGCAGAGCAAAACGACATCAGTACCTAATCAAGTGGAAGGGATATCCAGACTCGGAGAATCAGTGGGTCAACCGGGAAGATATATTTGCCGAAGAAGCAATCAAGGAGTTCGAAACTTCCAAGTCCGCTCCTAGGAAAGATAAAAGGAGGAGACGTAGCGAGCTAAGTTCTTCAGCAAACACCACTGCTACTTCTTCTTCACTCTCACATGCAATGTCTTCCCCCTCTGCTTCATCCTACTTCGCCCCTGCCATCATCCGCACCGAGCAGGAGCCCCAGCCCATCGCTGCTCCCATCACCAATGAGGAGTTGGTCTCCGTCATGCAACAGTTCCCAGAACTCAGTGGGGGAACAGTGGAACCGGATCTCGAGTCTGAACGGTACCATGTTGTTAACCCCAACACCCGAGAAGTCTGCACCAGCATTCCCCTCACAAGAGCCGAAATCGTGGGACTTTGCAGAGCTGTCCCGGATGGTGAACTCGTCCAAGCATCAGTATTCTGCGTACAAACAGCAGATGGAGGAGCAGAAGAGATGGAAAGCGATGGCCCAGGAATGGAAGGAGGAACAGATATGGTATGCAGGGGAGAAGCGCAGAGCGAAGTTGGAGGAGAGACGGCAGTTAATTCGCAGGATCCGGGACCAGCAGACGACGAAAGCGGAGATGAGGACCTCTATCCCCTTCGCCACGACTTCCTCGAGCACTCCGAAGTCCAAGAAGGTGTGCAAGAAACCCCACATCTACTCTATACAGACGGGAGCCCAATGTGTAGAGGAAACGTCCAGTCTCATGGACATGTACTCTCCCTATCCCCGAATGCGCACCACGCGCGCCCGTCTCGCTGAAATCAAGCGGGTCTTGCACCTCCAGGATTCGTTCACAACACGGGAGTAAATTTCGTACACTTCCCTATCGAACTTGGAGGAGTAGTGAGGCAGGCCCGATTTATACAAGTCATCATGGGCCCCAACCCTATCGTAATCGGAATCATCGATGAGTCCGATAGAACCTTCGCTAAACCATTGTACGCTCACCCTCACTACACCTATGGCGCGCGACCCCGATATGCTCAAGAAGACTGTATTGTCTTCGGAGCTTCCTTTGAAGATCGGGAGAAGGTCGACAAGGCGGTGAAGGATCTCAAGGACCCCTCCTTATGCGCAGAAATACATCGTCTGCGAATTCTGCAGAAGGAGACAAGTCGATTAGAGACTAGGTTGGTTGAGTTAGAGGGAATTCTTGCTGACCTTGACAAGGACCAAGACCACTCTATCAAATGACTTGAAAGGGCGGGAGCACTGGATCGGATCGAAGAGAAGATGGCTAGTTGGATCGAAGGTGCGGAATCACGTCGAGGACGTCGTGACTGAAAAGGGGGTGATGATACGGACTGCGGAAAGAACGGAACCTTACTAATACTTATGACTGGGTTAGTAAGAGTATATGTGTCATGGACTAATTGTATCAGTCAGCAGTAGAATCACATGTCTTTATAGACTGTGAGGTAGTATTGCTATTTGTTGTAAGGATTGGAGAGGAGCTTTAAAGCTGCCTCGATACATGTATATAAGTCGTCGTGTTGAGACCAAGGCTCTTTAGCTTGGTCTTCTTCAATTTCACTTCCGACTTGTATCCTCTTCTCTCAGCAAGAATACCATTGCTCTCTATCTCAGTAAACTCTCGAACCGACACAAGGACACGCAATATTGTCTTGTTGTCATAAGGGTTGTGTACTTTGCTAAGTCACATACTCTTTATTTTGGTTGCATCGCCATTCCAATCGCCTAAGTCAGGCATACGCCGTGAAAGCGTAACATGAATGGTAGGTAACCAATCACGTACAGTATGGTTATCGTAATAGTCCGTCCAAGTCATAGATATTGTACAATGACAAGCCAATCACATACCTCATCCTTATCATACAGTACTGTGTTTATCGGAACCGTTATCTGTGAGTCACGCACCGCCTATCACATGTCAGAGGTCCAGGGATACGAGCTACCTGGAGCCCCGCGTCGTAACACTAGATACATGTCTCAGGAGCAGTACAAACTTGTGCACTGCCGTCGTCTTGGCGCCGTTCCCACCTCTTCGTTGTTGCCGTCATTGCGTTGCCATTATTGCGTTGCCATTGTTGTGTAGCTGTCGTCATCATCATCGCCGCCGTTGCTGCGTTGCTGTCGCTGTCGCTGTTGCCGCCCCTGCCCTGCTCGCACGCCCTGCCTTTGCGCGGATGTGGGGGTGCACCGTCACCGGCTCCCTCTCCCTCCCCCGCATTTTACGGCCACCCTTTCTTTCGCGTGCAGCACAGACGCAAAGGTGAAGGGCGCGGGCAGGGAGGAGTGCGTAAACCGAGGGGCGGGGGCGTTTCCCGGACGGAGGGGTGGGGGGTGCGCACTGTCCCTCCTGCACCCCCCGTGTTACGACGCGAAGTTCCGGGTAGCCCGTATCCCCAGACTGCAGGCATGTGATAGTGGTACGTGACTCATAGATAACGGCTCCGATAACAACCAGTACTGTACGATAAGTAACGAGGAGGTGATTGGCTCGTACTATATGACTCGGACGGACTCATACGATAACCATACTATACGTGATTGGTTACTTACCATTCAAGAGGCGCTTCAAAGCCCTCGAGTATATGTATATAAGGTTAGCCAAGCTGCGCCGTAGTCCGCAGCTTGGTCTTCTTGAATCTACTCTGATCATACTCGTCCTATCGTCCCTCATCGGGATAAGTCTTGCGCTCCTCTTGATAGGAGTTTGCCTCGTCGTCATCAGTCTTGAGTCAGTATTGTCCCACGATTAGGGCTTGCTGTTATACTCTCATGATCACGTGCCACAAGGGCCGTCATATCGCTAAGTCGTCTTTGGTAGTGTCACCTATCTATCACTCAAGTCGAGCCACGTGCCAGTAGACACGTAACACCCCGGCATGCAAGGGCGTGGCGTGGCGGCATTGGAGTAGTCCCAGCAGAGGGGGGGGGAGGGGGGGCACTGTCCCTCTTCGTCCCCCGGCAAGCAAGGGGAGGCGGGCGGGTGGGCAGGGTACCATAACTCTGGTGGAGGGGACTGGGATGGCCCACTATCCCTCCTGTGCCCTCGTTTGCGCAAAAGGAGGGAGGACGTGGAAATGGAGGGCAGTCGACGAGGTGGACACAAAGGGAGCGGCCACACGAGTGGGGCGACCTGCACAAAGAGGAGTGGGGGTTGAGCAAATGGGTGTCACGGAATGGTGGGGGTGGCGCACCTTCATCAACCCCCTTTCTGTGTGGAAAGGATGGGGAGGGGGAATGCCAGATGGGAGGACGCGAGTGAGAGGCAGCGAACTCGGTGCCACTGTCATCGCCGTCGTCACTGCGAGAAGTCACGCTCAGTAAAAAAGGCGAAGTCGGCTGATGTCAGCTGGTAGTCGGATATAGTCACCGGGTAGTCAAACGTAGTCAAATGACGAAAAATGACTATTTGCAAGATTTTTGACTAAGGTTTGACTATGTATTGACTACGAATGACTACGAATGACTACGAACGACTACGAATAGTTCGGTTCGGGGCTTTTCCAAAGTCAAAGCAAGTCAATACACGGTCAATCTGAGTCATTTTTGATAATTCCATAGTCAATTTCAGTCCGATTTTAGTCGTTCCAGGACCAATCCAAGTCACCAAAAGTCATTTTCTTAGTCAAATTTTGTCCTCTCTTAGTCGTCCCGTGTACTTTTTAAGCGTTTGGTAGTCAAATAAAATTCAAATTTATCATCTGGCGGTCATGCCAGGTCTGGGGGTACTCTATGTGTATGTACGTCGACAGGTCCGAATGCCAGTAAATAAAAAAAAATCCCAAATCTTGTCAAATATGAGCGCAGCAGTGCACAACACTACGCCGATGCAGCGACTTGCATTGGGGGCCCTTTCTTTGGCTTGCGCCGCTGGCAAATTGAGGTCAGTGTCTGATACCCCAGACAATGAGAAACTTACCTTCTTGATAATTTCTGTGACAGTCAACTTGAGGATGTGTCGTAGTCTTCAGGACTGGTTTTTTATAGAAAGGGGTGGCAGGCGCTACAAGACCAATGGGTTTTGGCTTCAGTGTCGGGGCAGCTAGACGCCAATCAGCTTGTGAGTGAGGACATGCAAAGGACAGACAAACCTGGTGGAGGTGGGGGCGCCCCATAACAAAGTAGTAACTGGTAGTCCTTTCCAAGAGTAAGTAGGGCGGCACGAACAAGCATGGCCCACAGCGTCGGGGTGTGCTTCTGGTTACCAAACACATTGATTCGACAAGTACTTGCAGCGTTAGTATCATCCTCCACGTGTTTGCAGAGCTCGCGTTTGAGGCGGCATATAGAAATAAGACTGAAAAAAAAAAGAGAGAAAGACAACTTGATGCAGCCGCGGCGAGAAAAGTCAGGACTCGAATTCAACACGATGCAAGCACACAAGTCAAATGAGCACGTGACCTTTGCAAGCTCCGCACCGGAGCCTGCCGCTTGCCCTTGCGCTTTCACTGGCCCTCCTACAATATACTGATTCTTGTCGATCCTGTGTCAATCGTGCAACTACGATGCCTCAAAGCACTTCAAGATACCCCTGCAAATGCTTCAAGTGTCGTTGTAAGGCCAGCTCGAGTGCTGAGCCTGAAATTGCCCATTTCGGACATCCTTGCTATCGCATCGCATCGCGTGCCAGCGTTCCCATTTCGGATTCGAATTCTCACGATATCGCCACACCTACTTAGACAACGACTCGTAGGCCACCCGTTCCGAGGCTGCGAGTCCCCGCGCCTCGTGTCGCTAACCATCGCCACTCAGTACTCATCGATCACCTCGGCCATGATTCTTTCCTGTGTGCTCGCTGTCTCGGCCTCAGTCTCTCGGCGTCAACGTTGTAAGGCCAACCCGAGCGTTGGGCCTGAAACCACCTATTTCGTACGTCTCGGATCGTGTGGCTGAATTGCCATTTCGGACTCGCATTCTCACGACATCGCCACACCCACTTTGCCCATCATCGATATCGCTTTCCCCCATCTCTCTCGCTCTCACTCTCACTTTCACACTTGTCGCTCATTACCCATTCGCACACACCAAAGCCCCAACGGACGCCGACGTCGGTTGCCTCGCAAACGGCCACCTCGAAGACAGGCAGCGTGTTCCCGCGCCTCGTGCATTCATCGCCACTCCGCCTCCATCGCATCGCCCACGGTCTCGCCCTCTTCACCAACCCCCTTGAGCTGTCAAGAAGCTCCACTCGTCGATCGCCTCGGCCAAGCTACACCTTGTGTCAGTGCGCGCGCCACCTCGGCCTCAGTCTCGGGTCTTTCGTTTCGGCTTGTCTCTGCATTCTCTTTCGCTTGTTTCCCTATGTCATCCCTTATCACTCTCCCTTACCTTAGCTTGGTAGCTAGAGGTTTCTTTTGTATAAAACCTTACTATCTGTGCTGAATAGAGAAAAGGAGAGCGCTCGTGTCGCCTCAATTTCCCCCTTATATTTTCGCGCGCGAACTCGGTACGAGTCATGGAACCAACCCTCGCTCGACGTTGTCTTGCTCTGTCTCGCCGCTTCGGACGGCAAATGTTTCTAGTCTCGTCTCATCTCGTCTCATCTCCCTCTCGCCTTCTCGTCTCCCCCTCTCTTTTGGAGTGGAACTCGCTCCGCCTTCGAACTCACACTAGGACCCTTCAGCGTCCTTACAACATTTAGTCTTGCGTTTTGCTTTCACTCGTACTTTTCGTTTAGCGTCTTGTTTGTTTTGTTATGTCCCTATGCCTCCTTTCTTTACCTATACCTTACTTAGGTTAACTACAGGTCTCTTTTGTACATAAACCACTCGTTTTGTGTTAAATAGAGATAGGGAGCGCTCATGTCACCCCAAGTTAACCCCCTTCTTTTGAACTCTCCCGCGCGAATTCGGTTCGAGTCAGGCCCAAACGAGGGCACTGAAACAAAGCTCGCTCAACGTCTCACTTGCTCTCGCTGCTACGGACATAACCAAGTTTCATTATGTAAGAAAAAAAGACAATTTCAGTCGGCTCACGCCTCAACTAATGCCAGTTTTCTGTGACTAAGTTTGACTAGATTCGACTACCAAATGACTTTCATCGGGCTTGGCCGGACTTTGCAAAAATTTTGACTACCGGCAGTCTCGGCTCGACCTGAATTGGACCCACGGTGACTACGGGTTGACAACTTCGGACTACCGATGACTAATTCTGGTTTTTCCTTTTTTACTGAGAGTCACGCATCACGCACACGGTGCGATAAACGAATGTGGATTCAAAAAACCAAGTCACGTTCTTTGTTGATTGGTCTGAGCGTGGGAAGTTGCATTCGTTTGTTGGCTTCAACCCTCATTCCTTTGCACTTCGCACTCTGTTCCCCCCTCTTCCTCACTGCCTTCGTCATTCACTGTGGCCTCGTGGATCCCCCATTGAGCCCACATCCAAAGGTGTGTTCCATTAACCTATCGTACTTTTTCCTACATAATGACTCGGACTCAACGCAGCCAGCATGCCACCGACCCCAACATCTAAGCCTCACAAAAAGGGAAAAATGTAAGCACTCATTCTAGTCAACGTGGCTTTGTAATATATCCACACTGATTGCAGGCCCTCTCACTGCCACACAGCCGCTGCCACCTTGACCACTCCTAGCATGATGCTGCCTCTGCAAAGAATGTCCCCCTGGTTCGTCCTCAAGCCTATCCAGGCAGCTGCCCCACTGACCACATGCGCACATGACGACCATGATAGTGCCGCCCATGTTCACGAAAGGGAGGTGAGTATCAGTCCATACCATTCAAGCTTACATCATACTCACATGCCACCGCCCCATGTAGACTTTGAGCCACACCATTAAGTGATGACGAAGGTCGCAACAGTGGTGACACCGACAATCGCACGATGACAGCAACGCGACAATGATGACAGCAATAGTGATGGCATGGCGATGGCAGTGATGGCGACGTGACAATGACGGCAATGGGGGGGATGGTGCAGTGGTGGCGGTGACACGGCGAGGGATGTCTTAGTCTATTTTACTACATTGTTCACTGTATCTAGCTACACTACTGTGAAATATATTATAACTCCACACAACTCTTGTAAGACAAAGAATGGATCGTCAGTGCTTAGAATCCTAGAAAGCAATCATAATTTTCGATGATAATTGAAAGTGATTTCAAGTCACCAGAACAATTTCACCCTGTTATGATGAATTGCAAAAATGTGTGACTGGATAAGATCTTATAATTCCAGCCAGAATTGTACGACTTGTGGCCAATATGATATCTTATAAGTGCTTAAATATTTTTAACCTTTTTGCTGATGTTGCTTTATTCTCACCACAGTCTCTCTTGTCACTGTGAGTATAAGCTTCTTTCCCCTGTGCTGTTCATCACATGGCCAACAGGTTCTGGATCACAGATCAGAGCTTGCTATTATCCTTCTCTGAATCTGCTAGTTGCTCTTCTATGGTCTTTGAATGGTCTACTGTCAGGGTTGGTGTTGAGTACACAGATGGTGATGGTGACATAGTCTGTGATAATGGTTGGGGGTGATTAGCAATGGGGGTAGATACAGCCTGGGACATTGTTGCAAGGCAAAGACTGTGCCTAGGTTGTGTCATTGAGGATGAGGGGTCAAGTGTGGGACCCTGCACTGAGGGGGCTGAGGGGGCAATGTTATTCTGCACCTGAGCTGACATGACTGATTGAGCCAAAACAGGAAACTTGGTCACCGTCTCAGTGTGACTCTGAGTGGGGAGAGTTCCCCGATTGGGCAGAGTTCCATTGTTGATCAATTCCACCATCGATCCCACTGCACTTGGCACCCCACCTGCATCGGTACTTGTTTCCAGGTCTAGAGTATGGCCAAGGTCCCTAGGTCCATCATCTGAAGCTGATGGCTCAAGATTGCTAAGTGAAATGGGGAATGTTTCTGGCAACACCAGGTTTGTCGATGAAGAAAAGCTTGGTGCAAAATCAAGCTTGGAGAAGACTTGGGGGTTCAATGGGTGGATCCCCACTCTCTTCCACACTGATAGGATCATCGACTCTTTGAACAACTTGGTGTGTGCTATTAAATACTCTTTAATAAAGTTTTGATGTGTTATCCCTGCGCCCTGTTTTGTTCAGAACGATTGTGCATTGCTTCTGCCATGCTCTCTGCAACAGACCAAAAACGCCAACATCAAGAGGCTGAAGATGGTGAGAGGTATGAGGGGGGAGAGCAAAAAGCTCTATGTTGGCCTTTACTGCAGCCTCACACAGTGCGATTGTCTCATGTGAATGGTGGCCATCATATATCAACAGAATTGGCTTTCTGGTTCCATTTCTTGCCTTCGCCTGGGGAACAAAGAGTTTTTTCAAACCATTGTAAGCCAATATAATCATTTGTCCAGCCTTTTTCTGACAGGGCAACCCTGTGTGCTTGGTAAGTCATCCAATCTTGAAAATGCCAAAAGTACTCACATAATCCCATCTTCCTCAAAATATTCATCTTGGAGGGTACACTTCCTAGAGAGAACAAATCCAGGCTTTAAATTGGATCCATCTGCAGCAACACACTCAATTATTGTGACCAGTTCAAGACCAGCACCCTGGATCTTCAAGTGTGCAGACTGTTCTCGGAAGTACATAAACCATATATTGTCAGTCTTCCTCCCACCACCCAACTGGATGCCTTTCTCATCCATATTATAGATGTTCTTCCCATGGCATGTCGTTTTCCTTAATGAAGTCACCCAGAAGCTGAAAGTGGTGACCAACAATTGTAGGGTTAAAGCACTGTGCATGCTTTGGGTCAAGTCCAGTTGGCTGCCTCAATGCCACACCAGGGTTGCATGACATGAAGTGGTAGATCCAGTTTCTTAAAGGAAGCTGTTGTTTCCCTGTTTCCTTTGTCTTCACTTGGAGGACTTGACTAAGATCCCTCACATGTGTTTGCAGGACTTCTTTTGAGACCAGGCGCCCAGTGGCCCTCATGTAAGTGACCCACTCACAGACAGTATTTTCCTGTGCCTCGTCAAGTAGCTGATTTGACACTTGAGCTTTTGACTGGGGGGCAGTGAACCCTTTATACTGACATCAAAGTGTATGGTATGGAACATCAAAGTGTCATGTGGCCTTAGAAATGTCTTTAAAGGTTCCATTAGTGAGTGCCTCCTTCTTGAACCCTTTCCTTTCTATTGGCTTCTGATTGTCTTCTCTTTGCTTTCTTGCTTTGTCGTGTCCTTGCCATGTTAAAGTGCAAATGCTGAGTGTAGCGACTGGTAACCAGTGACCTTTCCCATTCTGAGAATGCTGACGCGTCTTCAGTGGTGGATTTTCTTTAATGTGCTTAAAGTGCTGTTTTGTTTTCTTATTCTCGTACAGCCTTTGTCATGGTCTATTCTTGGTTTTCCATAGTTTACTTTTGTGTTCCCATGTTTTATGTCATGTTGCCATGTTATCGCATTTAGTTACTTACTGTTTCAAGCTTGATGCCTTGGATATTTACTTTACGGTAAAAATGATGCTGTAATGTGTCAAGTCTCATTATACATTACATCATATTTACTTTTCTGTGCTATGCTAGTGTATGAGTAGTTATAAGGCTTAAAAGGGGCCTTAAAAAAGCAATTAACTTGCATTATGTTCCACTCTCACATTTCGTGAATCCCTTGTGAATACTAAAAGGTCTTTGCATGTGCTTGAAGACCACCCATACCACCATCTGGATAAATTAACGCAGGCCATAACTGTATCATTTAGAAGGAGTTTGAATCCTGTGTCACTTCCCTGTCACTGTCTGTTGCATTTTTTGTGTCTTTCCCTTCCACAAGTCAATTGCATTGGTGTGGTGAGTCCAAAATTGTCATAGGAAGTTGTGCTTATGTGCCCTAACATCCTAGCTTAGCAGATGTTAATTTCATCAAGAAGATTGCTGGGATCTGCGTGTGTGGCAACCTCTCATAAACCACCCCCACATTTTTTTTTTTACTTTTCCTTCACAGACCCCAATTGATTTCCCCCCTTTTTTCTGATCCCACATCTACATAACCTACTGTATATAGGGTAATTTTTTTGAGCATAAAGGATGCCAGGAAAGTAGTGATCTGACCTGATCTTTGAGATTTGCACAACATTGTGCATTTGCAATAGGCTGTAAACCATAGTACTGTAAGTCTGAAAGGATACCAGACCTTATCTTATCTGAATATTTAAGCTACTATAGATAGGCCCAAGACCTGTATCTGTCCTCACTCACATGGCATCAATCATTCATTCAGTTATGTGTTCATTCTCATCTCTTTCCACCAAGGGAAAAAGGAACTGGTGAGATATTGCCTGGGAAACTCAGGAGAAGGTGGTTGAGGCAGAATGAAAGTTTCATCAAGTGGAACAGGTAAATCCACATAACTCTAGCCCATTATACATTGCACATAACACCTTCACATTTAGCTACATCTTCAAAGCCAGATAGGTCTGCTACAAAAAGACCTCCTAAGCCTGAAAAACAATTTCAACCTTTGTGGGGCTCTCAGTAAGCCTCAGTGTTGAATAGCCGCTGACTGAAAGTTGGATGTCACAGTCACACAATGTCAACTGGTCACTGACTGGTTGTTTGACTGTGGAATGACTATAACTTTTCTCATCACGTGGTAGCACTGTTAAAGTAAGTGTTCTTTTGAGTCTTGAGTGTTCTAGTAATCAATTATCATTACTACATCACATCAGTACCTGCCCTCACTATAAATACTAGCCAGCCACCTGCATCTAATTGCTCTTGGATGTGCAGCTTCTTCAAAGATCACCCAATGCTTATACAGAAAGCACCTGAAGCATATTCTGAAACAGGAGTGACCTGCAACAAAGCAAAAGTATTCTGCAAACTGTGTTTAGCCCATCACATCAATGCCTACCTTGATCAAGACAAAGATGAAGTTGAAGCTGGTACTAGGGATGTTGTTCAAACAACAGATATGATTGAACTAGAGTGTGTATAACTATATCACATCAGGATTTCATCACAACTTAATTACTTTCAACTAGTATTTTCAATTGGGCAAAATGTCGCCAGCCATAAGTGGGTAGCAGCACATACAGATGGGCTGGTCAACCACCTTATAGGCTGTGTCCATCAGCCAATGGATGTGCGTGAAAGAGCACAAGCATACAAAGATGGGTCATGGTCATGGTCACCTCTTGGCAGGCAGTTCCTTTGCATCATAGGAAACATGGAAGACACTGATGCCTCATCATCTCACTGGTGCTCTGTGTCACCATATCCAAGCCCTCATCTACCCACACTTCAAATGTCATCTGACGTCTTTCAGTCCTCATATTCACTCACAGTATCAGAGCCACATTCTTATCTGGGTTATGAGCGAGAGGGCTCCATTGTCTCCAATGTCTCCACTTCATCATCTAGTCTCGCTCCCATTGATTCCATATCCATGTGCTCAAGTGCCCCACCATCTTGGTCTTGATCTCAACACAGCACAAGTCACATTGCATCCCTTACTTCTTAGGTACCCCTTGACTTGTCATGGTCAGATATGTGTCAGATGCAATTTGAAGAATGAGTCACATGCCTCACTGCATTGGCAGGATTGCCACTCTCGTGGGTAGAAAACCCAGAGTGGCTAAATTTTTATGCCAATTTTCTTCCACAAGCCAAGTCACCAAGTTGAAATGTCCTTCCACGTCATCTTCTGCCTCAGATGCTTGGTGCCTTTCAGCTGAAAGCAAAGCAATGAGCTAGTGGAAAGAATGTGACTGCCTTATGTGATGGCTGGACAGGTGAGAATTTCCATCACTACATCGCATTCATGGTCATGGTTGAAAAGGAGGTATGACACTGTTTATATCATGATGAGCACATCATATCTGACTAGAATTAGGTCCACACAGTGAATGTTCATGATGCATCTAATAAAAGAAAGACTGCCAATAACCTATACAGGTTGATGATAGAAGTACTTGAGTGTCTTCACTCAGAATGGAAGGTTACTGTTGTCGCATTCACAACAGATGCATCTGGTGAATCTTGAAAGGCAAGAAAGCTGCTACTTGAACATTTTCCACATCTTGTGTGCCCTGACTGTTTTGCACACCAGGTTTGACTCATTTTCTTTTTATATTCCCAATTACACTAGGCTGACAGTATAACATTTCAAAGGTGAACCTCATTGTGGGGGATTATTTCAAGGCTGAGACAATATTTACAAAATACAGCAAGATGGCCTCTAAACTTATCACCTGGCTACACAGCAAGACTTATGTCCTTGCCCGTTTTTGGGAGGTTCAGGTAGCAAGTGGAAAGTCGCCACTCACTATGATCCATGCAGTCTTGACAAGGTGGATGGCACATTATCTTGCTTTCAGTCATCTACTTGAGCTTCAGCATCCTATCCGGGCCCTTGTTAATCATGATGCAATGGCTCTCCCTGATCAAAAAATCCTTACTCCTCCAGGCATGATGGCAGCAAACAAAAAAAAGGTGCATCAAATGACATCAATCATTGAGAACCCCAGTTTCTAGCAGTCGTTAGCTTGATGTGGTCTTATTTAACTTGAGAATGGCAGTTAAGTCTAACTTATTTTTGATACAGTCTTAAGATACACCTTGAACCTCTTGCAAGAGCCGCAAATGTGGCCCAAGTGGTGTTCTGTTGTTTGGATCAGATATTACTCACATTTGGCTCACTTTACATCTATTATTAAGACATCAAGATGAAGGACCCCACTAATGCCATTGGACATACAGCCATCATTGACAGCATCGAGAAGCAGTGGGCTAAAGCAGACCAGGATGTCTTTGTTGTGGCTGTCATTTTAAATCTGTCTGTGAAGGCAACTGCATTTTCCTCTCAAGCTCCTTTCTTATCACAAGCCAGTGTTTTTGTGCTGCTGAAGTGTTACTAAGACCATCAACAAGTTGGACAAAAATATTCACAATCTGTTTGCAAACATTGACAACTACTTTGATAGGACTGGCACATGTACACACATGGTGGATTATGCCTTTAACCTTGATAGCCAGACAAGGGGCAATGGGGAGTCCCCAGATCCTCTTGCAGTGTACAATGGAGCTAGATCCCTCACTGGTGGCATCCCACCACCACTCTTCAAACTTTGTTACGCTTTCATGGCGTATGCCTGACTTAGGCAAGTTTTAGTGATGACACCGATACAATGAGTATGTAACTTAGAGAAGTATACAACTCAAGGCACTAAGACAATACTTCGTGTCCTTAGGCCAACAGTAATTGATGAGAGCAATGGATCTTCCTACTGCGAGAGGAGGGATACAAGTCGGAAGTGAAATTGAAGAAGACCAAGCTGAAGAGCCTTGGTCTCAATATGACGACTTATATACATATATCGAGGTAGCTTTAAAGCTCCTCTCCAATCCATACAACGAATAGCAATACTACCTCACAGTCTATAAAGACATGTGATTTTACTGCTGACTGATACGATTAGTCCATGACACATATACTCTTACTAACCCGGTCATAAGTATTAGTAAGGTTCCGCACTTCCCGCGATCCGTATCATCACCCCCTTTTCAGGCACAACGACCACGACGAGAACTCGCACCTTCGATCCAACTAGCCATCTTTTCTTCCACCCTGTCCAACACATTGGCCCTTTCCAATCGTTTTACTGATTGGTCCTGCTTCTTGTCCAAATCAGCCAACACCCGTTCCAGCTCGTACAGCCTTTGTTCGAGTCGACTTCCTTCTCTTTGCAGGGTACGGAGGCGATGCACCTCGGCGCAAAGGGATATGTCTTTTAAGGCCTCAAGTGCCTTGTCGACTTTCTCCTTGTCCTCAAACGATGCTTGGAAGACCACCATGTCCTCCACAGCATAGCGAGGGCGCGCTCCATAGGTGTAAGCGGGGTAAGTGTATAATGGCTTGGCATAAGTTCGATCGGACTCATTGATAATGCCAATTACAATGGGGTTGGGCCCCATTATCACTTGAATGAAGCGCGCTTGCCTTGTAACGCCTTCATGCTTGATGGGGAAATGGACAAAGTTTTCTCTGGTGTTATGGGTGAATCCTGAAGGTGCAATACCCTCTTGATTTCGGCGAGACGGGCGCGCGTGGTGCGCATTCGGGGATAAGGAGAGTACATGTCCATGAGACTGGACGTTTCCTCTAAACATTGCTGTCCCGTCTGTGTGCAGTAAATGCGGGGTTTCTTGCACACCTTCTTGGACTTCCGAGTGGATGAGGAAGTCGTGGCGGTTGGGATACAGATTTTCATCTCCGCTTTCGTCGTCTGCTGGTCCTGGATCCTGCGAATCAACTGCTGTCTCTCCTCCAACTTCGCTCTGCGTTTCTCCCCTGCATACCATATTTGTTCCTCTTTTCACTCCTGGGCCGTTGCTCTCCATCGCTTCTGCTCCTCCTGTTGCTGTTGATACACGGAATACTGACGCTTGGACGAGTTCACCATCCGGGACAGCTCTGCAAAGTCCCACGATTTCGGCTCTCGTGAGGGGGATGCTGGTGCATACTTCTCGGGTGTTGGGGTTGACAACATGGTACTGTTCAGACTCGAGATCTGGTTCCACTGTTCCCCCACTGAGTTCTGGGAACTGTTGCATGACGGCGACCAGCTCCTCATTGGTGATGGGAGCTGCGAGGGACTGGGACTCCTGCTTGGCGCGGATGATGGCAGGGGCGAAGTAAGATGAGGCAGAGGAGGAAGACATTGCATGTGAGAGTGAAGAAGAGGTAGCAGTGGTGTTTGCTGAAGAACTTAGCTCACTGCGTCTCCTCCTTTTATCTTTCCTTGGAGCGGACTTGGAAATTTCGAACTCCTTGATTGCTTCCTCGGCAAATATGTCTTCCTGGTTGACCCACTGATTCTCCGAGTCTGGATATCCCTTCCATTTGATCAGGTACTGATGTCGTTTTGCTCTGCTGAAGTGCCGTTCATCTAGAACCTTCTCGACTTCGTATTCTTCTTCTCCTTCCACGAGATCCGGTGGCGGTCGTGAGTAATTTGGCCCGTGTATAAGTGTTTCTTTGTAAGGGGTGAGAAGATCGATGTGAAACACTGGATGGATGCTCCACTGCGTGGGAAGTTCCAATTGATAACTGTATAGGGACATCACCTGAGCAACCTTAAAAGGGCCATGTCGCTTAGCGGCTAACTTTGCGGCCGGTTGATTTATCCATAGATTATGTCCTTCAAGCCACACTAGATCCCCTTCTTTAAACTTCGGGGTTTCCTTGTGTTTGACCCATGACTTTTGTGCCTTGATCATGAGTTCTTGGGCTTTTTGTCTGATCATCCCCATTTGCTGTAGACGTAGTTGTACCTGAGGAATCGGTGATGGCCTATCAATCCAATCAGCGCGCGGATTATATCCCATCAGAATTGCAAATGGTGATTCCCTTGTGGTTTCATTAGGCCAATTGTTGTGAACAAATTCCGCAATTGGGAGGTAGTCACTCCAATTATTCTGTTGTTCATTGGTCCAGAATCGGAGGTATTGTTCTAGCCACTGGTTTGTTCTTTCTGATTGTCCATCGGTTCTTGGATGATATGCCATTGATATGTTCTGTTCGATTCCTAATCTTGCACAATTCCCTCATGAATTTCCCTGCAAATCGCGGATCTCTATCGCTGATAACTTTGCTTGGTAATCCAAAACGAAGAAATACGTGCCGGGCATATAGTTTGGCCGTTCCTTCACCTGTAATTTCCTCGTTGCATGGTATGAATATCGATGCCTTGCTGCAGTCATGGTCCGTGACTGTCAATATGGTATCGTACCCCTGGGACGTGGGAAGTTTGATGATAAAGTCAAGAGTGACAGTTTCAAACGGCATTGCTTCTGGTTTTGGATATATTGGCTGTATGGGCGCTCTGATGGGCCTGGTATTGATCTTGTGGCGTTGACATTCAGCGCATCCTTTGACATATTCTTTTACGTCATAATTCATTCCAGGCCACCAATAGTATCGTGCCACCAGTTCTGCTGTTCTCTTTATCCCGGGATGTCCATATATCAGAGAATCGTGATGGGCCTTGATAAGAGTTCCCCTTGTGTATAGTCCTCCCATGACTACCCTTTTTCCGTCTTTGTACCATGTTCCTTGTATCTTCTTTAGTCTGTGAGCGTTTACCCACGAGGCTAATTTCATTTGATCTTAACTGAACACAGGATCTTCGGGGTTCATATCTTTTGGTTCTAGAACTTCGGTAATTCCATTGGTCGATTCCGTTGTCATGCCCCTGACAAATACTTGATCGGGGAGTACTATGACTCCTTCGTTGTCCTGTTCTCCTTGATCATAATCGGGTCTTCGTGATAAGGCATCAGCTCGTCCATTGGCTTTCCCCTTGATATGGTGAATTTCGAAATTGTATTCCGAAAGTTCCAGGACTTCTCTGGCTACCCGTCTGCTGATCTTTTGTGGAGAACGCCAGTATTGCAAATTTAGATGATCTGAGAATACTTTCACCTTATGGGGTGATCCTGCCAAATATGGTCTCCAGTGCTGGAATGCTTTCACAATTGCCAATAGTTCCAGGTCGTAGATGTCATAATTTTGTTCTGCCTCATTGAGCGTGGCTGAATAATACCCAATAGGATGGCGTTTTTTGTCTTCCTTCCTTTGGAGTAACACTGCCCCTACTGCGAATCCTGATGCGTCGACTTCCAATTCAAATGGTTCTTTCAGATTTGGGTGTGCCAGTACCGGTTCTTGGGTCACAAGATCCTTAAGGGTTTGAAATGCCTTTTCTTGTTCTCCTGTCCATTGCCATTCCGTTTCCTTTTTGGTCAATTTGTTCAATGGTTTGGCATGCATGGCAAATCCTTGGATAAATGGTCGGTAAAAATTGCAAAATCCCAAAAAAGATCATACATCCTTTACTTTATTGGGCTTAGGCCAGTTTTTGATGCCGTTGATTTTTATAGGGTCCATGCGTGTTACCCCCTTTTCAAGGATTACCCCCAGGTAATCCATCCATGGCGCATGGAACGTGCATTTCTCTAATTTGTAGTAGAGATCATGTTCTGCTGATACCTATAGAACATCTTTGACGGCTTCAATATGTGCCTTGAAGATCAGTGCCTATTTTGGTTGCTATTCCGATATCGTCCATATAAACCCATATGGTTGTACCCTTTTGTTCATGTTTGGCGATAATGTCCCTGCATATGTAGTTCATCATTGTCTGGAACGTTGCCGGTGAATTGGTTAACCCAAAAAACATAACTGTCGGTTCAAATAAACCATATCGGGTTTTGAACGCTGCTTTTTCTTCGTCCCCTTCTTTGATCCTCACGTTGTTATATCCCCATCGTACATCTAATTTGGTATAGATGTGGGCATTACTAAGGTCCAATATAAGATCTGAGATAAGGGGTAATGGATATTGATTTCGGATAGTGTAGTCATTGATCTTCTGATAATCTTGTACTGGTCGTAACTTTCCATCTTTCTTTTTGACAAAGAAAAAGGGTGATGCGTAAGGGGATTTTGATGGTCGGATGTACCCCTTTTTCAGTTGTTCGGCTAAGAATTCTTTGAGTGCCTTATCCTCGTCTTGTGTTTGGGGATATATCTTGCAATCGATGGCATCTGGCGTTCCTTTTTTGAATTCGATGGCATGGTCCCATGGTCTAGATGGTGGAAATCGATAAGAAGCTTCTTCATTGAATAGATGGGAAAATTCTTGATATTCCTGGGGCAATTCCGCCTTAACGGAGTATTGTTTTGCCGCTATTGCCAATTCTGGTTGCCATGGTTCTAAGGGAACATTCTTGATCCAGTTGTTTAACAATCCGATCTTTATCAATAATTGTTAATGCTTTTGCAATTACTGATCCCTCCTTTCTGGGATTAATTGATCGGAGAACTACAGGAAGAGCGTCTTCACTGATAGTGGCGTGTCTCCAGCTGACTTTTGGTTCGTATTGGGCTAGCCATGGATATCCTAGCACCATCTCTTCTTGCCCTGTATTTGTTACCAGGAACCGCATTTCCTTGTGAATTCCTTTAGTTTGCACATCGAGATCCACACAATGAGTAATATGCCCCGCTTTGTTTTCCGTGTTATCAATATTCCATATTTTGCGGGGTCTTTCTAACCGTTTCATTCCTAACCCCATTCGTTTTGCAAAAGAGGGTTTTATGAAATTGTCGGTTGCTCCTGAGTCCACAAGGACTCTGATATCGGCCTTTGAGTAATTTGTTCTTATCGAAACTGGAATTCGCATAGATCGATAGCGCGTGATAATAACAGAATTACAATTGACCGCCCTCACCCAGGCCAATGGGTTCAGGCGTCCTGAAAACCCTCTTTCGTCCACAGATCCTTTAAGATCCGATCCTTCGCTCCATCTCCCAGTTTGGCTACTTGACTCATCCAATACTGGGCCTGTTCTTCCTCCGTCATTCCGGATATGGCTTGTCATATAGTTGTAGGTTCGGTATCCATTGATCATCCTTGGCTATTCTGACCTTGTCCTCGTGCTCGATAACAGTTGCGGCTGATATGTCCTTTCTTTCCGCAATTGTAACACGTAATGTCCTGTCCATTTGGTCTTCCTTCCCATCCTCTCCCTCGGTTAGGTGGGGAGTAAGGTGGTTGTGTGTAGTCGATATCTTCAGATCTGGCCAATCGCGCCCTACTCCTATCAGCTGACGTGTCCATTGCATTTGGATTGGGAAGATTTCCTGGCATCGTTCCTTTATTGGTGAATCCACACGGTTTTGAAATTTGACCTTTATGGGCATCCAACTTTGCCCTCATATGGATGTATTGCTGTTGTCTGCGTCTAACCGCATCCTTCCATTCTTCAAATGTTTGTGGGTCATCCATTTGGAATACCTTTTCAAACAGAGGTCATGGTAGTCCATTGGTGAACAGATCAATGGTTTGAACGGAACTTAACCGGTATCCTGCTTGTCGCACCAGAGTTTCAAACTCCATGATATATGTATCGAGATCTCCTTCCTTCATTTTTAGGCCTCGTTTCAGCATTCCTTGTGCTTGTTCCCTTTCGAGAGTATTTGCAAATCTTCTTCTGAATGCCCTTTCTGTTTCGACCCATAGATCTGGTGTCTGTTCAGGTACCCCACCAGTTACTTGTTGATTGAGCCATTGGCTCATGTTCATGACCCATTCGTTCACGGCTTTTCCTTGAATATATGTCAGGAACAGCATTGATCGTCGATAAGCATTAGTCATAATAGGGTTATTGTTGTTTACTCCCCAGTATAATGACCATTGAGTTATAAACTCATCCGCTTTGAGTCGATCTCCTGTAAATATTTGCGGAGCAATTCCAATGAATTTGTCCGATTGATGACCGGGTGCACCTGCAGGTGGTATTCCTCCACCTGGCAATCCCCCTCCTGGAGGTCCTCCTCCTGGAAATCCACCTCCTGGGAATCCACCTCCTGGGAATCCGCCTCCTCCATTGGGAAGTCTTCTTCCTCCTCCTCTAGGGGGTCCTCCTCCTTCAGGGGGTCCTCCTCCCCCTCCAGAGGGAGGATCAGGACGATCAGATCCTATTGCTCGATATAGTGCAATGTTGTCTGCCGTCATCACATGTCCCGTTTCTGGATTGATGAACATTTGTTCATTTGGTTCCTCGATCCGCTCCCTAACAGGTTCTTGCATGGTTTCAGTGGCCATTATTTGAATTCTTTCGGGTTCCTCCACTATTTGAATTTGATTGGTGAGTTCCGCGATTTGTTCAATGGCTTCTTCCTGTTCTTCGTCTTCGTCACCTTCTTCTCCTGATTCTTCGGTCTCTTGACTTGCTTCGCTTGGAGCCGGAGTTCGGGAATTTGTGGAATGAGTTTCTTCCGGTACACCGTCGATTGGTCCCCACTCTGATCGAATTACTACTTCGTTTGTGTGAATATCACAACGTAAATTGCCCTCGGCAGGTGCAACTACTTCCCAATTGTTACCCCTAGGGTTTTCTCTAATACGAGTCCAGCAAATTGCTTCGAAATTGAATTCAACTGGACACCACCGATTTGGTCTTGAAGTGTCTACATAATACCCTTCAGGTCCCACGTTCGTCCTCCACCTTGCAGCCTTGAGGTATCTGGTGGGTATGTTCCTTGCTCCTCTTCGCTCTATGAAGTAGGGTTGAAAGTTAACCCAGCGTTCTGCGGTTGTCGGAAAGGTCGCCACGGTTGTAGAGCTTGGTCTTAATGTTACGCTTTCACAGCGTATGCCTGACTTAGGCGAGTTTTAGTGACGACACCGATACAATGAGTATATAACTTAGAGAAGTATACAACTCAAGGCACTAAGACAATACTTCGTGTCCTTAGGCCAACAGTAATTGATGAGAGCAATGGATCTTCCTACTGCGAGAGGAGGGATACAAGTCGGAAGTGAAATTGAAGAAGACCAAGCTGAAGAGCCTTGGTCTCAATATGACGACTTATATACATATATCGAGGTAGCTTTAAAGCTCCTCTCCAATCCATACAACGAATAGCAATACTACCTCACAGTCTATAAAGACATGTGATTTTACTGCTGACTGATACGATTAGTCCATGACACATATACTCTTACTAACCCAGTCATAAGTATTAGTAAGGTTCCGCACTTCCCGTGATCTGTATCAAACTTGCAAATCACATCCTGTCTATATGTTCCAATTCTGCCTCATGCAAGTGGTTGTTCAGTGTTTTTGGCAACACCCTCATAAAACTCAGAAATTGTCTAGGAAACCAAACCCTCACTTCACTTGCTGAACTGAAGATGCATATTCAGAACGACCACTTACGCAATGGAGAAACCAAGAAACAGATGAAGCACTTTTATAGAAGAAAGGCAGAAACAAGCACTCCTTTGGAAGAACCAGTCCCTTAGCACCTAACCCCCACATATCCGCCAACTGACAAAATGGAAATAAGTGATGCAACTGACATTGACCTAATGTTATAGCAGCTGTCATCAGACAGTGTCACTCAGGCTGAAGAATTCAATTATATTATAGCATCATTTGGCAGGCAGGCAAACAGTGATGACAACAATGGGGATGAAAAAATGCCCTCATTCATCTCAATCAAGATAAATGAGTTGTTTGATTTCACACAAAGGAGCTGGATTTCGCCACATGAATGTAGTGCATCTCGAAGTCTAAATGAGGAGCTGGAACTTTATGAACTCCTTGATCTGGATGCAGCAGGGGAGGAAGGCATTGATGTAGAGATCAATCACATGCTCGATAGTATACTTCATCATGTTTAGTACCTCGTTAGGCTTATCTTACACTGTCCAAACATGAATTTTGATGCTGGGGGCCCTTAGGTGGCACTAAGGGGTAGGCATGAGAACAGTCACTGTCATTTGCAGTCAGTGACCCCCACAGTTAGATGGCTTTCCTAACCATCATAACCAGTTGGTGACTGGCACACCACTGGTAAGCCTTTCTTCTGTGTTATGTTTACATGTGTCATGATCCTATAGACATTTTTCTTTTACTCTTACTATACAGACTTGGTACTTGGCTATTGACGCAGTGCTACTTACATATGATTGTCTAGCTTTCATGTGATTGTCTAGAACTTTGTAGTGGGTCAGACCCTAGGAGTTACTAGTGGGTCAGGTTTTAGGAGTTAGCTGTGGGTCACCACTATCTATATAAACAAACCCTCCATAGACATAGTAGTTCTTTAGTTCTGTCTTCATCTTTACTTCAGCAATACCATCGTCTACCACCTCTACTCTGTGTGCCCCCTCTCTTCTTCTCACCATCATACTAGGGGAACCCCTTTAACTAGGGTCCCATCACTGAAGTCTTGACTTTGTACTATAACAATTGTCACACACAGAACCCTTGTACCTTTATTGTTAGTTATGCAAGTCACACCCAAGGTCCCTGCTGAGACCTTGACAACACAGACATTTGTGCAATGTGCGACTAGGTCAAGTGTTTAGTAGAGCAAAACTGGATCAAGGTCTCAGTTTAATGATGCACAAGTAACACATGGAGCAGGGCTCAATGTGGTTGAGAGGAAGTGACTCAAAGGTCCTTCTGAATACAGACGCAAGGTGTCACAATTTTCAGCCCCTTATCTTGTTACTCTTCAGAGCGTTCTCTTCTGATTTTCCCTTTCCATTGATGCTATATTTACTATACATTCCCATGTGTTGCACTTCTTGGCTCTTATCTTGCACCCACTGCACAGCAATAGCAATACCTGATTTTACGACTTTCAGAGCCTGTGGATGTCATCTGAGGCCTGTGTGATCCCACAGGATCACTACACATTTCTTATCTCGTTATGCCTTGATAGCTCACTAGGACCTGTATCTTAGGATTGCACCATATGTTTGCCATATGCAAACATTGTGTACTAGTACTTAAGTCTTGTACTACCTAGCTTGTACAGTAGACTTAACTTCTTGTGTAATACCATATCAGTGTCTTATGAACAATCTTCTGACTCGCCAAGTTGCGCTTGAGTCCCCAGTTACACTTACACTTATGCTTAAGCCTAGTCTTTTCCCACTATAGTTCTTGGGCATCAGGAGCTCAAGTAACTCTTATTCATCCCCAAACTGAGTCCTAATCAACTTGCTCTTTTCCTGTTACCTGAAGTTGACTTAGAAGTACATGTCATAATTAACACCCCTGTGGTGGCATTACACAAGGCAAGATATGAAGGCCCACACATTCAGCTAAAGGTATCTTCAGAAAGGATTCCTCTTAGGATCTGTGAGACTGAAGGAGATGTGTGTGATTTAAGAAGAAGTTGAGTCTACCGTACAAGCTAGGTATCCTATGACTTATATACTAGTACAGCACCAAAGAGTCACAAACAGATGGTGTGATCCTAGGATCCAGGTCCTAGAAATGAGTCATTGTATAGTACATGTGATAATAGTAATAGAACACCATGAAGGTGATGAACAGCACAGGTGGAATTCATACTCACAGAGACAAAGGAGACTGTGGTGAGATAGGAATAGCGCAGGGAAGCAAGCTTGCAAGTGAGCAGATAGAAAAGATGTCTGATACACCAGAGTGAGAACTGGATCATATTACAGAGAGTGGAACTAACCTGATACACCAGAGTGAGAACTGGGGTATCAGTGCATACATGGTACTCTACTTATACACTTTGGAGACAATAGCTTTTGTGCTACAATAGGAGACAAAAGGGAGCGTCTTACAATAAGTGAAATACAATAAGCCCCTAATACAATAATAGGCGAAACAAAGGGAATGTACTTAGACAATAAGTACAAGGAAAGTAAAGAACAAAGAGTATATCACAATAAGGATATAACAAAAGAGAATCCTAATGCGTACTACAATAAGCAGTCCTTGTGATACATGATGTCATAGATAAGGCCAAGATTGTAAAGATCATAATCTAATCTACATGTCCTATATATCTAATCTAAAGCAGTCCGTTATCTGCATAAGTCCATTGAGCCGCTAAGTGCGCACAGGTCACTTATCAACAGAAGGGCCATAGAACAAAGCATCAGTCAGCATATAAGTAATTGCATAATCAGATATGAGTCAAGTCCAGCACTTGTATATATAGGGATGGGAATGAGTTAAGAGGTATGAGTAAGTAAAGAAAAAGTGTCTAGAATTATAACATTCTGCCTTACATGTTATATAACTGATCACTAACACTATCTATATCTGAAGAATTCTCATTAGATGAATATAAGCACATTCATAAGTTTCAGGAGACAGGACAGGCCTCCATTCTTCAACACCTACTCAGAGACCCAGCCTATCAGACCTGTCTCACAGATGTCACAGAGTGTTACCAGCTCTGCAAGGATGATGTCAATGCATGTGCACACACACTATACTATGAACCGTCCAAGCATGCTCACGGAAACACTGCTAAACTAGCAGTCATTGAATCCAAGCACACAACAACAGAAGCTGCTGCCATTGAAGCAGTCTTCTATGCTCTCCAAAATAAGGGGTGCTTTCACATCCCAATGTAAATTTATGTCTGGTGAGTTACCAACTTACTCTGTTGGTAATTTTAACTAGTCATTTTTGTTTGTAGCAATCAAGAATGGGATTTGTGAATGCTCAATGCTGTAAGGCCAGCTCAGGCCCCTCTAAGCCCAAAATCAGCTTTTTTTGTCTGTTTTGACCTTGAGCTGCAGCCATGTGATTTCTCTCTTAGCCCCTCTTGCCCCTCACCTCTAATAACCACCTGTAATTCAACCCTCACCCCTGTGCCCTTGTCATTGTCTGTGTTGTCTTCATCATTCTCTACCTTGTCATTTTCTGCACCATTGTCCCATTGAATCAATACACAAACAGCTTTGCAGGGGCCTGACTGGACTAGCCAGGTGTGTTGATAAGTGACCTGTGTGCACTTAGCAGCTCAAAGGACTTATGCAGATAACGGACTGCTTTAGATTAGATTAGATATACAGGATTCATGTAGATTAGATTATTATGATCTTTACAATCTTGAACTTATCTATGACATTATGTGTACAGAACAATCACAAGGACTTGTTATTATAGTATGCATTAGGACTTTCCTTTTATTATATCCTTATTGTGATACACCTTTGTTCTTTACTTTTCTTATACTTATTGTCTAAGTACATTCCCTTTGTTTTCACCCACACTATTGTTTATGGGGCTTATTGTACTATACTTATTGTATAACACTCTCCTTGTATCCCATTGTAGTACAAGGTCTATTGTCCTTATATGTATAAGTAGTGCACTATGTACACCCTAATACCACAGTTTCTTATCTCTGCGTTATCAGGTTAGTTACTTCACTTCTAATGAAGTATAGTTCTCATCTCTGTGTTATCAGACTCTTCTAAGCTCTACTTGCAAGATCCTGTTTACACTATGCTGCTATTATCTCACCACAGTCTCCTCTTAGTCCACTGTGAGTATTGGCTTTACCTGTGCTGTTCATCAGGGCATAATGAACTAGTTGGACATGGCAGCCAGTGTAGCGGAGTCCAATCAGCTACAACTGATATTGCAAGATAAAAGATTTGAAGAGCTGAACAAGCCAAGGTTGGATATGCAAGCCTATGGCGGAGATAAATCACGCCACGAACCTGCAGTCGACGCGGAGACGTAAGTCAACAACTTATGACCTTTATTCAAGGTCAATGACAAGAGTCATGCAGCGGCAGGCTGAGTAAGAACCAAGAGGACAAGTTGCATTAGCATAGTAGAGAGGATACAAAGGAAGGATGCATACCTGAGTAAGAACCAAGAGTGTTACGCTTTCACGGCGTAGGCCTGACTTAGGCAATTTGAATGGCGACGCAACAAATAAAGAGTATGTGACTTAGCAAAGTACACAACCCTTATGACAACAAGACAATATTGCGTGTCCTTGTGTCAATCGAGGATTCTCAGAGATAAGGAGCAATGGTATTCCTGCTAAGAGAAGAGGATACAAGTCGGAAGTGAAATTGAAGAAGACCAAGCTGAAGAGCCTTGGTCTCAATACGACGACTTATATACATGTATTGAGGTAGCTTTAAAGCTCCTCTCCAATCCAAGTAACAAATAGCAATACTACCTCACAGTCTATAAAGACATGTGATTTTACTGCTGACTGATACGATAAGTCCATGACACATATACTCTTACTAACCCGGTCATAAGTATTAGTAAGGCTCCGTTCTTCTCGCAATCCATATCAAAGAGGACAAGTTGGTTCTACTCAGGATGCTACAGCAGGGTTTATATACTACTACGCTCATTGTATTACTAAGTACTTTAGTAAGTGTAATGACTCATGCGCTGACGCGTTGTATCTATTAATAGCCCTTATCTATTGTGCTGACTGATGCACACTAAGCGGCTATGACTACTTGATGACGCAGCCTCCTTATCTGCTGAGTAAATCCTAGTACAACGCGTAATACTGCTATAGTAAGCGTTCTATTGTATTCTACTACATTCTAGCCAATCACAACAAGCACATGCGCTATTGTTATCTATAACAATAGAAGTCCGAGAACAGCAAGACTGTCACACAGTCAAATAACATCACATGATGTATCCCACGATCACGTGACCCAAAGTTGCACATGTTGGCATCATGTGACTAACCATCTTATCATATCTAATGATAAGGAACTTAAGTACTTTGGCCGCTTATATCTTGCCCAAATAAATCCGTAAAAATACAGAAAAATAGGGAAAATAATATGCGTCCATGACAGCCAGCTTCAGAGAGTCACTTGGCCTCCAGCTGTAGTGGATGACTATTGGCTACACTAGACTTGAAGTTGAAAAATATAGGTTGAAAAATGAACAAGTCAAGGCCAGGTACACAAGCCTAGCGTGGAGATAAATCATGTGCTGAACCTGCAGTCGACACAGGGGGTTAGCAACTTAAGACCTTTATACAAGGTCAAAGCTAGAAGTCACGTGGTGGTAGGCTGAGTAGAGAACCAAGAGGACAAGTTGATTAGAAGATGGTAAGGAATATAAAGGAAGGATGCACACCTAAGCAGAGAACCAAGAGGACAAGTTGGCTCTACTCAGATTGCTACAACAGGTCTTATATACTACTGCACTTAGTCGATTACTAACTACTATAGTATTGCTACATGACTCATGCACTAACACATCATGTCTATCATTAGCCCTTATCTATTGTGCTGACTGATGCACACTAAGTGGCTATGACTACTCAATGACATGGCCTTCTTATCTGCTGAGTAATTCCTAATACAATGCATAATACTACTCTAGTAAGTGTTCCATTGTATTCTACAGTGTTCTAACCAATCACATCACACACATGCACCATTGTTATCTATAACAATAGGAAGACTAAAATGGTATGACTGTCTCACAGTCATGTGACCCAAAGTTGCACATGTTGGCATCATGTGACTAACCATCTTATCATATCTAATGATAAGGAACTTAAGTACTTTGGCCACTTTATATCTTGCCCAAATAAATCTGTAAAAATACAGAAAAATAGGGAAAATAATATGCATCTGTGACACCAGCTGTAATAGAGTTGTGTACAGCCCTTATTGTGAATGAACCAGTCTCAAGAATAATGTAATATGTGAGTTCCCATATGTGAGGGACACAGGGTGACAAGTGTTCTCCGTATGGAGATCACCCCCTATGTTCACTCTGCGTACCGAACATGTATATAATTGGTAGTTTATGTAAATGTAAAGTCACACTGCTTGTTCAGGAGCTGCCGACCGGTCCTGTAGGCCCGTCGGTTCGGCTGCTGCTGGTTGGTACCAACTGCTGCCTCACACTCCCCTTCACATCGTTACCAATCCCATCTCTTGTAAATGTTTCTTATGCTTAGGTTGCAGCAATGGCTTCATCATTATATCTGCTATCTGATCGGGATCTCGGCAACTTTCCAGGTCTATGGCTTTTTATTTCACTTGTTTGCAGATCCAATGCCATTTTGTGGCTAAGTGCTTTGCACGCTTGTGGAATTTTGGATTCTGCACTGTAATGCCACCACAGGGGCGTTAAGTACGACGTGTACTTTCGAAGTCAACTGTCAGGAGTTCTGGTAGAGCGAGTCGGTTAGGACTCAGTTCGGTGATGAATAAGAGTTGATCGAGTCTCGAGGACTTATCAACCTTAGTCAGAGAAGACGGAGCTCAGGCATGAAGGCGAGCAAGGGACTTAAGTGCAAAGGCAAGTCGAAGATGGGTTCGTGAGTACTGATGTGGTATTACACAAGAAGTCAGAACTGCTGTACAAGCCAGTCCGACTACGACCTATATACTAGTACAAGGCTCAAAGAGACAACAACAGAGCCACATAGTAAGGTAAACAGATGGCGCCATGAGGAACACATGGGCGCGACAGGTATCGTATGGCGTCAAAGATAAGACAAGGGTCTGGGTCAACTATCAGTGACGTGTCTGTGGACGTGGTGGTCAGAGGACCAGGCAACAGTTATATCATGACGTATAGTAAGGGTCAGCAGTCATAGTATCGTGGAGGCATAAGGCCTCATCAGTCAAAGGGCAAGTCACAAGGGACGTCAGGTGTGAAAGGAAGTCAGAGATAAAGAAGCGAAGCTGTCCATGAAGGCAGACATGTGAGGGGTCTGGTGACGTCGAGGGGAAAGGCAACAAAGATAACAAAGATAAGGCTGTCCATGACGTACGAGGCGTGCGGGAATAGAGACAAGTCGCATGACACAGGGGAAAGAGTCGCAAAGATAGGAATCCATGGATAGAGAGACGCATGGCGTCAACTTCAGGGAAAATGAGTAGAAGTCCCCTTAGCAGTGCGTCGCAAGGCAAGAAATCGTAACATGCACCATAGTGATTGATCCTGTGTTGTCTCCCTTTATCTGCATTGGATGAGTTTGTTTGAATCCCAGCACATCGTACAGATTTCTCAGCCAGCAAGCTTCGCGACAAGCTTCAGAGAGAGTGATGTTTTATTTCTAAAAGGGTCCTTCTCAGCGTTATAGACAGAACGAACTGTGTATTACTAACCTAAAAGGGTCTGAGTACAGTATAAGTAAGCGAATACATAAACAGAAGAAAAGGCGGTTACACTTACCCTCCTTAGCGTTATAGACAGAACGAACTGAGGAGGGCAGAGGGTATCGTACAAGTTATTATAGTATTTTGTTTATGAGTTCCATTGCCTAACTAGTCATGCTGTTTTCTACTTTGGGATCTCACACTCCCCCTCAGTGTGAACCAGGGTTCAGCGCTGACTCCATCTTCCCTTCTTGAATGTCAAATACTCCCATGCAACTGTGATGACTTACTATCAAGTAAGTCAACGATACTTGGGGCACTTAGGAAGTAGACGAGGGATGTGAGGGACAAGGAAGATGACGATGAAGAGGGCAGAGAGGATAGCTTTGAACACAAGCAAGGGGGCAAGAAGGCAGAGCAAAGTGGAGAGAGGGAGCAATGCAGTAGACTATGACCTTGCAAGTGGGAGTTCACAAGTGGACAGTCTGAGGGACTGTCCGTTGTATTGCACCAGCTTATATACCTGGCTACATGGTGTTTACATAATGGAATACTCTGGAAACTGGTAGAAGCTCTATAAATACCGTCCAATGGCAATAGTCTCTCTGGGAATGTCCTGGAAGCTCGTGGAAGCTCTATAAATACCGTCCAATGGCAATAGTCTCTCTGAGACCTGGTGACCTTTTCCGCAGTTCTTCTGTGGAAACTGGTGGAACTCTGTAGAAGGTTGTAGAACCTTCTACAAGGGACTAGTCACGTGACAGATCACGTGACCCTCGGAGTATAATTTCAAACTCCGACTTCGGATTTCCTCAATAGGAAGTTGATTATATAATACCGGACCGGTCCGGACCGGCCTAAACTCTTGAGTCATAACCTAAGCTTGACAGTTCATGACAGTATCCCCTCTTTAAGGTCTTGCTGCGCCGACAGCATCCTAAGGTTACTTGGTCGAGGGGCTCTTGGGTTATTTGCATGGTACTGCTGTACTAGTAGGTTTGCATGTTTCATTTGTGACCCCGGCAACCAGGAGTTTTCTGAATTTGGGTACCCTTTCCACTTGACTAAGTATTGTATTCCTTTCTTGTTGGGCGAAAGTCTGGACTGGAGGATTGTTTCTACTTCATAGTGGTCTTCTTCTCCCTGGACTATTTCTGGGGGTGGTCTGGTGAAGTTAGGTCCATGTGCTGTGGTTTCTTTATAGGGGGAGATAAGGGAGTTGTGGAAGACTGGGTGGATACACCATGACTTTGGTAGTTGGAGTTTGCAATTGACTCCCCAACAAGATAGTACTTTAAATGGTCCATGTCGTCTAGGGGCCAATTTGGCCTTTGGATGGGTAGTGTGGACGTTGGTTCCTTCTAACCAGACTTGGTCTCCTGGTTTGGGTTCATAGATGGCAGTGGATGTGCGGGTATTCTTCATAACTTCTGCAGCTACTTTTAGGGCTGCCGTGACTTCAGACCTGATTTGTTCCAAGGCTCGAAGGCGCTCTTCAACGGTGGGTATCTTGGTGGCAAAGTTTACTGGTGGGATGAACTCTGGTTTAAAGCTGTACCAGATTTCAAATGGTGATCTTCCTGTAGCACTGTGTTGTCTTGCATTGTGCGCAAATTCCATGAAGGGTATTAGCTCTACCCAATTGTCCACTTGAAAGTTGCAAAAGACGCGGAGGTACTGCTCCAATTCTTGATTGACTCTTTCTGTTTCTCCATCTGTTTGGGGATGAAAGGCGGTAGACATTGTAGACTTGACTCCTAGTTTTCCCCAAATTTCTTGCATGACTTTTGACGCAAACTGTGGACCTCTATCTGATATGACTTGTCTTGGTAGGTGTGAAGGACTCACTGGCTAGTGAGGCCGTTTACGCTTGGAACTCGGAAGGGGACGACGAACAATAGGGAAGAGGAGGAGGGTGACTAGGAGGAACAGAAGTAGGGGCTTGAGCACGAGCAGGACTGCGAAGGGAAGATTCAATTCTATGGTGGTAGAAAAGAAGGGACAGGGGAGTCTAGCAAGTGATTGTCACAAGTGGACAGTCTGAGGGCTGTCCGTAGTATTAGGCTAGCTTATATACCTAGTTACATGGTCTGTGCGCAGTAGAATACTCTGGAATACAGTGGAAGCATTATAAATAGTATCCAATGGCGTTAGTCTCTCTTAGGTCTCGTGACCTTCTCCGCAGTACATCCTGTAGAAGCCGGTAGAAGGCTATAGAAGGTCGTAGAACCTTCTAATACTAATAATAGATCCTTGTTTACCTGTTAGTAATTTGTTTGGACTCTGTCCACAAATAATAACAAGTTAAATCATCCAAAAACATCAGGCGACAATGAAAACGCGATATTGTGGACGCCTCTACTCATCACTTTTGCGCAAACGGACATGGTGGGACCATAGAGCCCAGGTTTCCTACTATATGGGAGGTGGAACCAAGGGTCCTAGTCGGACAACTTGATAGTACCCTTTCTTTGAGTGTGGCAAGTACTATTGATAGTACGTTGGTATAACTAAGTCATGAACGCGGCATACTAGTTCATGACAGTATCCCCTTTTTAGGGTGGTACTACGCCGATAGTACCTTACTAGAGGTTACTAGGCCGTGGGGCTTTGGGATGGCGAGCATGGTACTGTTGTACTAGGGCGTTGGCGTGTTTCATCTGGGATGCTGGAAGCCATGAGTTTTCTGAGTTGGGATATCCCTTCCACTTGATCAAATACTGTATACCCTTTTTATTAGGGCTCAGTCTTGATTGGAGAATATCCTCTACTTCGTAATGGTCTTCCTCCCCTTGGACAATCTCTGGGGGTGGTCTTATAAAGTTGGGTCCGTGCGCGTTGGTTTCTTTGTATGGGGATATAAGTGATATATGGAATACTGGGTGTATGCGCCATGCTTTGGGTAGTTGGAGTTTGCAATTGATTCCCCAAGTGGATAATACCTTGAATGGACCGTGACGTCTAGGTGCCAGCTTGGCTTTTGGGTGTGTAGTGTGGACGTTGGTGCCTTCCAGCCACACTAGGTCTCCCTCCTTTGGTTGAAACGTGGGGTTGTCTGGACGGGTGTTCTTCATTACCTCCACTGCCACCTTTAAAGCTGCTGTGACTTCTAGTCTGATCTGATCTAAAGTTCGTAGGCGTTCTTCTACTGTGGGTATTTTGGTTGCGAAATTTACTGGTGGTATGAACCCTGGCTTGAATCCGTACCATATTTCGAATGGGGATTTTCCCGTGGCACTGTGTTGCCTAGTGTTGTGCGCGAATTCCATGAAGGGAATTAGTTCTGCCCAATTATCGGCTTGGAAATTGCAAAAGACACGGAGGTACTGCTCCAGTTCTTGATTAACTCGTTCTGTTTCCCCATCTGTTTGGGGATGGAAGGCTGTGGACATAGTGGACTTTACTCCAAGTAATTTCCAAATTTCCTGCATAACTTTTGATGCGAATTGTGGGCCTCTGTCTGAAATAACCTGTCTGGGTAGACCTGTTCGTCTCCAGACTTGGTCTATGTATAACTTTGATGTTTCCTCTGCAGTGATGGATTTGGTGCATGGTGCGATGATGGTAGCTTTACTGAGTCGGTCAACTACCACGTATAATGAGTCGAAGCCTTGGGAGGCTGGGAGGTCTGTAATAAAGTCCATGGTGATGATTCCCCAAATATCGTCGGGAACTTGGTTGGGTTGCAAGGGTACTTGATTCTTTGGCTTGATTTTCGTGGATTGGCATATGGCACATCCGTCCACGTAACTTTTAACGAATGTGGATATTCCTGGCCACCAAAAGTCTCTGGAGACTAATTCATAGGTCTTCCACCGTCCTGGGTGGCCTGTGGCGATGTGATTGTGATATTGTTTTACGATGTCCCTTCGTAGATGTTCATTTCTGGGCACATAAACTTGGCCTTTATAAAGGATGATCCCATCCTCTAGATTCCAATCTTCTAAGCCCTTTGTAAGGGCTCGTGGGCCGTTCTTCAATATAGAATCCAATGCATGGCTGACTTCACTGTCGAAGTCTTGGGTTGACTTGATACGCTGGCGGAGTGTGGTATCCCCTAATACTGTGATTGCTGTGGGGCGGACTGCGTGTATTGCAAAATATTTATTATCTAGCAATACCCGTTCACTATCTTCGATAGTTATCCCCTTTTTAAGGTCTGGACGCCTGGACAACGCATCTGACTTGTTCTGCGTGCCAGGTTTATGGACAATAGTGAACTTGAAACGGGACAAATATAAAGACCAGCGGGCTTGTCGGCGAGTGAGCTTTTGTTTTGTAGCAAAATATATGAGGTTATTGTGGTCCGACCAGATTTCTAAGCTGTCGGCCCGTCCCTCCAAATAGTGGCGAAATGTTTCCAGGGCACGTACAATTGCTAGTAGCTCCTTGTCATGGATTTCATAGTTAAGTTCCGCAGGTTGTAAAGCCTTGGAATGATAGGCAATAGGGTGCCAACGGTCCAATGCATCTGGTTGTTCAAGGATCGCCCCTGTCGCAAAATCACTAGCATCTGTGATAAGGCGAAAGGGTTTACTTTGGTCGGGGAGCGCTAAGACAGGCGCCGTTGTGAAAGTAGTTATAAGGGATTGGAAGGCAGATTGTGTGGCAGCGTTCCAGATGAAGGGTGTATCCTTTTTTGTTAGGTCAAATAAAGGGCGGGCCGTCAACGAGAAATCTTTGATAAAACGGCGATAAAAGTTGCAAAAGCCTAGGAAGGCCTGGACATGTTTAACGGTTTTCGGGATAGGCCAATTTGTAATTGCCTTGATCTTGGTTGGATCCATAGCTACTTGACCCTCAGAAATGATTAGGCCTAAATATTCAATAGAAGTTTTTGCAAAAGAGCATTTCTCAGGTTTTAGGAACAAGTCGTACTTGACTAGTCTTGAGAGAACTGTGTCAGTGAGTTTTGTGACAAGGGTCATGTTATCCGCAAATATTAGTATGTCGTCCAGATAGACTACTACTTGTCCTTGGTCTACTAGGTCTTCAAAGATCATATTCATGAACGTTTGGAAGGTAGCGGGTGCATTACAAAGGCCAAAGGTCATTACTGTTGGTTCAAAAAGGCCTAGTGGGGTTTTGAAGGCGGCTTTATACTCGTCTCCTTCTCGGATACGGATGTTATTATATCCCCATCTTATGTCTAGTTTGGTAAAATAACGGGCCCCGCGCAACTTGTCTATTAGTTCCGGAATAAGTGGCAAAGGTGCCGCATTCTTGATTGTGATATCATTCAGACGGCGATAGTCTTGAACCGGGCGAAGCTTCCCATCTTTTTGTCTACAAAGAAAAAGGAGCTTGCCATGGGTGATTTAGATGGCCTAATGTAGCCTCGTTGCAGGTGATCTGTGATGTAGGTTTTGAGGGCTAACTGCTCTCCTGGGGTTAGACGATAAATTGAGCCATTCTTCATTGAAGATGCAGGTTTCAGATCAATAGCGTGATCCCAGGGTTGGTGTTGTGGTAATCGGGATGAGGCTTCCTCACTAAAGACTTGATTGTACTTTAGAAACTGGGCTGGGATGTGTTCTAGGGGATTTCTTGACGTTGTTTTCGTGGCAATGGCTGTACTTGTAGTGGTTTTAGCCCGTATGGCTAAATGATCGTATTTGGCGAAACTATGGTGGTACAGAAACGGTTCTATGGCGTCATGGTCAAATGGGTTGGATTCTTGGGCATCATCTAGGGATATAGGTAATATCATGTTGATAGTGGTTGATCGTGTCTGCGCACGCCTTGATGTAATCGTTAGTGGTGTGGTTGTTAATGTGCATGTAACAGGGCATCTTGTAAAGGAAATACGAGGCAGTGCCCAATCCACTTCCGGGTTGTGAGCTAGGAGCCAGTCTGTTCCCAATATAATGTCATGGTCCCCTAATGCGGTGACATATAATTCGGCTGTTTCTTCATGGTGGTCTTGATCTGCTTGTATCCTTAAACGTTGGATGGTTGTGAAACGAATGGAACCACATTTATTAAGTGTTCCATCTACATTCTTGACTGGCAGTGGCGTAATTAAGGATCGTAATGTGAGCTATGTTTTTTGGCAAAGTCGTGGTCGAGAATAATTCCTTCTGCACCACTATCTAGTAGTGCGCGTGCACTGATTTCATGACCGGATTTCTTTCCAATTAGAGACACTCTCAATGTGATTGAAGGTGAACGTCTATTTCGTATAGTATCACCGGGTACAGGGTCGGAATCTAGTGTCTCTAATAGCGAGAATCTATGTACCGTTGCAATTCGTGATGTCCTGACTGACAGTGCGGCAGTAGGACCATTTAAAAATCCTCATTGTTGAGGGAAGGGATAGCGTGATGTGGGTAGTTGATTGACATGGAAGCTACTTGAGCTGGGTGATCTTCCGGCTTGTCTTCCATGGTTTCGTCTAGTGTGGTCGTGGCGCGTGCTTTAAAACTCGGCCGGGGGTGCGAAGGTCCTTGGCGTTGATTTCCTTGTCGTTTCTTTGTACGACAGTCCTTGGCTACGTGGTTTGGCTTGCCACAGTAGAAACAGAGTTTCTCTTTAAATCGTTTCTCCTTTTCTTCTTTGGAGAGTTTTCCTCCAAATTGGGGACCAATGGGTAGTGTGGCGTTTATTTGGGTGTCTTCTTCTTCTATAGCCAGGGCTCTATTTCTAGTGCCCTGTCTTCCCGTTTGCGTAAAGCCCGGAGTATTGTAGATTCGCCAGACTCTATCAAAGTCTCGTGCTTTCTCTGCTAAGAGCTCCAATGTCGTGGGTTGTGGTGAAAGTCCCACTATTTTGTTGTGAAGGGCCACGGGGATGGCTCGGCGGAAGGCAAACATTTTGGTTTCATCATTTGCCCCTGATCGTGAAGCATGTGTGGACCACTCTTGGTACCATTCATTGAAAGGCCTATTCCCCATTTTAAGGGTGTACATGGTATTAGTTGCCTCTAGTTTAGTATGTTCCGGAATAAAGTGTTTCTTGAAGTCATCACGGAAGGCTTCCCAAGTTCCAAAGTCTATGGCGGGTCTAGTGGCTAAGGCTGTCTTTTGTCTATCTTGTGCCCATTCGCCAGCAGGTGTCCCCAACTTGAAATGGGTTAGTGCCGCGGAAACCTTTCTTCCCACATCAGTGTATGTTGCGTCATTCAAGTAATAATAGTTGGCTAGGTTGTTCCAGAATGCTTCAGCTTTTTCTGCTTTACCATCAAAGGGTTCTGGGGGTACTCCAAGGAGTTTGGATGGTGCTGGGTTTGCCATTAGAGCAGGTGCCCCCGGGGATGGTGGTGTGCTAGGGGATGAAGGAGGGCTTGGTGTAGACTGTGACGGAGCTCCAAGGGTTAGCTGTTGAGAGCTAGATGCTGCGGGTTGAGTTGGTGGCTGTGGGCCAGTAGCTGGTGTGGGGTAGGGTTGTTGCGCAGGGGTTCCTGGTGTTTGTGCTCCTGATTGTGGGGTGTGTGGTCCGGATGCTTGCGCAAGTAAGGCTGTGAGAGTTTGTGTTGCACTGTCTAGCAACTGGGAAACTTCTTCCTCGTCGGGCTCTGAGTCGTGGTTGCTTGGAGATTTTCCTTGAGGAGTGCCAAATTCTGTTTGAAAGATAACTTTTCGGTGGTTTCTATAATACCAACCGTTCTTGTTGCTGGACCAGGCAACCTCTCTTCCGTGGTACTGGCCGATTAGATTATAGAAATCGATGTCCTCGATTTGCTTGTAGCCTGGACACGCTTCCTCGTAGTCGTCGTCGTTTAAATCTCTATTTAGGATGGATACGAGCCAAGGAAAATCCCCTGTGTTGCTTGAGATATTAAGAGATCCCCAAGTTGCGTAGTAGGCTTCGTAGGTGATGGAATAGTACTTGTTGGTGAAGTACCTTGGTATGCGAAGTTCTTCTTCCTCTGTTAATTCTCTGGTTGCTTCTGTGGGTGTACTAGTCATTCACTAATGTTGTAGTTGAGTAACCGTCCACCCGTCTGAGTTCCAGTTGTAGGTTACTCTATATGCAGGTCGCAGAATTGCTTTATCGGGTGTGTTGGGTCTTAGTTGACGGCGAATCCAATGGTACTCCTCGAATATGCCAAAGTGGCCTACAGTGGTTCGGCTTCGCCACAGTAGGTTTTGAAAGTTTAGTGGACTGGAAGATATTTCCCTTGCGCGAGAAAGGGGTTGGTCTAGAACTAGGGTGGTTCTGTTGGCTTGGTATTGGAGTCTACAATGCTCCTTGAATTGGTATAACTCTCTAGGGGTTCTAGTAGGGATATTTTCCGAAATGTAGATGCTTTCCGGAAAGTGACAGTGTAGTTGGGGTTGGGTTGCTTGGTATTGGGCTTCTTCACTACTTGTAGTAGGATGTCTGTGTGCCCTTCGGGTGACAGGTCTGATAATGGGATATATTGGTGGTCTATGATCTCCCTGGATAGTAGGGTAGACTGGTTCTTGTGGGTTCGCTTGGTTTATGGATGGGATTACTGGGGTGTCCCTATTTGAGTTAATAGGGGAATCTCTTGGTACCGCTCTATTACGACGCTGTTGCCTTCTGTTTGACGGCTGAGAAGCCAGGTTGATTGCCCACTCTAATATTGGTTCAGCCAGGTGGGAACTATCTTCTATTTTCTAGTAGGTAGATAGTTCTGTCCGGGTACCCACAGTACTACACTAGGTGGAGTAGGTGGGGTATTAGGCCTAAAGCCGCAGTCGCAAACTTCCTTGTTACACCAACAAGTATTTTCTGTCTCCCACTGGCTAACTACACTATTGGTTCCTGTTGATAAGTGACCTGTGCGCACTTAGCGGCTCAATGGACTTATGCAGATATGGACTGCTTTAGATAAGATTAGATATACAGGACTTATGTAGATTAGATAATTATGATCATTACAATCTCGGACTTGTTATCTATGACATCATATGTACAGAACAACTACAAGGACTTGTTATTGTAGTACGCGTTAGGACTTTCCTTTTGTTATATCTTTATTGTGATATACCTTTGTTCTTTACACTCCTTGTACTTATTGTCTAAGTACACTCCCTTTGTTTCGCCCTCTATTGTATTAGGGGCTTATTGTACTTCTACTTATTGTATGACGCTTTCCTTGTCCTCTATTGTAGTACAAGGTCTATTGTATCTAAAGTGTATAAGTAGCACATCATGTACGTCCTGATACCACAGTTCTCACTCTGTGATATCAGGTTAGTTCCCCCTTCCCTCTAATATGATATAGTTCTCACTCTGTGATATCAGACGTCCCACTTAGCTCTCTTGCAAGATCTCTCTGTGCCTCTGCTTCCCTGCGCTCTCATATTCTCACCACAGTCTATCTAGTCCACTGTGAGTATGAGTCCTATTCTACCTGTGCTGTTCATCAGTTCCACCACTGTTAGAACTTACTAGTGTGGCGGATAGAGGTTGACTGCTGGGGGGAAGTGCTTCGATTTCGCGTGTTCTATTGAATACGGCCCGTGCGTATTCCACAATTTCAGGGTTGTTTGGTTGGTCTGGTGGAAGGTGATAGATCCTTGGGTTTATTAGGTCTGAATCCGGGTTTTCAAGGGAAGTGGTCCACGAGGGTTGAGACCACTTGTAGGTAAATTCACGTCCTTCTGTGATGACGATTTGATGTGGTTGTGAATTGGTAACCAGGCGCAATTCCTGAAATGATATCTGAATTTCCATGTAGTCCAGACGGAATCTTTCTAGAACCCGGAGTCTTTCTCCTCTTCTGATACGATTTATTAGGTCGTTTTCTTGTTGAAGGACTTCCAAGAACCAAAGATAGTCGTCGTTGGCCCACAGAAGGAGGGTTTCTGTTGGTGCGTTGGTTGTAGTGGTGGCTCCGGCCAAGTGCCAATAAAGAAGCTGTTCTTGGCTGGCTTTTGCTAGGTTGTCTAAGTCGTTTGTTGTGAAGTCCGCAAACCTAGTGGCGGATATTACTTGTCCAAAAGGGAGCAGGTCCCCTAACTTGTTTAGTGTATTGGCGGAGTCGCTCCAACAGTCAATCTTCTGGTCTCTGGATGCGTCAAAATATGAAGTAGGAGGGAATAGGGTTTCGAGCTGTCGTTCCCTATGTGATTCGAATAAGGTGTGTGCACGTCTTATTCGTTGTTCTTCTGTGACTCGAGCTGGATATAAGAACACTTCTTGTTTATTGAATTGACTACTCTTACAGCCTACTACGTGGTACTTACTATTACAGTAAGTTTATAGTAGGGCGGGTTCAGGGTATTTGGTTAGGTAGTCAATGGGGTCGGCCGGAATGCGAGGGGTGAAACAATATGCGAGCAAATGGGGACTAGTTCTAACTAAGTCCTCGCAATGAAGTCCTTGGTCAATAGCAAACACCTGGTCCTCGTGAAAGGATAAGTACCCGTATGTGGTAACCACCCTTCCGTCCAAGAAGTCGTGGACTTCAAGTACTGCCACGCAGTAGGTGTAGGCTTGCTTGATGGCGTAGGGAAGAGGCCTGAATGCCCTGCGAAGGTTCTCTCTAAAACTATACCTGAGAGTTCCTAGTGGAAGGGCTGCGTTAGGGGTTTCGAGGACTGCCTGAGAGCACACGTAAATGGGTTGGATGCCCAAGTATTCACAAAGGGCACGGTGCGGATGGAGGGGATAGATGGTTTGGCAGTGAGGGGCCTTGCAACGGAAGGCGCACACTCCAGGGAAGATTGGTGGTGTTTCACGGAGCTGACGGATAGTTCGGACGTGGAAAATAGACTCTTGATAGAACTCTTCTACTGGCCTCCACTCTTCCCCCCTTTCGGTGAAGACTGCGATGAATTGGTGCGGGTGCTGCCCAGTGGCGCTTAGACAAGGTGGTGGTCGGTTGATAGGGATGGCGGGAAGGATGTTCTCCTGATTGTTGACTGGGGATGGGACTCTGGATGGGACTGGTGACTGCCCTTCGGCTACTCTGTGGTAGTTGATAGGGGAGTCCAGAGTGAGTGGGCGAATAGGTTCTTGATCTGGTGTACCAGGGTGCACTGGTACTGATTGTGGTCAGGGGGGTGGAGTGACTAGTCGTACTGACTGTTCTGGAAGAGATGCGGGTGCAGTAATAGGGGAGAGAAAAACAACAGACTGTGGATATGTAGGCTCCGGACTAAGGGAGCGAGAGTTGGGGGGCTGGTAACCAGCAAGAGGGGGTCCCGAGAAAGGCTCTGTTCGTCGAGCTAACTGAGGCACTGGAGATGGGGAGGGATACTGCAATTCCGGAGTGTACGACCGTACACTGGTTAGGGGGGATAGGGGTTCTTCTTTAATCTCCGAGTACTCTAGTGGCGGGGATAGAGTTGGGAGATAATCCAAGGGTCGTGTTTGAGGAAAGTAATCTGTATAGAAGGACTGTGATTCCTCGTCCCAGTGTCCAAGCTCTCCAGTAGAGTAGGGCACTATCAATGATTGTTCGAGGTCAGAAGTGGGAGAGACTGTCCAAGTGTGAAGGACTCACTGGCTAGTGAGGCCGGTTACGCTTGGAACTCGGAAGGGGACGACGAACAATAGGGAAGAGGAGGAGGGTGACTAGGAGGAACAGAAGTAGGGGCTTGAGCATGAGCAGGACTGCGAAGGGAAGATTCAATTCTATGGTGGTAGAAAAGAAGGGACAGGGGAGTCTAGCAAGTGATTGTCACAAGTGGACAGTCTGAGGGCTGTCCGTAGTATTAGGCTAGCTTATATACCTAGTTACATGGTCTGTGCGCAGTAGAATACTCTGGAATACAGTGGAAGCATTATAAATAGTATCCAATGGCGTTAGTCTCTCTTAGGTCTCGTGACCTTCTCCGCAGTACATCCGGTAGAAACCGGTAGAAGGCTATAGAAGGTCGTAGAACCTTCTAATACTAATAATAGATCCTTGTTTACCTGTTAGTAATTTGTTTGGACTCTGTCCACAAATAATAACAAGTTAAATCATCCAAAAACATCAGGCGACAATGAAAGCACGATATTGTGGACACCTCTACTCATCACTTTTGCGCAAACGGACATGGTGGGACCATAGAGCCCAGGTTTCCTACTATATGGGAGGTGGAACCAAGGGTCCTAGTCGGACAACTTGATAGTACCCTTTCTTTGAGTGTGGCAAGTACTATTGATAGTACATTGGTATAACTAAGTCATGAACGCGGCATACTAGTTCATGACAGTAGGCCTGTGCGTCTCCAAACTTGGTCTATATATAACTTGGATGTTTCTTCAGCTGTGATGGTCTTGGTACATGGCACGATAATTATGGCCTTGCTAAGGCGATCGACCACAACAAATAGTGAGTCATATTGTGGTGACTCACTGTCACTCGACAGGGAGGCACGACGGAGGTCAGAAGACCGGGGGCGAAAAGGGCACGGAGAGGGGAAGGGAGGACAGGTGGTTGACTGGCCGGCTCAAACAGAACTTGCAACAGCAAGGGATGGAAGGTGCACAATGAGTGGGGCTTCCTGAGACAGAGGAGGCGGTCAGGAGAGGATGTCACAAGTGGACAGTCTGAGGGACTGTCCGTTGTATTGCGCTAGCTTATATACTAACAGGGATGGTCTGTGCGTAAGTTAAGGGCAGGCTTAGGGCCGCCTGGCGAGTGCTGCGGAATACTGCGGAATGGAACATTCAAGTAACATCTAATAATAGTAACCAATCAGAAATAACATAGAGGGTGGTACGATTCTCATCGACCAATCAGAATAATCCGTGAAAGTGGTACGACTGCGCCGCAGTCGATTGCGCCATAGTGACGACTGCGCTCCGCAGTCCAATCAGATAAATCCAAGGAGTGGTACGACTTGGCAGAACACGTGCCCTCGCACGTGAGAGATACACAGAGGATAGTCATGTGATCCCGCACGTGATGGATAAAACATAAGCAGATCACGTGATACGTCACGTGATCGTCGGAGTACGAAATTCAAACTCCGATCTCGGATTTCCCCTTTAGGAAGGTGATGATTACATAAGACCGGGCCGGCGCGGACCGGTCTTAGACGCTGGAGTCATGACCCGAGTTTATAGGTTCATGACAGTATCCCCTTTTTAACGTCGTGCTGCACCGACAGCACTGGAAGACTTGGGCTTAGGGGCGCTGGGGTGGTCCTTGTGAAACTTTTGGACCAGGGCTTGAGAGTGCGTCATTTCAGAGGCGGGGAGCCAGGAATTTTCGGAACTTGGATATCCCTTCCACTTGATCAGATACAGTATCCCTCTTTGATTTGGGGACACCTTGGACTGCAGGACTGTTACGATGCGGTACTCCGGGTAGCTCGTATCCCCGGGCCGACGGTACGTGATAAGGAGAAGGTGACTCACAGATAACGGTTCGATAATCCCAGTACTGTACGATAAGGATGAGGTGTGTGATTGGTTCGCCACTGTACGATATCTATGACTCGGACGGACACCTACGATAACTATACGATACGTGATTGGTTACCTACCTTTCAAGAGGCGCTTTAAAGCCCTCGCGTATATGTATATAAGGTTAGCCAAGCTGCGCCGTAGTCCGCAGCTTGGTCTTCTTGAATCTATCCTGTCTCCATTCTGTCCTATCCTCTCTCATCGGTCTAAGTCTTGCGCTCCTTCTGATAGGAGTTTGCCTCATCGTCGTCTCTCTTGAGTCAGCATTGTCCCACGAATAGGGCTTGCTGTTATACTCTCACGATCACGTGCCAAGGGCCGTCATATCGCTAAGTCGTTGAACAGTTGTGTCGCCTTCCTCTATTGCTCAAGTCGAGCCACGTGCCGATAGACACGTAACATTAAGACCAAGCTCCCATCGTGGCGACCGAAACAACTGCAGATAGCTGGGTATTCGCGCAATACTCAATTGAACGAAGGGGAGATCGAAACGTCCCCGTCCGCTACCTCAGAAACGCGTGGTGGGGCACAGTGAACAACGTCACCGGATATTGGGTGGACATACCAACGAGACCATCAAGGGTCTATCCAGTTGAGTTCAATTTCGAACATACGTGTTGGACCGAGGTTGCTTGGAGCCCTCGCAGAGAACGGTGGGACGTACTTCGACCCACAGGAAACGACTACAATTGCAATATCCTACGAAGCGAAGTAGTGCACAGGAACCAGTGGGGTCCAATCGACGGTGCGGAAGACGACAGTGCACCAGCACCATCTGAAGGCAGTACCGAACCAACCACCACGGAAGACGAAGTAGGAGATCGTCCGGACGCAGAAGAAGAACAGCAGCGTCGACGATTTGACGAGATACGTATCAATTCCTTAGCTGCCCAAGCAGAACAGATCAATATCAGATCGCCCGCAGTTATGGCTACGGAAACGCGCACGTACACGGAAGAAGAAAACAGGCTCGCCGACACACTGGCTGAGCGCAGACTACAGAATACGCAAGAAGAAGAAAGGGCACCAACGCCACTGGAACGAGTCATTGACCCAAATACCGGTCATCACGTAACTCTCGACGAACTTGCAAATCAGCGAATGTACGGACCCGACCAACCCGACCCTCCATCAGACAGAGAACAGAGCCGAGTATGGAGCTATTTGGCAAGACAACGCGTAGGAGGCGAGGGAATACCCGCCAACATCCCACGGGGAGGGGGACCTCCTGGACGCTATCCCGGGGGAATACCCCCACGACGACCACCTGGGGGAGGACCACCGCCGCCAGGAGGAGGAGGAGGCGGTGGAGGCGGAGGCCCGCCAGGGGCCGACCCCAATGGAAGGGGGGATTACAACAAACTACAAGGACAGCCACCTCCTATTTTTCGCGGTGACAGAAAGGCCACTGAAACTTTCCTCACCAAATGGGAGTTATACAGGGGCATGAATCGCAATACGCAGACGATGCGCGAGGCATACTCGCGCGCCATCCTCTTCCTCACCTTTCTGGAAGGGGATGACCTCAATGAATGGATCACCACCCACACCAGGTGGTTGACGCTTCAAATAGCAAACGGAATACCCGAAGACGACGAAAGAATATGGGAAGCAGTATACCGAAGTTTCAAGCGTCGCTTCACGAATACAATGGAACAAGAGCAGGCGCGGGCAGCGCTGCAGGAAGGGAATCTATATGCAGGGACGGACATTGACAAGTACGTGTCCAGATTCGAAGAATTAGTTCGGCGTGCTGGCTATCGAGCAGATTCGCCCATGGTGATCAACGTGTTCACCAAAGGACTTCCACGCAAGCTATACGAGCAGTGCTACACGCTCGACAACCCACAAAGTTACGAAGGGTGGAAGGCGGCTCTCCTCAAGAGACAAGAACAATATATACACCTACAAAACCACTTCAACGAGGGAAAGAAGAATCTGGAGAAGTACCGGAACCGCACCGGGAATCGTGGAGGATACGCACCACCCCCGCAACTTACGCACCCAGATGCAATGGACACCTCCGCACGGGCTCGAGCACGCGGAGGGGAGGTTGACGACAGCCTCGCCGCAGTCGCCGGGTCGGAAGACAGAAGTCCAAACGATCCCGGATTCCGGCAATATATGCAACAGAACACGAGAGGACGATACATACCCAGAGGAGGGTACATCCAAAGGGGGCAACCCCGTGACACCAGGGGAGTACAATGTTACAACTGTCAGAAGTACGGACATTTCAGCCGCGACTGCACACAGCCTCGCAAACAACGACAGACGCAACAACCACCCGTACAAGTAAGGGCCACCGCGAACCTCACGCCGCAGCAAGAGGCGGCGCAAGTACTTCAAACGATCGCCAACAAGAGCGACGAAACCCAAGAGTTGGTGATGAAAGGAATATGGGAGAGGGAGGATTTTTCAAGCGCCTGAACCCGGCGGCCTGGGTGAGGGCAATACATTCTCGTGATGTTGTAATAGTAACTACGCGTTTTCGATCCATGCATATCCCAGTTTCGACTCGCACACATCACGCAATGGCCGACGTACGAGCACTAGTGGACAGCGGAGCCACAGACTGCTTTATGAACCAAAAATTTCGCACGACGAATGGGGCTGGGACTGGTTCCCCTGGAAAAGCCACGAAAGATATGGAACATTGACAACACGGAAAACAAAGGAGGGTCCATCACTCATTACGCGGACCTCGATGTGCGCACTAAAGGACTTCACAAGGAGATGAGGTTCCTCATTACCGACATCGGAAACGAGGACATCGTTTTGGGATACCCATGGCTGGCCACGTTTGAACCCAAATTCACGTGGAAACACGCCACGATACACGAAGACATGTTACCCGTCGTCATCCGGTCCGTAAACCCTCACATAACACGTAAACCGATCATTGGCACCGCTATCACAGAAGCCCTCTCCAGCGGGGAGCGGAATCTCATTATCCGGAAACTTGAAGAACAATGCACTATACGAACTACTGCCACGGAGCTTGCGATCAAGGCAAAGCAACACACGACCGCAGCAATACTACCCCCACAATACGCCCAGTTTCAGAATTTGTTTAGTGAAGAAGAATCGCGCCGCTTTCCTCCGAAACGGGTCTGGGACCACGCCATCGACCTAAAGCCAAACGCACCAGCAGCACTGGACTGCAAAGTATACCCACTTACGAGGCAAGAGGATGAGGCGCTTCAGGCATTCATAACCGACGAGTTGAAGAAGGGATATATACGACCCTCCAAATCACCCTACGCATCTCCCTTTCTTTTTTGTCAAGAAGAAGGACGGAAAGCTTCGCCCCGTACAAGATTACCGAAAGCTAAACGATGTAACGGTGCGAAACCAATATCCTCTTCCACTAATCACCGATCTCATCACGGATCTGAGTAATGCGGACATCTACACGAAACTCGACATCCGCTGGGGCTACAACAATGTGCGCATCAAGGAGGGAGACGAAGAGAAAGGCAGCTTTCAAGACACGCTACGGACTCTTTGAGCCTACGGTCATGTACTTTGGCCTTACCAATTCCCCGGCTACATTCCAGACCATGATGAACTTCATTTATCGCGACACCATCCTCAAACACGAAACACGCGGTACCACGATCCGTGTCTACATGGACGACATCGGTATCGCATCGCGCTCGGGACTTGATGGTCACGTAGCAGCAGTTCGCGACGTTCTGCAAGTTGCCAAAGACCACGACCTTTACTTCAAACTCGAGAAATGCCTCTTCCATGCGCCTGCGATGGATTACCTGGGGGTAATCCTTGAAAAGGGGGTAACACGCATGGACCCTGCAAAAATCGCGGGCATTCGTGACTGGCCTACCCCAAAAACCGTTAAGGACGTTCGCTCTTTTCTCGGTTTTTGCAATTTTTATCGTGCTTTCATCAAGGGTTTCGCGCACCATGCACGCCCCTTAAACATACTTACAAGAAAAGGGGAAGAATGGAAGTGGGGCCAAGAACAACAAACTGCGTTCGATACGTTGAAGACACGAGTAACGCAAGAGCCAATATTGGCACACCCCATACTAACGGACCAATTCGAGCTAGAAGTAGATGCGTCGGGATACGCCATCGGAGGAGTCCTACTACAGCGAAAGCAGGGACAATAAGAAGCACCCGATAGGTTACTTCTCGAAGACACTGGACCCAGTTCAGCGCAACTATCACGTATATGACCTGGAGCTTCTAGCAATCGTAGAAGCCCTCAAACACTGGAAACCCTTGCTAGCTGGATCCCCACACGACATCATCGTCCACTCGGACCACGCAAATCTATTATATTGGAGGAACCCGCAAAACATTAATCGTCGGATAGCAAGGGAAGTGATGGAACTGTCCGAATACCCGATTAAAATAAAGCACATTGCAGGAAGATCGAATGGACGCGCGGACGCGCTGTCAAGACGCAGCGACTACGACACAGGAAACAACGATAATCAAAATGTAATCGTACTCCCGGATCACGTGTTTCTCAAAAACACGAATACAACAATCGTAGAAGCTGAAGAGGACAACACCAACGCGCAGGACGAAGCCCAGATCCAACAGTGGATCAATACACACCGGCTAATGAAAATCGATGGGATATGGTATAAGGAGGGAAGACGCGTCATCACCGGGGGAGTAACCGAAAAACGTGCAATTATCGATGCTCACCACTCTCCACCAGTGTATGGCCACCCAGGGATGACGAAAACGGGGATGATGGTAGCGCGACGCTACTTCTGGCCAGGGATGACCAAGGATATCGTGGAATACGTCAAAGGCTGCGCGGAATGTCAACGGAACAAGGTCAACACGCGACCCATACGTGCACCCCTGCAACCGATATTCCCGAAAGCGGAGGCAAAGCCGTTCGAAGTCGTGGCCATGGACTTCATCGTTAAACTCCCACCTTCGGGGGGATATGACTCAATACTAACAGTAACAGACCACGACTGTACGAAAGCGGCAGTTTTCATACCCTGCTGTGAAGACATAACAGCAGAAGAAACGGCTCAGTTATACGCTAAGCACGTTTTCGCCCGCTACGGACTCCCTACTAAAATCATATCGGACAGAGACCCCCGGTTTGCATCCCGATTCGCACGAGAACTATGCCGGCAGCTGGGCATCGAACAGAACATCTCGTCCGCTTATCACCCAAGGACGGACGGCCAGTCCGAACGAACAAATCAATGGCTGAGCAATACCTACGTTTCCAGGTCGATTATCATCAAAAGGACTGGCTTCATTATCTGCCAATAGCGGAATTCGCGCACAACTCGTGGCCGCACGAGATAACAAGGAAGTCCCCATTCGAACTTCTCATGGGGTATCATCCTCGCGCTGATTGGACGGATAAGCCATCCCCTATCCCACAGATAACGACACGCATGGAACAACTCAAAGAAGCTAGACGAGAAGCACAGTCGTTGATAACCAAGGCCCAGGCCCTATGGATCAAACACAAGGATACGCCGAAGTTCAAGGTTGGCGACCAAGTATGGCTAGACGGGCGCAACCTCAGGACCAACCAGCCAAGTGCCAAGCTGGCGGCCAAGAGACATGGCCCCTTTATGATCGACCAGGTGATGTCGCCATATTCTTATCGTTTGAAATTACCGGTTCAATGGAAGATACACCCGGTGTTTCACATCGATCTTCTCACACCTTATCGCGAGACTACCATTCACGGGCCAAACTTCACACGTCCACCACCGGATCTTATAGAAGGAGAAGAGGAATATGAAGTCGAGAAGATTCTGGACACTCGGCTGTTCGGCAGAAGGCGTACACGGCAATATCTGGTCAAGTGGCTCGGGATACCCGGACTCGGAGAACCAGTGGGTCAACGAAGCCGATATCTTTGCCGAAGACAAGATAAGGGAGTTTAAACAATCGAACTCCGACGCAAGGACACATTTAAGAACCTCCATGACTGCTGAGTTGCCCCATCACTCGCATTCCCTCCCATCCACATCTCTCATCACACATGGACTTTGCCTACTATGCCACTAAAACCGCTGAAGAAGTATTCTCAGCCGAGCTATTGGAGGGACTCATCTCCCTCGACGAGGCGCGACGTCGGCTCAAGCGCGTCCACGAAACAGGGAACACCGCCGCCCTTGGATGGGAAACCATCGACACCGACAATGACGACGACACCGATCACAGCGCAGGACAAGGAGCCGCTGTGGTCCATGCAACTGCAGAAGACGAGGGTACGGTGGTTGCCCCAATTACCCGAGACGAACTCGCCGCAGTGGAGCGCGCCTTCCCCGGCCCTGCGCAGGCAACACTGTCCGAAAGTACACTACAACCCCGGCTGCTTACAGTGCGGGACGTTCCTGACACGGAGGAGTGTCGCAGTGGAACTCGGGACGATCCTCTCATCGTGGGAGAAGATACGAGCGACACCGAGCCCGTACCGGTACGACTCCGCCTTCAAGGCGACGGTGAAGAGACCCGCAGAGCTCTGGTGGCACACCGCGCAAGCGTGGACCAACGAGCAGCTCGACGCCGCGCACGCCGCGCGGAGAGAGAAGCTGCTGAAGAGGCGCGCCGAGATCAGGCGAATGCGCGAATCCAGGCTCAAGAGTTTGGACACGTCGATCGGGAAACCGATCTCTACCCAGCTGAGCACCCCCATATTACCTACGGAAGATACGAACACTTACCCAACGACACCCCGCACGCCTCCACCACTGATGGAGAACCCATCATGCGACACAAGTACCAAGAGCTTAGTCGACGACCCCCTCAAACAGCCATTCACCGCAGAGACCCCGGTAGGGATGGACTCGAAACGCAGGAAGGGACTATATCCCTTGTCCAATCACCATTCAAGGGGTCAGCCGTCCCGCTCTCTGGTACCAGATCATTGAGAGCGACGACCCCATCATATTGATGGGGACCGACCGAACGGACCGCGTTTACGCGTCTCCATTCTACGCCACGTCGCAACCCGTACTCCCTCGACCCCCGAAGTATACCGAAGAAGAGCTCAAGACTCTGGAATGGGGGTACCGAAGGCAACCAGTAATCGACCAGTGTCTGCGGGCAATACCAGATAAGTCCATCTCCTGCTGAAGTTCGACGATACCGAGCGCTGACGCAAGATCAGCAGCGCTTGGAACAACGCATTCGAGAGCTCGAGAAGGGGATCGCGATATTATACGGACGACGCTCGCTATGCGCCGCTCGTCTTCATCGCGCCGACACCCTCGCACGACTCGAACGGGAACGACGACAGCTCGGGGATCCCGAGATACTCTGGGAGCGGCCAGACCAGGATGAATTCCATCGAGGGCGCGGTTACTAGGATGTGGGCATCCTCCTTGAAAAGGGGGTGATGTTACGATGCGGGATCCGGGTAGCTTGTATCCCCGGGCCGACGGTACGTGATAAGAGAAGGTGACTCACAGATAACGGTTCGATAATCCCCAGTACTATACGATAAGGATGAGGTGTGTGATTGGTTCGCCACTGTACGATATCTATGACTCGGACGGACACCTACGATAACTATACGATACGTGATTGGTTACCTACCTTTCAAGAGGCGCTTTAAAGCCCTCGCGTATATGTATATAAGGTTAGCCAAGCTGCGCCGTAGTCCGCAGCTTGGTCTTCTTGAATCTATCCTGTCTCCATTTGTCCTATCCTCTCTCATCGGTCTAAGTCTTGCGCTCCTTCTGATAGGAGTTTGCCTCATCGTCGTCTTTCTTGAGTCAGCATTGTCCCACGAATAGGGCTTGCTGTTATACTCTCACGATCACGTGCCAAGGGCCGTCATATCGCTAAGTCGTTGAACAGTTGTGTCGCCTTCCTCTATTGCTCAAGTCGAGCCACGTGCCGATAGACACGTAACAACTTGGCTGCGCTGGAGCGAGCACCGTTCTCATCTATGTAAGCCAACTGAACCACCCCACGTGTGGCATGAGCAAGCACCGCTATGGGGAGTTGCCAGTGAGGCTTAGAAATGAATATTGCATCAGTGAAGAAGGGGACACGGCGGATTTCCTGAAGGAGCGCATCCGGTGAATGGATGACACCTGCTCCGTCCGACGTGGGCACCCCGCGGAGTTGAGCGAACGTCCACCCCCTATTAGGGAGAGGATTACCTCCGCCCAACGGCTCCGTCAGAGCCTTAGAGAATTGGAGAATGGTGGAGAAGGGAATGACTCCAGCGAAGACATAAACAAAATTGTGGGACTGAGCATTAACAGACCAACGGCCATAGAGCACTGGTGGCGCTTGGGCCGACAGGCGTTCCATGGCACTGTGGGCTGCCTGGACGATGCTGCCTGGGTTCGACTTATAAAGTCGTTCCTCGGCAGCTTTGTCCGCCAGTCCTTCGCCACGCACGATGGTAATTTCAGTATTTTCGAGGGAAACCGGCACCGAGGCTTTGCCCTTGCGGGCCGCCCCACCAGTCATCCGCCCAATGATATTTGCGTTACCTTTTGAAGCCAGTCTGGCGTTCTGATCTTGGCCGAAGTTAGTGGGTGTAACTACACCCGCCCACGTCGTGTTATCCGGGAGGATGGCACAGGGTGGACGGGGTGCTGAGGAATGGGGGGGAGGGCGCGGAACCGGCAGTGGGTCCGGAACCGGCAGCACCTCAGAGGGTAATGCACGAGCGGTCTCCTCGGGTTGTGTTGAGGGGCCGCTGGCTGGAGCAATGAGATTTGGGGGAGGAGCTGCGCCCTGTAGAGGAAGAGGAGGAGTAGGCTGTGCGGCCTTGCCTTTCCCTCCCGCTTTGGGCTGCTGGCAGATCTTAATGAGCTCGTCCTGGGCATCTATTCATGACGACAGGACGTTGATTTGTGACGTGAATGAGGTCATGAGGTTGGCTTGAAGCACATTGAGCATTTCAGCCAAGCCAGGTAGCAGTGGGATTGGTTGGAGGGAGGGTAGCGATGGGGGAACCACCATGGCCTCCGGCGCCTTAGCAGGCGGAAGGTCGTCAGCCATCGCGTTCTCCGGGTTATGCATGGAAGACGCAACCCCTCGAGTAGAATCCGGGGTGAGGACTCGTGACGGGGGAAGCGTGGGGTTGGGGTCGACTGGTGCTGGGTCCGCGTATACAGAGATGTCGGTAGCCGGTTCAGATAGACGCGCCCTCGGGTCCCGTAGAGGTGCATCCGGGGCTTGTGAAGGGCGAACCTCCGCAGGGACGGAGATGCCCGTGACGATAGGGTAAGATGAGGTGAAGAAAAGAGGACGTTTAATGTCAGACATGTCGACATCGGGGACGTCCAACAAGTCAGAAGGTTGAGAGGAGATAGAATGGGACCTGGATCTCAGAGGACGTGGCTGCACTAGAGCGCGCTTGCCCTTCGTCTTCTTCCAAGCCGTAGGGGTTCGCGAGGTGTCCAGCAACCTTGGTTGGTTCTCCAGGGTCGCAGGGACTTCGCTTGGCATAGCGTTACTAACCCGTGATCCTGAGCGTTCGCGCTTACCGACAGGGCCGGCATGGCGTTTCGCCGCTCGGCCCTCGCGTTCTTCGGCATCGTCTTTGGAGATGAGTACATAGCCCAACTCCTCGGCTGCCTTTGTGAGCCAGTCCAGCTTCACCGAGTCCCGGTAAGCGACGGCCCAAGCCTTCTTCTCGGAGGATATCTGGGCTCGCGTGTCACATCGCGCTGCCTCAATTTCCTCTGCGTGGTCAAGACGAATCCGCTCACGCGCTCTAGTGATTTCATCCCCATCCAAGACAGGATCCGTCACTGAGCGCACGATGGACTTGCGAAGTTCCTTAGCTCTGTTGTAGGCAAAAAGTTTAATGTACCCGGCGTTTTCCTCAATAAGAGGGTCAGTGACGATGGGGTCCTCCGAACGAGCATCCTCATCGTCCTTGAGTGCCTCCACGAGGTGGTGCTTGTAGAGCATCTTCCATTCCCCAATGAAGGGGCCGAGTTGCTCCTGTGCCGCTACAAACAGTCTGTCCAGAGACTTCTGGTTAGCACTGCGGCGGGTAGTGTTGTCCTTAACCATGTGATCATAGGTCTGGCGGACCATGTCGTCATAGACCATGTCCGCCAAGCCTTTTGCATCATTAACTGAGACTTGATAGGTAGCCGCCGCCTTAAGGCGAACCACCTTTTCGATGTGGGCCTGACCCACGCGCAGAACGGATTCATAGAAGTCCGCCAGGGGGGGTTCATCAGCGCCAGCGTAATGCATAAAGAAGTTGGTAATCTGCTGGGCCTGGGTGGCGATCCTTCCACCCTGTGTCACAGGGGGAGTTAGACCATCAGCCAAGTTCCATACGTCACCGTCCGATTCGTCAATCTTGACACGGCCCTGGATCTTACGACCTCCAGACCGCAGTGCTCCACGTAAAATGGCGCCCAGAGCAGCTGTAGCAAGCCGGAACCAAGACGAGGGGGTGAGCCCCGCCTGTTCCAAGTCGCCCCGGCTATCCTCGACCCCGGAGTCTAATGCGTTAATAACCAATGCAACGGAGAGATTGAAACCCGCGTTAGAGCAGGGATAATCGTTATCTTTGTGCAGCTGTAGGGGGGCTGCAAGGTAAAAGTTTGCGTAGCCGGTCTGCGACTCTGAGACGTCGCGACCCAGCTCAATCATAAGCTCATTCTTGATTCGTTTGACCGACCCATCCTTGTCGATCCAGTTTGGATCCTCGACGTTGGACGGTACCTCATTCAGGATTGGTGCCCTGAGAGCTTGGTCGATGCTTTCGATGAAATCGCATATACACAATTCCGGGAATTCCATCTGGAAGCGGAGCGTATATCCTGTATCATTAGTTTCCCGTGTGACGTGGGACCAGGCCGAGGCGACCGAGGCCGGCCTCGAAGGTGGGACCACGACGTCACAGGGATCTGCGGTCGAAGAACGGACAAAAATTACCTCAGGGGAGGCGTGAGGCGTATGCTGAAACGCCTGCTGCTCCACGGCTTCCTTAATTATGCGCCTCGTTTCTACTGGCAGGCAGTTTGGGATTTTCGCAGCTCGAATCGCCCTCAGGTCGGCCGTAGCCTCCCTGATGTAGCGTTTCGTGGCCTCAGACAGGCCAGCGTGTGGTTGGGGTTCTGCCAACGTTATTTCTTGGACGGAGGCCTGCGTATACAGTACAGAGGATTGAAGTGAGTCAAAACTGGCCGCCGGGAGGGGGGCCAAAGTCTCGATCGGGGGGAGGACATGGTGTCTGTTGGGGGCCGTCCCTTGCAATTCGGCGGACCCAGCAGGCGGGAGAGGGGAGGAGGACAGGAGCCAGGCATGGTCGTCCCGGACTCCATATTGTGTTTGATGGGTAATTTCTGGAGCTGGTTGAGTGTTAGGATCGAAACCAGCGTCCATGATGTCCCTGTACGGCTGAGAGGGGACGGGGTCTTTGTTGAACGTTGTGATGTGGGCCAGAAGGTGGCCCGTGTCGTTAGGGTTAATGGCAGGGGTAGGGGGAACCGGGTCTGGAGACCACGGAACGTGTTGTGGTGTGGAGGGGGGTTGAGGATTCTGCTCCATAGAGCTCTAGACGTGAAAAATTGTGTGGAGGTCGAGAGGACACCAGTCGGTATCTCCACAGATGTATTCAGAGTGCGAGAACCCACAGCCAACTCAAGGAGATGGTGGTGGTACGAGGTCAAGAAGGGATGTGTCTTTGTGGTGGTTGTGGTGGGGGAAGGGGATTTTGCGAATCTGTTGATTTCCACCAACCTAGTCCTGCAGGGTTTTGTCTGGGTGCAACGTCTGCGCTTCTGGCCTGATATGTTCCTTTGATTCTAGAGTAGTTGAGGAGATACCAGTTGTTGTTTATGAACTCTACTGCTCTTGGTGTGCCTCATACTAAGCACTTGTAGCTAGGTGGTTGATTCTGAGGAAAGGTGTCCCAATATGCGCCTCCTGTTTCTCCCCTTCTTTTGACGTGTTCTGGGAGATCGTCTTGTGTTCTGACTGTGACTGATGTCTAACTATTGTCTTCTTCAAACTGTAGTTTGATGCTCACCACGATGGTGGTTGTTCTGTGAGTTATTGGGGTTCTTTTTGTTCTGGGGACACGATGCTTGCCACTGTTGTGGTCGTTCTATGCTGTGGTTTGGTTCCTAGTGTTCTGTGACGCCTACTTGTGTCAGGGTGGGTCGTCCAGTCTACACCTCAAGGGCAATGGCTTCTTGAGTGGTCTGGTGAGGTTGGAGGGTTCTTGTTGTTGTAGAAGACTTGGCTTATGTTACGCCCTAGCAGGGGCGTGGTGCAAGGAGTGGTTCAAGAGTTCAGAGTGTCTGTGAGGACACACACTAATAGATGAGCAAAGACGTCTATTGTCTGCGATGCTACGACTCTAGTAGTGTCTAATAGATGTTATGCACAATGTGCACAACTGACTTAGTGACAGGACACCTAGTCCGAAGTGTAAGACACTTCTCTACACCTAATCTTGGTGGCAAACTAAGTCGATCAGGTGTGGCATTGTTATAGTACAACTGCAAAGACTTCGAAGGAGGGTTTGACTTGATTAGAGTCAAGAGAGATGGTTTACAAGATGAGAGAAGAACTGTTCACACCAAAGGTACGAAGGCAAGGTTGCTAGATTGCAAATGAAGCCAAGTCTGGCTTCCTACAGTGTAGAGTACAAGTATATATAGTGCTCAAGTCACAAAGACGAACACACAAGGACAGACATAGGTAAATGTTGTTATCTGAGGTTTTCTTATCCGAAGCACAAGACAATATGGAGTAAACCACATATGGAACAAGGGAGACACACCAATGGAGTAACAGAGATAGCAAACCCGAAACAAAGGTAAGTGGATACATACATGGGAAAAGGACTGAAGCGTCCGGATCATAACACTCTATCTCCACCTCAAAGTCAGGAGATTAATGGTGATCGCCCTCATTTTGACATTTTAAACCTGCCAATTTGGACTCTAAAGGACTACTGGAGAACCATTGAGAGGCTTGAGGCTGCAAAGGGCAACCAAGCACAGTACACAGCAATTGTACGGGAAACTGGTGTCTCTGGTCTTCCCATTTGTGCGGCCAGCCCCGCCTTCTCACATCCATTCTTTTTCCCTCTTGACCCCTTCCATCTCTTCTATGAGAACTGCATGCCACATATCTGGGATATCTGGGTCTCATATAGTTCTCAGTCAGAAAGTGTTTTTATGGGTCAAGATATGGCTTCAAAGCTTGGAGCGGAGGTTGAGAGTGCTATAGCAACATTACCCTCATCCTTCTGTGAACCTATCCGGGATCCATCTAAAAAGCGACAAAGCCAGTATAAGATATATGATGTGAAGGACTCACTAACTAGTGAGGCCGTTTGTACTTGGAACTCGTAGGGGGACGACGAACAATAGGGAAGAGGAGGAGGGTGACTAGGAGGAACAGGAGTAGTGGCTTGAGCACGAGCAGGACTGCGAAGGGAAGATTCTCTTCAATGATGGTAGAAGGGAATGGACAGGGACGTTTAGCAAGTGGTTGTCACAAGTGGACAGTCTGAGGGCTGTCTGTAGTATTAGGCTGGTTTATATACCTAGTTACATGGTCTGTGCGCAGTAGAATACTCTGGAATACAGTGGAAGCATTATAAATAGTGTCCAATGGCGTTAGTCTCTCTTAGGTCTCGTGACCTTCTCCGCAGTACATCTGGTAGAAGCCGGTAGAAGACTATAGAAGGTCGTAGAACCTTCTAATACTAATAATAGATCCTTGTTTACCTATTAGTAATTTGTTTGGACTCTGTCCAAACAAATTATAACAAGTTAAATCATCCAAAAACATCAGGCGACAATGAAAACGCGATATTGTGGACGCCTCTACTCATCACTTTTGCGCAAACGGACATGGTGGGACCATAGAGCCCAGGTTTCCTACTATATGGGAGGTGGAACCAAGGGTTCTAGTCGGACAACTTGATAGTACCCTTTCTTTGAGTATGGCAAGTACTATTGATAGTACGTTGGTATAACTAAGTCATGAACGCGGCATACTAGTTCATGACATATGAGTGGATGGCCCTCCTTCACTGGTATATTATCCCTATTGCATCAGAGCTTGGATTTAATCCAGAGGTCATTGAAAACTTTGCCATATTCTCAAATGTGGTGGAGTATGCTATGACGGCTGTCCCTCGAACAAAAGATAATTTAGCCAAGCTTTATAGCAAGATTGTCCTTTTTCTTCAAGGATTTGAACGCCTCTATGTTGGCAATGATCCAGCTAAAATTTCCCGCTGCAGACTATGTGTCTTTCAGCTCATCCATATTCCCTTCCATATTTCCTATAATGGCTCTGTCAGATTTGGCTCTCAGGCTACATGTGAGTGGACCATTGGTGATATTGGACATGGTATTAAGTCAAAAAAATCCCCCTTCAAAAACATAGCCTCATACAAGACAGACAAGCAGTCTGTTAGAATCCTACATCTCTCTTACCCAACACTCTCCCTTGGACCTGGAGCAAAAGCTCAAAGGACTTCACTGTTTAGAGAATTTCCTATCACTAAGAAGCAGAAAAAAGAAGACCATAACTTGAAGGTTCACTTACAGGCAATCCAGTCTTATCCTGGAATAGAGCTAGATCCCACATATATGCGTTGGGGAAAGTGCCCTCTTCCTAATGGTATCACCCTTGCAAGCCAGCTCTTTGAGCTTTCAAAAAGGTCCTCTTCACGCTTCTCAAGGTACTTTGAGGCTCAGCTGGGGCTGTTACAGTCAAAAGATGAGCCTATAGATGAGACAGAGATAGAGGTGGAAAAGACTAAGCCAATATTTGGAGAGGCTTTAGCCTTCTATACTGTTGATGGCCTCTCCCTTGTTGTCTATCATCCACTGATAGAACACCACCAAAAGTTTGGAAGGTGGTCTGGAAAGTGGTCATCAGCAGTATATGTCCTTGAGACATCAGCAATAGTCAGCCTCATTGGGATTTGGACTTACAAAGATCATGTTCATATTTTGTGAAGACATCCAGGACTTACCTTACTAACCCCAGATGAATGTGGTCTTGATGGTGAACTTGATATGGAAACATTGTAGTAGGCCTCCCTGTATTTACAAGTCCAATGTGTTTAGTTACAGAAACAGAGATAGTGGAAATTACATACCATCAAATCGGAATTCCGAAGCACAAGTGTTGGTAGTAGCACCATCAGAACTTGTGGAGTTGCCTGTAAATGTCAGTTGCTGGAGCAGAGCCTTGCGCATATGAGGCAAACGCCATTGTACATGCCCCACATGTCCACCCATGTTGAGAACATAATGGCATGCAACGCCGTTCGTGTCTGCGTCCGGTCGAGCTACCGCACGCAGCTCCCCACTCGTAAAGCCCATGGCTTTACCCGCACGGCTCTAGCGCGCTCTGTACTCGCTCTCCCGGAGCTTCATTCCACACCCCTCGTGCCCGGGGTTCATGGACGACAGTTCGATGAGTGGAGGCACGTACCAGTTTTATGTTGCTCCAGGCAAAGCGTATGGTGGAGAGCCAGTATGTGGGCCCGCACGCGTACGGCTCCTTGATGATGGGCTGCAGGCCCAGTCGTGCAGTGGCAGCGCGGCGCTCAAGCGCGTAAGAATTCAGGTTGATAGTTAGGTTATAGTGCTGCAACTTCTCAAGGAAGACCGCATCGGTCGTTCATGCTATCCAACTGTGGGCCTGTTTGTGAGAGACCGAAATGTGACGAGGGTGAAGAAATCCGCGTTTCCCTGTTAGTGCATACAACAGTTAGACATACCCATTTGCTGTGAAAGATTTGTCGCAGTACGTACAGGCGGCATTGTTCATACGAACGTTGGTGGCGGCTGAATCTGTACGGCAGCCGTAGGTCAAAGCGGGCAAAGAAGCTCCGCCATCATATCGTCTAGAGACGTTTGTGGTCTCATCGGTGTTGGCATAATAAGTGTCGGTGCTTGATGTCCAGGAGAGATATTCACTTGAGGGAGTAAGAAGTGTGAGCGGAAGGAGCTCAGATGAAGGAGAGTTAGATGGTGATGAGCGTACCGATGACGATGGAGGAAAATACTATATCGGCGGTGAGACAGACGAAGACGACTCCCTTAGGAAGCACGGCTCGGTCTTAGGCAGCTCGGTTTCTAGTGGCTCAGACTCCATCAGACTGTAGTCATCGGAGTGGTGTGACGACAAAGATGACATACTGGGGCTCAAAGAACTCGGAGAGCACGGGCGATGTGGGGGTGGCGACAGCGAGATGACTTGTGGACTCTCCTTGATGGTCAGTGGGAGGTAGGGATAATCAGGCGTTCCATGAGGTCCACCCAAAGATACGAGGAGTCGGCCGATTATCCGTGATAATGACACTCGGTCCCTCGGACGGTGCCCTTTCCAATCGTGCTCGTTCGGGGAATCAGTCTGGATGGACGGAAATCTATGAGGGCTGCTCATGCTGACACTCGCGGAAGCAGTTGGCGTCGACAGCAATCAAGGTGTCCTCGGAAGAGGAATTCGCTGGCAAGATCTGTGAAGAAGAGTGAGTTTCGTCCGATACTGCCTTGTGAGAACCTACCGCTCTCGAGACAATTGACCTGTGCATCGACAACAAGGATGGCTCCGTTGAAACATCCTCCAAAATAGCCTCCTCAAAAAGAGACCGGTTGTCCAAGATATCCGACCTCATAGAGATAGAAGAAGCTGTCAAAACGGTAGATGGCGTCCTAGTCAACACAACCTGGGATCGTTGTGAAGACAGTATAGGTGTTGAGACCGTCGTGGAAGACGGTGCTCGAAGGGAGGGAGAGGGAACGGTCGGAGGAGCAGTCGGTGATAGGGACGGTGTGGCCGACGCAGAGACTGATATCGATACGGTCCCTGTCGGTGATGGGGACGGTTCAGCCGACGCAGAGATTGACATTGATACGGTAGGCGTGAGAGAAGGCGAGGATGGTGATGAGTAAGTAATCAGGGGCGACTCGCTCGACTGGCTTTCGTCGATGGTGCTCAGCCAGCTTGGTTCCTGAGAAGTGTACGCAGAGGCCGTGGGTCGCAAGAAAGACATGTCAAAAGAGTTATCCGGACCCTCAGGGAAAGCTAGAGACTGAACCGAAGAGGACGCTCGTAGTATCAACGATTTGTACGTATCATCCATTTCCGGTGCCCAGAGAGACTCTCGAATCGAGGTGGGACTGGCAGCGACCTGATGTGAAGGACTCACTGGTTAGTGAGACCGTTTGTACTTGGAGCACGGAGGGGGACGTCGAACAATGGGGAAGAGGAGGAGGGAGACTAGGAGAAGTAACAACAAGGGCTTGAGTACGAGCAGGACTGCGAGGGAGAGACTCAAATCAATGGTAGTAGAAGAGAGTGGACAGGGGAGTCTAGCAGGTAGTTGTCACAAGTGGACAGTCTGAGGGCTGTCCGTAGTATTAGGCTGGTTTATATACCTAGTTACATGGTCTGTGTGCAGTAGAATACTCTGGAATACAGTGGAAGCATTATAAATAGTGTCCAATGGCGTTAGTCTCTCTTAGGTCTCGTGACCTTCTCCGCAGTACATCCCGTAGAGGCCGGTAGAAGACTATAGAAGGTCGTAGAACCTTCTAATACTAATAATAGATCTTTGTTTACCTATTAGTAACTTGTTTGGACTCTGTCCACAAATAATAACAAGTTAAATCATCCAAAAACATCAGGCGACAATGAAAACGCGATATTGTGGACGCCTCTACTCATCACTTTTGCGCAAACGGACATGGTGGGACCATAGAGCCCAGGTTTCCTACTATATGGGAGGTGGAACCAAGGGTCCTAGTCGGACAACTTGATAGTACCCTTTCTTTGAGTATGGCAAGTACTATTGATAGTACGTTGGTATAACTAAGTCATGAACGCGGCATACTAGTTCATGACACCTGAGAGCTTGCAGAACAGTGCGATATCATGGTCCTCGGTGTAGACTCAGTGACCGACGTCAATATCGACGTCGTTGGCAGTAACTCCAGATGGGCAATGAGCGAAGGACCAGGCAAAGACGGCGGAATAGAACTAATGGACCATGTGGAAGACATTGGCCGCAGCGGCTCAACTGTCGGCCTCTCAGACGATAACTCGCTAGCCAGGAGAGGGGCTCGGCAAGGGCTCTGGGAGCGAAATGTTCCTGGGGCTCACTCTACGCACACCGGAAGAGACCGTTGGAGGGCTTCCTATGTCGGAAGGAGAGCTGACAGTGGAGAGGCGTCTGATGGGTAGAGAGTAAATCTGCGATCAATGATGATTACCAGTGGTTCTGGGAAAGGCTCCGGAGATCTGACCTGGGGTGTCTCGACGAGCTCAGGGACTGGCATCTGGATCTCCTCCACAGCGGGTTGAGGGGGACGACCTCTATGACCTCCTCAGCAGGTTGAGGGGGAGTGATCTGGACAGCCTCTTCAACAAGCAGCAGGGGAGAAATGGGGCCGGCTCTTCAACACGCTCTAGGATAGCCTGAACTTCCTCATCAATGGACCGTGCAACGATTTGCACGGGTTCCTCAACCAGATGAGGAGCAAGGACTCCTGTGAATTAAGGTGAGCCTCATTCAACATGCTTAGTGCGAAAACTGCGAACCTACCGGTCTCGAAAATGTCATCGGAGATGGCGCGAAAGGAAGGAGAGGGAATGGTTGGAAGAATGGTTGGTGATAGGAATGGTGTGGCCGATGCAGAGATCGATATCGATGCTACGACCATGCAGCCCCCGGAAATGCAGGCGCTGACATTGATACGATTGCGTGGAGGATTCTCCCCAGAGAGATAAGAGAAAGATATAGATGAGCGAGCTAGCAGCATCCCTCCAGGGAAAGGGAAGACTCACGCTGCGTCTGCCAGTGGGCTGCCCATGTCCCCCCAGCCATCGTTTCCATCGGTGTCGTTGGTGTCACCAGGATTGCTTGTATTCAATAGAGATTGTAGCATCAGGTTGTGCAGATAATCGAAAATAACCCGGAGTTGGACTACAGTGGCATCATAACCGAGTTTCATTATGTAAGAAAAAAAGACGATTTCAGTCAGCTCACGCCCTAACTAACACCAGTTTTCTGTGACTAAGTCCGACTAGATTTGACTACCAAATGACTTTCATTGGGCTTGGCCGGACTTTGCAAAAATTTTGACTACCGGCAGTCTCGGCTCGACCTGAATTGGACCCACGGTGACTATGGGTTGACAACTTCGGACTACCGATGACTAATTCCGGTTTTTCCTTTTTTACTGAGCGTAACCCTTCGTCCATCACGGCGCCTATCTCGCCATGACACTGGACACGCACCAACTCAGCAGTGATATGAACTACGTAAAGCGATATTCCTGCTTTCAGGGTACAATGGATGGTGCCCCATGCGCTCACTGTACCGACGACTCGGATGCACGTTCTTTCCACACTTCCCTCGTCCTGACTTTGGACTTCTTCAGGCCCTATCACTATCTCGCTCAGTGTTGTCACAGTAGTCGCCCAGGGTCGTTCCATTTTTGGCATGAATACATCGTGGAATGATGCTATCACACGTGTGTTTCTCATTTCGCTCCTTCTGCGGCAACTCCAGTCCCACTGACATATGACATGGATGTGTGACCCTCCACAGTTTTCCACTCGACATGTACAATGGCATGCCGACGCTCGCTCAGCTTTTCCCCATCTGTCTCTCGCTTCTACAGCACTGCAATGTGGTATTACTATCTCCCCCAAGCACTCCCGCTTATCGCTAGACCTGCATCGCCCTTCGTCCTGCAAGCTATCTTCGTATAGGCGCCGGCCAACTCGATTACCGCTTCATGCTGTGGTGTGGATTGACGCGGTGTTCTTGTCTGGGGAACAGAAGGAAGGCGCTTCCTGTACTAACGGGGGCCAACGACGCGCATTTTTCCCCCGCGTTCCAGCTCGTCGTTGGAGGTCAAATGCAATAACGTTGCGGTGGTCGCTCTGCTGTCCCTGCCAACTGCCCTCTACGCTCCGCTTCGGCACATCTTCGGGGAAGATATCTTGGGTCTTCGGGGATTGGGAGATAGGAATTGCTCACCATCGTGTTCGTGACGCCTTGGCCTCTGACTGCAGCCTTCGCCGTCCTCTCTCCGTGTGGGTACATAATTTGCGAGCTGCCATGGCAGTATGTGCATTTTCCCTCTGCGCACTCCCTTTCCTACTAACTCTTCCTGTGCCCGACAGTGGAGAAGAACTCGCCACATATCAAGATGAGATTGACTTCCCCTTCAGGGATTCTGCGACGTTTCTCTCCGCGCAGTGCCCTGAGCACGTGGACACCGTGTTCCCTCCGGCAGGTGCGCCGCCTAAGTACGCATGGCCTTGTTATATAGCGTGCGAGTAATGGAATAGAAGAGAATCTAGGGTGAAGGGATGGAGTAAGAACTGTCGCTGTTAACAAAATAAGTATTTGATATCTGTAATCCTGGCTGCAGCTTGGCGGGTGACTAGAAATTTGGCAAGAAGCTGTAAACGCGACACCTGAGTATGGACGGCAAGATTTACTAGCAGGTCGACTGAATACGGGTCATGCAACTCGAGTGGTCCAAACTGCTCGAGAATCGACGTACAGGAATCTTATAAAAGCAGCAGTTGAGTCTCGTGCCAGTGAGTGCCGCGGCCGTGTTGAAACCCACTGTAATACATAACGACATGACCAATTCTCCAACGCAGAACAAACTGGCTTCTGGGCAGAAGGCGTCTCAGAATCGTGTAAGGCTCGTAGCCGGCCTGTATATGAGAATCGATAAGCAGGAGCTCTCATTTCCCATAGCATTCGTTTGCCGCACTTTCCTACGCCAATCTATGCCAATGTTGACCTACCCTGAAGTGAATCAGTTATGTTACTGTAGTGTAGACTAGGTTGCGTTGTCATTGATTAAGGCGCGTCGCTCCGCGTCTGTAGTGGGCATACAAATGGGCAAATATCGGATATATGCACTTCCTCCTCAAATCCTGGAGAGGTTATGGCCCGCGCGACTTTATTAAGACGAGAAACGGGGTTGTTTTCCGAGCGCACGCGAGGTTCGAGCTAGAAGCCGGGGTTCGCGCGATGAGATGGAAGACAACTTTCTTACATTAGGGGCTCCTTTTGAGCCTCCTTGTATACTACTCGTACAAGTAAACTACTATGTAAAGTAAGCCGAGAATAAATGACGCACATACAGCGTCACTTTACTACAGTAGGAAGAGCCGGAACTAAGATGCCCGAAACGCCCGAGACCGAGAACCGAAGCGCTTGAATCGGTAAGTGATACACACACACACGAGACAGTATAGTAACACACACATAACGAGACGCGAACACGAATGCGAGTAAGAGAAAGGCCGAGCGAAACAAAGGCCATTATGAGAAATACAAGAAGGACAAAAATACCTCAATCTACCATACCCGGGCGTATATGTTCGACGACATCGCAGGTTCAAACCGGCGCTTGGTGGTTCCAGGGAGTGCGCCTCCATCCCCAGGCCATGCGCACGAGCGCGTCGTCGATGTCAACGCCAACGACGTGGCGGGCTCCCCATCACCGCGCCAGCTGCTGCGGCGCTTCAGAGCCAACATATGCAACAGAAAAAGTGAAGGATACGCATATCTCGCAGGACACCCAGCATTCATCGCAGGCTACGAGTCAAGCATGCATGCATCGGCGAGGAGGTCATGGGACAGGAGTGCTAGACGGGTGTCGTGGCCGCCTGGGTGGTGGTAGCTATAACTATTAAGGCGATATTATCGGCAGTGATATCCGCTGATTTCTGTAGGGGGGTAACCCCCAAACAGATTCCCTTGTGTGTAGAGCATAAGGCCGGGGCCAAGATACTAAACCCTCTATTCCGGAAACTGCTGAAGATAAACAAGCCGGCATTAAGACGACATAAGAGAACAATGCTCAAAAAACACTAAAAGGAGGAATGGAAGACATCAGACTGCGCACCCAGGGTTAACGTCATGGACCTATCTCTCCCGTCTAATAAACACCTCCAGCTGATCAATGATGATAGGTTATCAAGAGCAGACATAAGCCGTATATTTCAACTTGGAACGGGCCACATCCCACTTAACGGCTACTTAAAGTGCTTCAAACGAGTAGACAGTGCAAGATGCCCAGCGTGCGGACACCCGAGGGAGAACATTCGGCACCTCATCCTCGAATGACCATCATACGGACACGATGGGCGCTATTAAAGCAATGCAAGAAAAATGGACCCCAAGTTGGAAGATATCTTGTATAACGGAAGTTTATTCATCCCACTAGCGAACTACTTCACGCGGCGGGACGCTTCGAACAAGATAAGCGCAATGGCGACATTGCGAAATGAAGACGCAACCCCAGCGTACAGATCAAACCCAACGCCACGACGGGGAAATGGTACACACACCCCAAGACATGAAGAGTACTCTGAACGACGAAACCAAGTAAATAAGACGCAAGCTTCAAATGCCCAAGATGTCAAAGCACTCAAGACATCAAGCGCCGCGAAAGCGGCCACACTCCACTCCGTTCCGGCGCGCAACAGCGCTTCAGATTCACTCGACACTTGGCGTGGCGCAATGCCACTTCTTCTCAGGAGTGGGGAGGTTTTAAGTGGACGGGGAGAGATGAGAATTAGGTCGAAGGAGCAAAAGGACGTATCTACTTATACTAAGTGGAGTGCTTCATAGGGTTCCTTACCCCAAGGTGCACGGAAATGGATTCAAAAAAAAAAAGCGATATTATTAAGTCAGAGGCAAAGATTTAGTACGTCATACCGTAGTTGTTGTAGTTTCCGTGTGTTAGAATGTCAAAAGATACACTGGTCATACAGCAACTTACTGTAGTGGGTAGGAGCCAAACGCTGCTGGTGGCCGGCTATTTCCGTCACACCCCAGTTCGACCTTCACTTTCGTGTACCCCATATATGCCAAAGTTCGAATGCCGCTGACACCGATGGCATTTGGGTAGAGATATGTGCCCGCGAATGTGAGTTTGGCCTATATGCGCTTCAACGATCACCGTCACCAGACAGAACTCCAGTTTTCTGTCTTTGCATTTCTTCAGGCCCATATTGCTATCTCACTAAATAGCGCTCAGCGTTCGACTCCTTGATAGACTCCTGACACTGTAATAAGGATTCTCGACGTAAATCGCGGCTTCAGGAGCGCGACACTTGAGAGTGTGAATGGCAAGTTGGATTTGCAAGCCGACTGAATACGTGTCATGCGCCCAAGTGATCAATGCTGCTCAAGAATCGACGTACAGGTTCTTATAAAAGCAGCAGTGAGTCTCGTGCCAGTGAATACCGTGGTCACGCTGAAGCCCACCGTCATATATCAGCTGAGTCACATGGGCACAAAGTCTAGGCGCAAAGTTTTACCACTTACTCGAGGGAGCCGCGCCTCGGACCGCAAAGACTTGCCATGGTGAAGCAATGTGCATGGTGTGCGGTGATGTGCGTGGTTCTCTGAGTCATTCGTGTATCAACACCTGCCCTACCAGGCTTCCATAGCGGCACGATAACACTTTCAGTTCGTTGATCAATCACACTTCTATGCCAGGCAGCACGATGTGACCTGCTCTACCGTTGCTACACAAGTCTGGCCCGATTCGTGTCATCCATAGGCACTACGTTCTCCCGGTATTTTTTACTATTATCGTCGAACCCCTGTGTCATTTTTATGTGCTTTATCAACTCCCCGCAATGTTGCTTGGTGCCAGCTCCACTACTATATATAGCACCATTGATCGCAACCCTTTACATCCCACTACGTCTGCACTGATCAGCATGTCTCGAAAACGCTGCCCAAGGGAATGCCGATTCCTCCCTCACAGAAGAGAAGTTTCGATCGCGAGGTGCTTCGAGCCCATCAAACCCCGTACGCAGACCCGTTATCCGATGAGCATTGAACTGTTTTGGAACACGGGAAAAGCGGTAGTATGCGTGAACAATTCTGGAAACGCAAAACATCGACACTTGATAACATCACTTCCTATCACTACTGGTAGCGGCGTTCCTCAGTCGGCACGTTTACGGGTGATGCTGGCTGACCACCCCCGATCAGTCAACGTCCGGAAGTTTGGCTAAAAGCATCCAACTTATAAGCCCACCTCTCTTGGTTCGTCATATCGTCCTTTCCCCATCTTCCTCAACCCCACACCGTCTGACAGTCAGAAATGGCCTCGCCCAACGCAAATATGGTTGACGAGACTCAGACCCTTAATACATCGCAACATGAACATAAGACAGGAGCTCAAGGCGGTCTGTTGACTTTCTGTCTGACGAATCGTATCCTCATTTGTGTACCAGGGGAGATCTATGGAGGCTCTTCTGCCAAGCTGTGGTCAATGTACCTTACGGAGATAGAGAAGCAGGATAAAGAGATGGTCGAGAGGTGGAAGGGAGAAGCGGACAGCGCCCTCATATTCGTATGTGCTGGTCTCACAATCCTCTGTATATTTCCCTTCTAAGGCACATGTCCAAGGCCGGTTTGTTCTCGGCTGTCGTCTCAGTCTCCCTTGTTGAAAGCTACAAGTGGTTATCTCCGGATCCAGGCAATGAGACCGTCAAGCTTCTCACCCAAATATCTCAACAGCTTGTCAACATCTCCAATGGGATACCCCTCGAGAGCATCGCAGCCGAGATTAGCCAGCCATTTAAGCCGACGTCTTCTGCCCTCATGGTCAATATTACATGGTTCGGCAGTATTGTCCTCTGCTTGGCTTGCTCGGTTCTCGCGACGTCGATCCAACAACGGGCTCGACGGTATCTGGCCCTCACGCAGGGACGCGGAACACCTTCTGAACGTGCGCGTTTGCGAACATCTATGTTCAATGGCCTTAAAAGATTCCAGGTGGAGCGAACACACCAGTCACTTGCCATGTCCATGCACTTATCCATCCTACTATACTGCATGGGTCTTTTCATCTATATTTTCCCAATCAACACGACCATCGCATCCTTTGCCCTCGGCTATCTCTCCATCTTCTATCTCATATACGCAATTTTGACAGTTTTGCCGACCTTTTTCTTCGATTGCCCATATGGCACACCCTTCTCTGCACTCATGTGGCGCATATCCCATGCTTTCTTACTTGGGTTTTTTGCGACAATTCGACGTATCGAGGGCCTATTTCATGAACCCTTGTCGAAGCTATGGCACTGGACACAGGACGATAGTGGGCCTCATGGGCCAGCAAAGTGGAAGGAAATGCTCGAAGAGCGGGTCAACACATATAGGCAGAGGTTTTTGGACGGCCAACAGAGGAGCGTCGAACTCCACGCCACTGAGGTCCCACAAGCTGTGGACGCGAATACGCTCGAATGGACTCTTACAGCTCTCGTCGAAAACAGCTCAGACAAGGAGATCGAAGGCTTTGCCGCATGGGTGCCAGAATTTTTCGACACTGGTGCTCGATCGCCCGCCCCGGAGGCAATTCGTCCCCTTATGTCCGACCACCCACCGACTAATCCCATCTTCGGCTTCCGTCTCCTCCATCTCCTCGAGGCGTGTATAATAGGAACCTCAGATCTCACTGAAGAAGAGCGCAAGAGACGTCTGCAGGTGTGTCTGAAGTGTCTGTGGTGTTGTGTCAGGGAGTACAATCAGAACTCGATGCCCTTGCCATCCTATTTTCCCCTTCCCGATCCTAACATGACTCGACGCCTTCAGACCGAAGAGGACCCCACTGCCGGTATGATTGGACGATGTTTCAGCGCATTGGTTGCAAAGAAGCTTGCAGCAGACGTCAACTCCCGCCATTCCTCGGATGATCGCGTTTGCAAGGCAAAGCTAGCGTCCCTATCGGCCATTCTAGGAACGGAGGCGGTGACATCTCTTAATCAACCGGGCGCCATCGGTCTCGCGAACATCGTCTCCCTCACATCGAGGGATATGAACACCTTGGTCACAGAGAAGGTGCCATCGGAAGTACTGGACATATTCCGAACGACTGTCGACATCCTCCTTGCGGAGGACTTCCTGACTTTGCCGGCTGCAGAGCTGCCACCGAATCTGGTAGCTTCCTTCCACGAGACATATTCCAACGCACGACGATTGCAAGCTCCTGATTGGCTGGTAGAGCAACTGAGGCAGATATCGGTGAAGATGTCGGTGGTCAGTGGCGCACAACGGGCCAGAGGTGATCTCTCAGTAAATGTCTGAACCTGCTCGGATGATGGATCAATACCTCCTGCATTGCTACTATTGCGCAAGGGCCAAGTCCTCGCTGGTACGGGACGACAGGATGGCTACTCAGTGACACGGTGTAGCATGCTACGTTACAAGGTGGGTTGCATCACGGTCACGATGAGCGCATCGTACTATTTCTATCATTTCTCTTTCCTTCTGCTCTGCTTCTGTACGATTTGCATATGTATACGTCTTCTATCTGAATGCCTTATATCTGGTAACGACACGCGAATTATTGGATGCACGATGCTTGGCGTGATGATCAAATACACAATTCTTGGGTAGTAGGTATGGGCATATATGCGATGACCAATGAATACAACACGGAGGACCTCAAACTCGACTTCAGGTATCCTCTAGCAATACAGTGACTGTTTACTCTTCAAGCGATGCCAAGTCTTACTTTGCTCTTTGAGCACGAAGCCTTAGTCCTACTTAGGAGTCACTACACCGCTCTAGGGGCACACACCACCACACTCCCGTGGGGACAATTAATTTTGTGCACCAAATCGTCTCCAAATTCTAAATTTTGGTCGTTGACTGTAATTCTGTCTGCCCTGCTGTGCCGACTCCGATCTGCCCGCCGCGTCATCACGCCTTGCCTGCACCATACCGTACAGCAGAAGGTCAGTGCTACGCTGTATAAGACAACCCGCTATGGATAAGACGCTGATAAGCCCCCGTCACGACCCAGGGCCGCTCCTGTAGGACTTTGGATATAAGTCTCCAAGTAAGCCCCACAAACCGAGTCGCCCCACTCAAATCGCAATTGATTCATCTTATGCACCTATCTGTATATAACTGTCCTTTGGCTTGGCCTGGACGTCTTACTATAGCATGCTGCTGTAGCACTAGTAATGCTTGTAGTGTCCACTTGAGCGTCCAATAAAAACGGCCCCCAAACAAACCAAACAGACAGACAGACAAACAAACAAACAAACAAACAAACAAACAAACAAACAAACAAGCATGGCTCGGAGTCGGCCGCATGACACCCCGTGTGCTTGCCCGCGTTATTGGCAGCTGAGCGCTGAGCGCCGATCATTGATCATAATGCACATGTGTTCGCATGTCCTCGTCTCCCGCACTCCATTCAGTCCCAGACACCGAGAAAGCGCACACCTAGAAATGGACAGAGGCGTTCAACTTGGATCGAGACATTGAGCTTCGGCCTACCATTAATATTGAGGTAGAACGTATTCGCATGTAGTATACCAAGGTTGGAGAAAGCTCACCCTCACACATGTCTTAGGTTGTACCCTTAAAGACTCGTCCGGAAAGCCCCGATCAACCTACCTTTCTGAGGCCAATGAACATGATGAGACAACTGGGCTCTGGAAAGGGGAAGTGGACAGCACCCTTATGTTTGTATGCGTTAACAATCCTTCCTATGTTTTATCATCGACCATCTAAGGAATCGTGAAGACTAGTCTTTTCTCCTCATTCACGGCATCGGCCTCCGTTATCTGGGTCAACGTAATATGGTTCCTCAGTTTACTGTAGTCCTGAGCACTGCCTCTGCGCTCAATGCGACCTTATTCCAACAATGGTCCCGATGTTATTTAGAGCTCACTCACCACTGTGTTGTACCTCACAAACGTGCGTGTACCCAGGCGTACATGTTCGACGGCATCGTGAGTTTAAACTGGCACTTGGTGGCTCCAGAAAGTGCGCCTGCATCTCCAGGCCATGTGCACGAGTGCCATTGGTGTCAACGCCAACAACGTGCCGGTCTCCCCATGACTACGCTAGCTGCCGCGGCACTTCAGAGCCAACATATGCAACAGAAAAAGGGAAGGCACGCATATCTCGCAGGACACCCAGCATTCGTTACAGGCTACACGTCAAGCATGCATGCATCGGCGAGGAGATCGTGGGGCAGGAGTGCTAGACGGGTGTCGTGGCTGCCTGGATGATAGCGATGACTATTAAAGCGATATTATTAAGTCAGAGGCAAGGATTTAGTATGTCATACCCGTAGTAGTTGTTGTATTTTCCGTGCGTTGGAACGTCAGAAGATACACTAGTCATACAGTAACTTACTGTAGTGGGAGCCAAGACACTTCTGCTGGCCGGCTATTTCCGTCACACCCCAGTTCAGCCTTCACTTTCGTACCCCATAAATGCCAAAGTTCGAATGCCGCTAACACCGATGGCATTTGGGTAGAGATATGTGCCCGCGAATGTGAGTTTGGCCTATATGCGCTTCAACGATCACGATCACCAGACAGAACTCCAGTTTTCTGTCTTTGCGTTTCTTCCGGCCCATATTGCTATCTCGCTCAATAGCGCTCAATATTCGACCCCTTGATAGTCTCCTAATACTGTAATAAAGATTCTCAACGTAAATTGCGGCTTCAGGAGCGCGACACTTGAGTATGGATGGCAAGTTGGATTTGCAAGTCGATTGAATCAATGCTGCTCGAGAATCGATGTACAGGTTATAAAAGCAGCAGTGAGTCTCGTGCCAGTAAATACCGTGGTCATGCTGAAGCCCACCGTCATACATCAGCTAAGTCACACGGGCACTAAGTATAGGCGCAAAGTTCTACCACTTACTCGAGGGAGTCACGCCTCGGACCCCGAAGACTTGCCACGGTGAGGCAATGTGCATGGTGTGCGGTGATATGCGTGGGCTTCTGAGTCGTCCGTATCAACACCTGCCCTACCAGTGCTCCCATAGCGGCACGATAACACTTTCAGTTCGTTGATCAATTACACTTCCATGCCAGGCATCACGATGTGACCTGCTCCACAGTTGCCACACAAGTCTGGCCCAATTCGTGTCGCCTACACATCAGGAAAATGGAATGTTACTGGTGGTACTAGCCGAGACTGGCAGCACTCAATTTTAGCGGGTGCCAGCCGCCCCTAGTAACGACAGGTCATGACAGGTCATTTCCATTTTGCTGATGCAGGCACTACGTTCTCCCGGTATTTTTTTATATTGTCGGACCTCTGTGTCATTTTTATGTGCTTCACCAACGACCCGCAATGTTGCTTGGCGCCAGCGCCACTACTATATATAGCACCATTGATCGCAACCCCTTACGTCCCACTACACCTGCACTGATCAGCATGTTTCGAAAACGTTGCCCAAGTGAATTCCTCCGTCACAGAAGAGAAATTTTGATCGCGAGGTGCTTGGAGCCCATCAAATTCCACACACGCAGACCCGTTATCCGATGGGCATTGAATTGTTTTGGAACGCGGGAATTGGGGTAGTATGCGCGAACAATTCTGGAAACGTAAAACATTGACAATTGGTAACACCACTTCCTATCACTACTTATAGCGGTGTTCCTCAATCGGCACGTTTACGGGTGATGCTGGCTGACCACCCCCGATCAGTCAACGTCCGGAAGTTTGGCTAAAAGCGTCCAACTTATAAGCCACCTCTCTTGGTTCGTCATATCGTCCTTTTCCCATCTCCCTCAACGCCACACCGTCTGACAATCAGAAATGGTCTTGCCCAATGCAAATATGGTTGACGAGACTCAGACCCTTAATACATCGCAACATGAACATAAGACAGAAGCTCAAGGTGGTCTGTTAACTTTCTGCCTGACGAGTCGTATTCTCATTTGTGTACCAGGGGAGATCTACGGAGGCTCTTCTGGAAAGCTGTGGTCGATGTACCTTGCGGAGATAGAGAAGCAGGATAAAGAGATGGCCGAGAGGTGGAAGGGAGAAGCGGACAGCGCCCTCATATTCGTATGTGCTGGTCTCACAATCCTCTGTATATTTCCTTTCTAAAGCAAATTTTCAAGGCCGGTTTGTTCTCGGCTGTCGTCTCGGTCTCCCTTGTTGAAAGCTACAAGTGGTTATCACCCGATCCAGGCAATGAGACCGTCAAGCTACTCACCCAAATATCTCAACAGCTTGTCAACATCTCCAATGGGATACCCCTCGAGAGCACCGCAGCCGAGATTAGCCAGCCATTTAAGCCGACGTCTTCTGCCCTCATGGTCAACATCATGTGGTTCGGCAGTATTGTCCTCTGCTTGGCTTGCTCGGTTTTCGCGACATTGATCCAACAACGGGCTCGACGGTATCTGGCCCTCACGCAGGGACGCGGTACACCTTTTGAACGTGCACGTTTGCGAACATTTATGTTCAATGGCCTTAGAAGATTCAAGGGGGACCAAATCTCGCAGGTACTGACCATGGCCCTGCACTTATCCATCCTACTCTACTGCGTGGGTCTTCTCGGCTATATTTTCTCCATCGATACTAGGATCGGATTCGCCGCCCTCGGCTATCTCTCTATGTTCTATCTCATATACACAACTTTGACGGCTTTACCGGTCCTTTCCATCGATTGCCCATATGGCACACCCTTCTCTGCACTCATGTGGCGCATATCCCACGTTTTCTTGCTTGGGTTTTTTGCGACAATTCGACGTATCGAGGACCTCTTTCATGTACCCTTGTCGACGTTATGGAATTGGACATACCGGGACGAGAGCGGGCTTGAGAGCGGGTCTCGTGGGCCAGCAAAGTGGAAGAAAATGCTCGAAAAGCGGGTCAACACGTATAGACAGAGGTTTTTGGACGGCCTACAGAGGAGCATCGAGTTCTACGCCACTGAGGTCCCACAAGCTGTGGACGCGAATACGCTCGAATGGACCCTTACAGCTCTCGTCGAAAACAACTCCGAAAAGGAGATCGAAGGCTTTGCCGCATGGGTGCCGGAATTTTTCGACACTTGCGCTCCATCGTCCGCCCCGGAGGCAATTCGTCCCCTTATGTCCGACCACCCACCGACCATTCCCATCTTCGGCTTCCGTCTCCACCATCTCCTCGAGGCGTGTATAATAGGAACCTCGGATCTCCCCGAAGAAGAGCGCAAGAGACGTCTGCGGGTGTGTCTGAAGTGTCTGTGGTGTTGGGTCAGGGAGTACAATCAGCACTCGATGCCCTTGCCATCATATTTTCCCCTTCCCGATCCCGACATGACTCAACGCCTTCAGACCGAAGAGGACCCCACTGCCGGTATGATTGGACGATGTTTCAGCGCGTTGGTTGCAAAGAAGCTTGCAGCAGACGTCAACTCCCGCCATTCCTCGGATGATCGCGTTCGCAAGGCGAAGCTGGCGTCTCTATCGGCCATTCTAGGAATGGAGGTGACTTCTCTTAGTCAGCCGGGCGCCATCGGTCTCGCGAACATTGTCTCCCTCACGTCGAATGGGATGAACACCTTGGTCTCAGAAAAGGTATCGCGGGAAGTACTGGGCATATTCCAAAGGACTATCGACATTCTCCTTGCGGAGGACCTCCTGATTTCACCGGATGCAGGGCTGCCACAGAATCTGGTAGATTCCTTTCACGGAATATATTCCAACGCTCCTGAGTGGCTAAAGGAGAAACTGGAGCAGATATCGAAGAAGTTGTCCCAAGGGCCGTCCCCGGTCAGTGATGCGCAACGGGATAGAGGTGATCTCTTAGACCATGTTTGAACCTGTTTGGATGACGTACCGGTACTTCCTACTACATTACTACAATCGCGCGACTGCCCAGTAGTACGGGATGACGGGACGGCTTACTACTTGATGACACGAGATACCATGCCACTAGTACGGTAGTAGTACCTAAGAAAGTGAGTCGCATCACGGTCACGTTGAGCGCATCGTACAACCTCTATCATGCTGTATCTCTCTTGTCTGCTACAGTTTGCTGCTGCACGATAGGCCGGTGACCGCTCCCTCTATGGGGTGCTGGCTCCGCCAGGACTCGGACTGGCCTCATTCTGCTAGGGTCACGAGTCTATCTGCACGATTCGGTACATATATGTATATCTTCTGTCCGAATGCCTTATATTTAATATTGACCAGCGAATTATTGGATGTATGACGATCAAATACTCAATAGTACTCAATTCTCGGGGAGTGTGTACGGGAATATATGCGGTGAACAACGAATCATCGTCGAATATAAAGGTATTTCGACTTCTGGTACCCACTAACAAGACAATTATTATTTCCTCTTCAGCTTGGAGCGACGCCGGGTGACTTTACTTTACTCCTCGGATACGGGACCCCAGTAGTGATCATCACTCAGCTCTTGGGGTACATATACACAGTAACACACTGCCTTACTGTAGTACTGGCGGCGACGGGTCTCCTGTAGATAATTTGGTGCACTAAATCGTCTCCAAGTCCACATTCTTTGGTCGTTTGGTTCCGTCAGCCATTCAGGTCCTTGGAATCACTCGCTGTGCCAACTCCGGTCTGCCCTCCCAGGCCGCATACAGCAGTTTTCATGACAACACGCCCCTTGTGCCGCAGGGTCCTGTTAATCCCAAAAGGAAAATACCCCATTATTTTGTTGTTGACGCATCACCACAATTTTCCGGGCCCACTTCTATGCACTCCTTCCATTCGCATTTGTCGCATTGTGCGTGCGAGCTATGCTCGGGCTTGCCGACCCCCATCCTCAAAAAACTTCTGCGTAGGTAGTCGTGTGTGGCCGGGTACCCCCCCTTTTTTTGAATCAATTCATACCCCGGAATGTTGGCCAGAGACTCAGACAGGACGTGGCTAGCACAGATTTACAGGGCATCCTACGAAACCGCGGGGGTAACCAGGTACCCCCTAATAAAATACCTGAGACAAAAAGGGGAGAATAAATAGTTTATCAACTAAGACATAGGGCTTCCTAGTAAACGGTTGTGCCCATTTTCTCGCTACGCGCTGTGTGGTGCCCTTCTGCACTGAAAGCACATCTTGGCGTTGGAAAATAATAAGTAGTTTATATATATCTCCCGAGTTTGCGAGTCGCTGCTCAGCGCTCAGCTGTCCGAGAGTGAGCGCTCTTGGGAAACTCCGCCGGAATGTTTCCTTCCTGCGCATGCTCAGCGCTCAGTACTCAGTACTCAGTGCTCATCGATAATCAATCATCACCTACACCTTTTCCTGGAAGCGTTTGTTTAACGCCTTACTCACATATGCGAAAACATGTGTGTCTACCCTTCACATCCGACATCACGTAATCGGCACGCCGACGCTCAGCTTTTTCGCGCCCGTGTCTTACTTTAAAAGCATTGTACCGTAATATTACTATCTCTACCAAGTACTCCTGTTTCTCGCTAGGCCTGCATTACCTTTCGTCCCACAAGCCATCTTCGCACAGGTGCTTTCCGACTTAATTTACCGCCTTACGTTGTGATGTGGACTGGGGTGGTGTTCTCGTGTACAGAACAGAAGGAAAGCGCTTCCTGTACCAACTAGGACCAACGACACGCATTCTTTCCCCGAATTCCTGCACATTTACCTCATCGTTAGGGGTCAAACACAGTCACGTTGCGGTGGTCGCTCCGCTGCTCTAGGACCTGTCTTATACGCTCCGCTTCGGCACTCTTCTGGGAAGATCTTCGCGTCTTCGGGGTTTGCGAGATACGGAATTGCTTACCGTCGGGTTCTTGATGCCTTATGCTTTGACCGCAGGACAGTCGCATCTGCACCGTCCTATGTCCGTGTGCCGCATAAGTTACGAGCCGCCGTGGCGTATGTACATTCATTTTTCCTCTGTACATTCCCTTTCCTACTAACTCTTCCTGTCCGCAGTGGAGAAGAACTCGGCACCTACCAGATGAGACCGACTTTCTTTTCCGGGGATTTTGCGACGCTCCTCTCCACGCGGTTCCCTGAGCACTAGGATGCTATGTTCCCTCCCTCGGCAAGTGCGCCGCGTGACTATACATGGCCGTCTCACCTTGTACATTCGGTGCGCTACTAAGCGATGGCGGCGTCGAGGATGCGTTACGCGAGAGACATATGTGAAGATATAGCGTGCGGGTAATGGAATAGAAGAGGATCCAATGTGCCACGAAGGTATGGGGTATGAACTGGCGCTGTTGACAAATAAGCATCTGATATCTGTATGCCTGTCTGCAACTCGGCAGGTGGCCGGTGACTGGCAACTCCGCGAGAAGCTGTAAACGCGACACTTGAGTATGTGTCATGTAACTCGAGTGATCGATACTGAGAGAGTTGGCGTACAGGAATCTCATAAACGCAACAGTGAGTCTCGTGTCTGAGTCAGTGAATGCCACGGCCATGCTGAAACCCATTGTCATACATAACGGCATGGCCAACTCTCCAACACAGAAAGAACTGGTTTCTAGAAGATGTCTTCACATGGCGACGTAAATGACTGGTGGACGATTCAAGGGACGGTTAGCACATCCAGCTGTAATAGCATGCCGGCACTGGTGCTAGTAGGCGCAAAGTTCTATCACACCACATACTCGAGGGAACCACGCCTTGGACCCAAAGACTTGCCACGATGAAGCAGCAGGACCCTCCGAGTTGTTCGTATAAACACCTGCCCTACCAGTGCCCCCATGCGGCACACTGGCAATCATCTTCGAGAACATTTCTAGTTCGTCAATCAATCAATCACACTTCCGTGCCTGGTGGCAGTACCTACTCCACGGTCGCCACACAAATCTGGCTTGATTCCTATCTACAGGCACTTCGTTCTCCCGGAATTTCATCGTCGAGTAACCAATTGTCCGTAATGTTGCTTGCTGCCAGATCTAAGCTACATAACATCGTTGAGCAAGTCCGGGCCGCGCAACCCTTCAAGCTTTACGTCCCACTACGTCTGCGCTGATCTGCGTGTTTCGAAAACGTTTCCAAGGGGTGCCGATTCATCCGTCACAGAAGAGAAGCCCTCGAGCTCGTCAAACACCCCATGCAAGCCCCTCAGTAGGTCATCCGATAAGCACTGAACCGTTTTGGAGAACTGTTCTGGAATGACACCGGTAAGACAGTAGTAATACGCGCGAATGATTCTGTAAACGTAAAAAGTGACACTAGGTAACGTCACTTCCTATCTCCACTGGTAGCGGTGTTCCTCGATCGACACGTTCATGGGTGATGTAGCCTGATTACCTTTGATCAGTCGACGGCCAGATGTATGGCTAACAGCATTCAACTTATAAGCTCTCCTGGTTCGTCGTATCGTCTGTTTTCCATCTTCCTCGACATCACATCGTTTGACACTCAGAAATGGCCTCGCCCAACGCAGACATAGTTGACGAAACTCAAACCCTTAATGCACCACATAAGACAGAGGCTCAATGCGGTCTGTTGACTTTCTGTCCGATGAATCGTATTCTCATTCGTATACCAGGCGAGATCTACGGGGGCTCTTCAGGCAAGCTGTGGTCGATGTACCTCACGGAGACAGAGAAGCGAGATAAAGAAATGATCGAAAGGTGGATGGGAGAAGCGGACAGCGCCCTCATATTTGTATGTCCTGGTCCCACAATCCTCTGCGTATTTCCATCCTAAAGCACACGTTCAAGGCTGGTCTGTTCTCGGCTGCCAATGCAGTCTCCCTTGTTGAAAGTTACAAGCGGTTGTCCCCCGATTCAGGTGATGAGATCGTCGCGTTACTCACCCAAATATCTCGACAACTTGTCAACATTTCCAACGGGATACCCCTCGAGAGCACTGCAGCTGAGAGCAGCCGGCCATTCAAGCCAGCAGCTTCTGCTGTCCGGGTCAACGTCATATGGCTCTTCAGTATAATCCTCTGCTTATGTTGCTCGATTTTAGCGACATTGGTCCAACAATGGGGCCGACGGTATCTGGCGCTCACACAGGGAGGTGGCGCACCTTACGACCGTGCGCGTTTGCGAACATTTATGTTCAATGGCCTTAGAAGATTCGAGGTGGACCGAATCCTCAAATTATTGGCCTTACTTCTGCACTCGTCCGTCCTACTCTACAGTGTGGGTCTTCTCGACTTTGTTTTCTCCATCAACACGAACATCGGATTCATCACCCTCGGCTATTGCATTATTCCCTATCTCGTGTACGCAATTTTGACGGTTTTACCGACCTTTTTCTTCGATTGCCCATATGGCACACCCTTCTCTGCATTCACGTGGTGCTTATCCCATGTTTTCTTGCTTGGGTTTTTTTCGACCGTTCGAGGTATCGAGAACCTATTTCGTCAACCCTTGTCGAAGTTATGGCATTGGACATACCGGCACGTGAGCAGGTCTCGTGGGCCTGCACAGTGGAGGGAAATGCTCGAAAAGCGGGTCAACACGCATAGACGGTGGTTTTTGGACGGCATACAGAGGAGCGCCGAGCTCCGCGCCACTGAGGCCTCACAACCGGTGGACGCGAATGCACTTGAATGGATCCTAACGGCTCTCGTCGAAAACAACTCCGAAAAGGAGATCGAAGACTTTGCCGCATGGGTCCCAGAATTTTTCGACACTTATGCTCGATCGGGCGCCTCGGAGGCAATTCATCCCCTTATCCCCGACCAGCCACCAACTAATTCTATTCTCGGCTTCCGTCTCCACCACCACCTCAAGACGTGCATACTAGGGAACTCGGCTCTCACCGAAGAAGAGCGCAAGAGACGTCTGCGGGTGTCTCTGAAGTGTCTGTGGTGTTGGGTAAAGGCGTACGATCAGAACTCGGTGTCCTTGCCATCCTATTTCCCTCTCCCCAGTCCCGACATGACTCGTGGCCTTCAGACCGAACGGGACCCCACTGCTGGTATGATTGGGAGATGTTTCGGCGCTTTGGTTGCAAAGAAGCTTGCAGCCGACGTCACCTTACGCCATTCCTCAGGTATTCGCGGTCGCGACGCGAAGCTGGCGTACATATCAGCCATTCTAGGAAGCACAAGCACGGAGGTGGTGACTTCGCTTAGCCGGCCAGGGACCATCGGTCTCGCGAACATCGTCTCCCTCACGTCCAGCGAGATGGACAACTTGGTCACAGAGAAGGTACCGTCGGAAGTACTGGACATATTCCGAACGACTGTCGATATTCTCCTTGCGGAGGACTTCCCGACTTTACCAGACGCAGAACTGCCACCGAATCTGGTAGCTTCCTTCCACGAGACGTATTCCAACGCACGACGATTGCAAGCCCCTGATTGGTTGATGGAGCAACTGAGGCAGATATCGGAGAAGTTGTCGGTGGTCAGTGACGCACGACGGGCCAGAGGCGATCTCTCAGTGAATGTCTGAACCCGCTCGTATGACGGACTAGTACCTTCTACATTTCTACAATCCCGCGAGGGTTCAGTAGTACTGGATGACGGGATGGCTTACTCGGTGACGGGATATACCACGCTACCTAACGAAGTGAGTCGCATCACGGCCACGATGGGTGCACCATGCTATTTCTATCATCTCTCGTCTTCTGCTATGCTTACGCACTATTCGGTACATATATATCTGAATGCCTTACTTATATTTAGTAGCAACCCACGAATTATCGGATGCATGACGATCAAATATCCAATTTTCGGGGAGTAGATACGGGCATATATGGGATGACCAACGAATACGAGGGAGGGCCTCAAACTCGACTTCTGGTTTCCTCAAATCGGTGACTGTTTACTACTGTAACGTTTACTCTTTACAGCTATTTTCATATCGATAGGCGGGTTCCTCGAAAAAAGTTGAGTGGGTGGGGTGATCGAAGGATGGAGAGAACTAGTTATCAAAGATCTGATCGGAAAAAAAAGGTTTATTGAATATATTTTTCTCAATAGGTTTGTCTTGTCAACCCGTTATCATTTTTTATTATTACCTTTTTTACCATTCTCTATTTTTACCATTTATTATTTATTACTTTCTATTTTTACCAAAAAAAATGGTAAGCCTCGGCATATTTGCTGGTGACAGTTCCCGAAACCCCGCCTACTCAACTTTTTTCGAGGAACCCGCCCATCGATATGAAAACGGTTGTAAGCGCCTGAGCAATGGAGAAACGATCAGAGTGGCTCAAACCGTGAGATCCGTCCACTTCATCAAGACTCTTGTGACCCAAGTCATATTTCATCTTGAATTTCATGGAAAGTGACAAGCGCGATAATCTGATATAGTAAGTGAGATGGTGAATGATATGGCCTATTTCTAGAATACAGTAGTTCAGAAAGGGCACCGTGAAATATAATAAATGTCATCTATTTGTAATTTTCTACCATAAACATCGCCATCAGGCCCATTCCTGAATGATGTGCCTACCCGTTCCCGGGCCTGTACATTACAGCTTTTCACTCGGCAAATTGTTGAGACTTGGGTGTGAGTTCTCCCTCTTCCACACTCCTTCCCTATTTTGGGCACCTTATTTGCGATCTTCTGCACAAACATCGCTATGGCCCGGGGGACAATAAATGAGACGGAAAGGTAACACGAAACACTAGTGGGGTGAGTAGGTTCCAAATTTCAGGTCTTCAGGTCTCCAGAGACCGGGAAAACAGCAAGAGATCAAACCTGGGCCACTTAAATGCCCAATTTTACTGATGTGATCATTCGATCGTTCCAGCAGCATTAATCATTATGTAGGTATGGCGGTACAATAGATAGGGCAAGGAACACAGCATCAGACCTTACAGTAATAAACAAATATTCAGTACTGTACTTGTAACTTGGAGGATCCGTTCGTATATCCTCACTCCCCACAGACACCCAGAAACAAGCCTTGAAATGGACTCGGAGGCGTTCAACTTGGATCGTGACATTGAGCTTCAGCCCACCAATAATATTGAGGCCGAACGTATTCGTATGTATTATTCTAAGGTTGGAGAAAGCTCGCCCTCACACATGCCTTAGGTGGTATCCATAAAGACTCGTCTGGAAAGCTCTGGTCAATCTATCTTGCTGAGGCCGATAGACATGACGAGGAGATAGCCGAGCTCTGGAGGGGGGAAGCGGACAGCATTCTTGTGTTCGTGAGTGCTACTATTCCCACCTACGTTTTATTGCCCATCTAAGGCAATCGTGAAGACTGGTCTTTTCTCCGCCGTCATCGCGACCTTCGTCAATATGAGTTATAACAACCTGCTTCCTAGTCCTACTGATACAACAAATGCCTTACTTGAACGTATATCTCTACAACTTGTCGACATTTCCAATGGCATCCCCGCTCAGAACGGTGTTACGTTCAGCAGTGAACCATTCACGCCGCCGGCCTCCGCTATCCGGGTCAACGTGATATGGTTCCTCAGTTTAGTCCTCAGCATCGCCTCTGCGCTCAACGCGACCTTATTCCAACAATGGTCCAGACGCTATCTAGAGCTCACTCGCCGCCGTGTTGCACCTCACAAACGTGCGCGTACCCGGGCGTACATGTTCGATGGTATCGCGAGTTTCAAGATGTCCCGAGCTGTCAAAGCAATGCCTTTGCTCCTACATTTATCCATATTCCTTTTTTTCGCCGGCCTCATCGATTTTCTTTGGCAAGTCAGCCCTACCATCGGATTCTGGATTCTCAGCTTTATTTCATTATTCGCCTTCGCTTATTTGGCGCTGACGGTGCTGCCGAACCTATACCTCAATTGTCCCTACAGCACCCCAGTGTCCGAACTTTTGTGGCGATTATCTCAGCATCTCCTTTTGTTCGTTCTTCGGCTCATCCATGGCTTAGAAGGCTTTTTCTTCCGGTACCTTTTTTCGGGTCAGCAACCGACTTACCAGCCCATGCAAATGCCAAGTCGGTGGACCCAGTGGAGAAAGGCAGTCAAAACCCGGATTGATGAACGCCGGAAATGGCTCAAGCTTGGCCTTCAGAACAGCATTATGCTCAGCGCTGCAGAAGCACCTTCGACAATGGACGAAAACGCGCTTTCCTGGACGCTTACCGTTCTTGACGACGATAGGGAGTTCGAAGACTTTGTTGCACGTGTGCCCGGGTTTTTCGAGTCGGCCTCTGTCCCGAACGCATCTTCAGTAATGCTCTCCCTCATGAATGATCAGCCTTCCCAGTCAGACCAGTTCGATCCTGTCCTCGGATCACGCATCGACGACCTCCTCAAGACGTGCGTACCAGGAACCTCGCCTCTCACGGAGCAATTGCGCAGAAATAGATTGCGCATCTGCATGAGGACCCTCTGGTATTGTGCGAGAGAATACAACCAGTCCGGGAACACGACTCCCTTGTCATCCTATGTCCGCACGGTCTTCGCGAACCCAGAGATGACCCGTCGAATTCAGTCCGAAGAAGATCTCGCTGCGTGCTTGATAGGACGCAGTTTCAGCTCCCTCATCGTTAAAAAGCTCGCACAAGATATCAGTTCTCGTACTGACCAAGGTCCCCGCTTCGAGGCGGAGCTATTGTGCCTAGCAGCCATTCTAGGCAAGACAAGCGCGGAGGTGGTGACTCTGCTCAGCCAGCCGGGTGCGATCGGTCTCGCGAACATCGTCTCCCTTACGTCGAGCGAGATGGACACTTTGGTCGAAGGAAGAGTGCCATCGGAAGTACTGGACATATTCCGGACGACGCTCGACATTCTCCTCGCGGACGACCTTCTAGCTTCACTGAATGTCGAGCTGCCACCGGATCTAGTAGCCAATTTCCATGAAGCATATTCCAACGCACAGCGATTGCAAGTTCCGGATTGGCTAATTGACCGTCTGGGGCGGATATTGGAAACGTTGTCTGTGGTTCGTGACGAGCCAGAGGTGACAAGGATGGCAATGCCTGAACCTGAGCTGGGGATTGGGCCGCCCATCAATACCTCTAATATATCGTTACCATCTTGGTTACCATCGCGCGAGGGCTCTGCGGTACGGGATAGCCTACTCGGTAACGTGAGATAAGTTGCCTTATCACAAAGTGGGACGCGTCGTGATCACTTTGACTATGTTATTTGATTTGTTTAGTCTCGTCTTCTGTTCTGTTTCTGCACGATTCTACACAGATGTATATATTTCGAAATGAACACTTTGTATTTAGTAATGACTCAGGTGTACTATTATGTTCTCGAGTAGTAGTAGGTATGTAACAAATACTGTAACAAATGCGAAATCCCTCAACTCGGACTTTATGAATGTTCGAGCCAGTGATGGGGAACTTGTGGGGAACTTGCGTGCCTGTCGGCTATTCTGGCACCGAAAGTCACGAGGCGATATCTTCGTTTGGCCAGCCGGCGCCATCGAACTTGCGAGCATTGTTTCCCTTTCCCTCATATGTTAACAGACCGTGCCGCTGACCCATTGGTCGGTGCACTGGCGGTGACACAATGCCGTCTGATTTCTCGGATATATTCAAACAGACGCCCCACATTTTCTCCCAGACTCTTCTCGCCGAGGGCCTACCCCTAGCACCTCGGATCGCACAGTTCAAATATACTCCAAGGCTCCCAACTGGCTCGAGTACCAGCTGCAGGAGATATCGGACAGGCTACCACGGATTCCATCGTACGCGCAGGAGGGGATTGTGGCTTGAATTGTGGAGTTTCCTCGAGTGGAACCGAGTTACGGACTAATGTTTCTCGTGTCACAGCAATCGCGAACCAGGTGTGGACTGGAAGGGCACTAGATAGCGGTATTGGCGGTGGCTCGGCTTAGGCGAAGGCGGGCTTCCATTGTGCCATCATGTTTCACGTTGGTTCCATGAGCCGCTGCAACGCGGCGCCGTACCCCGTAATTTACATTACAGTACTACACGTGTTTCTTGGGGTGAACACACCACCAACACACCCCTTCTAACTCCACGGACCACGTTTCTATACAGCACAGTATAAAGTTTTCTCCGTGTTCGTCGTGTTGTCGACTGGCCCTCTCTCCGTAGTAGCACTCGTCAAGTTCTTTGCCCCCCAGAAATGGCTTCACGTGGCGCGAGTTATATCGATGTTCCATCAAACCGTGATACAGACGCTCAGCAGGGTATGTTGGTTTGCTGTTTCGCAGGCTGTATTCTTATTCGCGTACCAGGCAAGAATTACGGAGACTCTTCTGGCAGGTTGTGGACGATGTACCTCACTGAGGCTGAGAAGGAGGATGAAAATATAACCGAGAATTGGAAGGTAGAAGCAGACCGAATTCTCATGTTTGTGAGTGCTCAGCGCATCCCTCCATCTTCTGCATCTACTCCATCTAATGCGCGTGTCGAAGACTGGTCTCTTCTCCGCCACCGTCGCAGCTTTCATTATTGAAAGCTACAAGAATCTATCTCCCAATTCCGGCGATACGACGAACGCTCTCCTTACTCAAATATCTCAACAACTTGTCAACATCTCCGACGGGACACTTCTCACCAGCGTTGCAGCGCAGAGCAGTCAACCATTCAAGCCAACAGCTTCCGCCGTCAGGGTCAATGTATTGTGGTTCCTCAGTCTGGTCATCAGCTTGAATTGCGCGCTTTCCGCGACATTGATGCAACAATGGGCCCGACGGTATCAGGAACTCACGCAGCGCCAAAGTACACCTCACATAGACGAGCGTGTACGAGCATTCATATATGATGGCCTTCGTAAATTCGGAGCGCTAGCACGAGTCGTCACGCCAATTACCACGCTCCTGCATATATCCGTCTTCCTCTTCCTCGCTGGTCTCGTCGAGTTTCTTGTCCCGATCTACACAACAGTCGCGTACACCACCCTCGGCTGCATCGGATTGTTCGCACTGCCATATGCAACTTTGACGGTTTTACCAAACATCTACCTCAATTGCCCGTATGGCACGCCCATGTCTGAAATCACATGGCGTTTATCCCGGGTTTTCGTGCTCGGGATATTTCTCACTATCCGAGGTATCGAAGGCCTTTTTCACAGATATTTGTTGACCTTATGGCATCGGACACATCGACAAGTGGCGGGTCCTCTTGGTCCTATCAGGTGGAGGGAGACGCTCGACAATCAGGTCATGATGGGTCGCAGATGGCTTTCGGATGGCCTACGGAAAAGTGTCGAACTCAGTGCTACTGGCGCCCCGCCAACGGTGGATGCGTATGCGCTTGAATGGACACTCACAGCTCTCCACCGAAACGAGGAGATCGAGGACTTTGTCGCAAGCATACCAGGATTTTTCGACTCCCGTGCCGTGCCGGACCCGACCTCGGCAATCCTTCCCCTAATGTCTGGCAAGCCAAAGCACGACTCGGACCCCATCCTCGGATCCCGTGTCTATGACCTTCTCAATACGTGCGTACCTGGCACCTCGCCTCTCCAGGAGGAGCTTCGCAGGAACAGACTGCGCATCTGCCTGAAGACCCTCTGGTATTTCGCAAGAGAATACAATTTGTCCAGGAACGCGACTCCCTTACCATCCTATGTCCGTACCACTTTCGCAAACCCAGAGATGACTCGCCGGATTCAGTCTGAAGAGGACCCCGCTGCCCGCCTGATGGGATGCAGTTTCAGTGCCCTCGTCGTTAAAAAGCTCACACAGGATATCGGTTCTCGTACTATCCGAAATTCCCCCCTCGAGGTGGAGGCGGAGCTATTGTGCCTAGCAGCCATTCTAGGCAAGACAAGCGCGGAGGTGGCGACTCTACTCAGCCAGCCGGGTGCGATCGGTCTCGCGAACATCGTCTCCCTCACGTCGAGCGAGACGTACACTTTGGTCGAAGAAAGAGTACCGTCGGAAGTACTGGACATATTCCTTAAGACGCTTGACATTCTCTTCGCGGGCGACCTCTGGGGGTCACCGGGTGCTGAGCTGCCACCAGATCTGGTAGCTGTTTTCGACGAGCGGTCTCCATTGGGACAGCGATTGCGAGCTCCTGATTTGCGGGTGGACCGACTGAGGGAGATTTTGGAAGGGTTGTCCGCGGCCCGTGACGAGCCAGAGGTGACAACATTAGCAATGCCCGAACCAGAGCCGGGGCTTGGATAACCAACCGATACTTCCAATAGGTCGTTATGATCTAGCGCTCTGCATTACGGGATAGTTGTTCGGTAACGTGATATAAGTTACCTCGTAGCGAGGTAGGACGCACCGTGATTACAATGGGTGTGTCATACGATTTGTGTAGTCTCGTCTTCTGTTCTGTTTTATTTATTTATTTAGAAACCATTGTTATTCTGGGACAGTAAACAAATACAAGACCAGTCGAGTACTTAAACTCATTTCGAGGGTTCGTAATACTAAGTATGGACTTCTGTTCTGTTTCTGCACGGTTCTGCACACACGTATATGTTTCGATATGAATGCTTTGTATTCGGCGATGACTCAGATATACGATTGCGTTCTCGAGTAGTAGGTATGTAACGACTGACAAACATGAGAGAGCCCCCTCAGCTCGGCTTCCAGTATCCTTAAGCAATATAGTGACTATGGTTTCTTCGTCAACTTTTGGGCCATAGGTTCGTGAATTCTCCACCGAGCTAATTGTGACTGAGGATTTGTCATTGTGTTCTCTGCGCATTCTCTGCATATCTACCCGCAGAGACCCATACACCTCGTTATTAGTATGCTTCAAGGCGATAAACCGAGTATATGCTTTCTGCAATTTGAGCTGTTCAGGACTGGTATTGAACACCTTCAAAGACCTCCAATTTTACAGGTCCTTGGGTCGGTCGACTGGCCTCAACATAACGCACCAAAGCTTCTTTCTTTGTGTTTCCCATGCTCTTGACAGCAATGGGACACGATCCTACCCGAAATCCTGCTTCGTTCTACATTTTTGCTGATGCGTCTAGGAAGTGCACCATTACCTTGGGGAAGCGGTAATAGGCAGTCAATTCGGTCGTCTTGTTTGCCAACGGGTTCCAGCTTTGCAGTACGTCGCTTTCTCTAAATTTTCTCGAGGTCGCCGGAGTGCTACGGCGGCAGTACGCATGATCAGCGGCTCTATATTTCTTGCGGCGTTCGCAGTTACGCCCTATGCCACGATATTCCCGAGATTGACCCGCACTCGCCGCGAACTCTGGGAGAGGTGCGACCGAGGTGATAAATCTGCGGAAGTGTTTGAAGAGACGAAAAAAGAAGCAGGAACAGTAATATTGGAAACATGCGCACCTTCGCTCGCTCACAGTTGACATGCACCCTCTGTCATCTCCACCTTCTTGTCCCCGACAAGATCAGTGTCGCTTTGGAGCAGTAGAGGTGATTACCATACACGGTGACATACTATTGGCAATCTTCCTCCTTGCTCACGGAAGTACCATTTTCTTCTGGTACAGCAGCTTGTTACTTGAACCGTCTAGAGAATCAACACAGCAATTACATTGGTATCATTTGAAACTATAACACGTAAATCAGTGGCACACCTAAGGGACGAGGGTATGATTAAACTTAACCTACCCTTTTCCCGCCTTGATCTCTGCTCACTGATTGGGAGAGTATTCAGTTTGCCTGACCAACGTTGCGACCCTACATGTCGTCGCGTGGTCGTGATCTGCACCCGGCAAATTCGGGCGTCTCTTGCGTGCTTCTCCGTCACGATAAAAGATGACGCATTACGAGTTTCTACAAGGTCTAGAACTTCTAAGCGCACATCTCGTACCAGAGTAGGGAATTCCCACTCACAGCCAGCCACGTCCAGCCAGTCATGGCGACATTTCAACGGCGGGCCGGTACAGGGCTCTTCGGCTTATTTCGGATTATCGAATTGTAGACATCAATCACGAGACTAAACGGTATCCGTATGACTTTTTGCTACCTGTGTAGTTTCTGGTCGGTGGATGTGCAGTCGGTGTGTGCGTTGTCGTGTGCAGGTGCTTAAATGAGCGGAGATGTCGGGCCGGGTTGAGTGGGTCTGGGATGCGGGGGGTTGCGGGTGTGCGGATGCAGGGGCGGGAGGTCAAGCCTGTTTGTTGAACGCTGTTGTTCCGCGCAGTCCGGAATCTTATTATTGCATTTCTCGCAATGAGACTCCAGACAGCAGTCTCACTCGATTGTGTGACTCGGTCGGCTGGTTGGACCATACCGACATCACCGCTGTGTCATTGACATATTGACCTGTCAAGTGCCCGGACCAACCACGCGTGGTGCTTATGTACCTTGTGGGTGCCAGGGATCATCGATCCTCACACCAATCCAACACAGCCCTGCGACACCCAAACAACACCCTAAGTGCACGTTACTCAAAACTTTCAACCCCTTCCCCCCCGTTTTCAACATGGGCGTCCAACTCCTCAGTCTTCCAGGCGAAATTCTTGTTCTCATCCTCTCCTTCCTACCTCTTCGCGACATCACCGCCTGCAAACGGTCATGTTGGCAGCTACGTGGTGTCATCAAGCAGTCCGGACTATTGCGATGCCGAATAAGAACCATGAAAAACTATATCGAAGACCTTTCTCCCCCTGGCCTCTCGACTTCCGACTTCTTGGAGAGTTTGAAGAAGTGGGAGAAGGCTTGGCTGACTTTTAACGTTGGCAAGGAGGCTGCTGCGGAGACCACGTATATACCCTACCGCGGCCGCAGTGACTTTCTATTGCGGTCAGGGTATCTTATAGAGATGCGCCATGGCGATACTCCTGGCTTGTCCCACCTGGATTTGTCGTCCCAGCGCATCGTCAACGGGATTCACTCTCCTCTCAGTTGGACAGACGTCCAACTTGCGGCCAACGTCAGCATCGGGGGATGGGCGCTGGATATTGATCAAAATTTAGTAGCTGTCTCCCTTCTCTCGTGAGGCCTTTCCGCATATGGACACTCGTGCCTCCATCTGTCCTAACATGTGCCTTTCAGCCGCCCAACTCGAAAGCACCGTCTCGAGATTCGCCTCTTGCATTTCCTCACGGGCGCACAACACCATTCCGCATCTCTCCCAGGGATTCAGTTGGATTTCGAGGGTAAATATGATTCGTCCTTCGGGACCCACATGGAAATCATGGGGGACAACATTGCCGTACTCCTTACTCACGGCTCGCTTCTGCGCCGTTATCAAACATTATATCTCGTCAATTGGGTCCAAGGTCGTGTCCAATGCGTGAGTCACGCCCTCCGGACTGGGTCCACGCCCCCCTTCACACTCTTTAATAGCGCCGGCGCACCCGGGTTGGCACATATTTTCCGGTCTTGACATCCATATCGGAGGACATCCTCGTCTTGGCCCGCAAACGTGACTGGGCATTGGAGCTGTGTAAGATCACAAGAGACGATGATCGCAGCACTTTCGCTCTCTGGACGCTTTGCATGCTCCAACTGCCACCCGTCCACCCGAAAACCCGCACAGACCTTACGAACTGCAATAGAACGCCCTCTGGGGCACCCCACTCCTTTTCCGCCCCACGTTCCTCGACGACGCTCCCCTTCCGCAGTTCTCCTTCAGACTCGGTCCTAGCCTTCAGCGTCTGCGTCAGCCGCAGAGACAAGTCCTTCGCGGAATTTCGAAGACTCTTCTTCTACGTCCTCCCTAGTACTCTCCGCTCGTTGATCGCAGTGATCTTGGGACGCGCCTCCGAGAAAGGGGATGGCGAGTCCAAGGCACGCAACAACACCGCCTCGGGTTGGCTGCGCCGGCGCGCGGCCCGCTCACGCCCGCCCCCACCGATCATCGTGTCATGGGCTGAATGGGGCCCACGGACAACGCGATGGGTCAGTCCGTCGGCTGCGTTTGGACGACAGACGTTGTCAGGGATGCGGTGCGCGTTTGTAGAGCGAGGGTGGACACTGCGCGTGCTGGATTTTAACCCGGGACGCCTACGCCGGGTGGTGGCCGTGCGCGAGAATGGAAAGGACGGAGAGAAGGTGCTCATACGGCTGGCAGTAACCACACCCAACTCCATCCCTGCTGGGCATTGTTTCCTGCAAGACTTCACATCAAGTCTTCCGTACTATGAGCTCAAAAGAAATGGAGTCAAAGGCAACTTCCTCATGGATGACGAATGGATCGCGCAGATTGAGGTGGGCCCTTCTTCCTTCACGATCGTTCGCACATGTAGTTCATATGTTAACATGACACCTTTTCAGAATGATTCAGCTTTCGAGCCTGGCGGTTATTCTATTTCGGTACATTCGGTCCTTGGGACTAGCGCTGGGTCCCAGTAGAGTAGACGAGAAACATGGTTGTACAATGAATTGCTAGTACTAGTGTGTTTGTGCCCTCAAAACTTGAAGCACGCAGAAGGCCCTGCGTTTGTGCGTTTCGATGGCAGGCGAGCCTCGCGTTGAGCACGCGTTGATGCGTGCCGTGCACAGCCGTTGGCGGGCAGAGGGATTTGCGTTCCAAACGCACGGATCTCACGATCCGGTCCGCTCTGGACCGGCCTCAAATTCGGTCTCCGCTCAAAAACACACATTTTTTTCTTTTCTTTAGTCATTCCTTTTAATCAATAGAAAAAATATTTATTAACTAATAAAAATTACATTAACTATGGACTTTTTTTTCTAAGTCGAGAGGAGGGGGCGGGGGCGAACGCTAGGGGGGGCCGCGCGCCCCATCCCGTGCTGCCCCCATTGCGTGCCCCGCCATCCGCTTGGGGGCGACATGCGTGGTACGCGCGCCGCCCCTGCGCGTAAAGCGGACGGCGGGGCACCGCGTCCGAGTTCGAGCGCGTTCCCCCGGTTCACTCGTCCCCTTGGCGCGGGCACCGCCTCCGTGTCCGCGTGTACTCCCGTTCGCGTGCTACCCCTGCGCGCGAACCGGGGGGGGGGGGGGGGTGGGGCTGCCCCGGGTTTACGCGCGACCCCGGTTTGGGTGTCGCCGCGCGCCTCGTGCCGTGTGCCCCCCGGCGTACCCTTTGTGCGCTACCGTTTGCGCTGAAACGGTTGCGCAACGGGGGCGGCGCACCTCCTCCCGCTCGGTTTATGCGCCGCCCCGGCCTTCCGTTCCACGCAAGGTGGGCGCGAAGGGGGGCACGCGCCCCCCTGCTGCGTACCCCCCTTCCCATTCCGCACCCCTTCGCGCGTCGCTCCTGCGCACAAACCAGGGGTGGAGGGGGGGGGCGCCACTCCGGGTTTGGGTGCCCCTTTTGCGCGGAAACGGGGGCGGCGGCGAAACAGGGGGGGGGGGGGGGGGGGGGGCTTCCCGCGTGGTCCCCCGTTCGCGTAAGAGGTGCAGGGGCGCGGGCAAAGAGGGGGGGGTCCCGCGCGTATTCGCGTTGGCGTCCTGTTTGCGCGTAAGCGAGGGCAAATGGGGGAGGGGCTTACCTTTCCCGCGCCCCCTGCACCCGTTGCGCCCACTTTGCGCGCAAACGGCAGGGGGTGCGGGCAAAGGGGGGGAGGGGGGTTGTCCCACACGGCGGAGGGGGCGAATGGGGGGCTTCGCGCCACCCTTGGGCGGGGGCCAAAGGGGTAGGGTGTGCCCCTTCCTGTGCCCCCTGTGCACGCAAACGGGGGCGGTACGAAAGAGGGGGGCGGGCCCCAAACAGGCGGGCGCAAGGGTGGGAAGGGAGGAGGCAGGCAAAGGGGGAGGCGCAAGGGAGGAGGCTGGTGGAGGAGCGCGCTAGGCAGGGGCGGTGCGGCGATGCGGGAGGCCCCCCCAACTGGGCACGCGGAAGGGGGGGGCGCAAGGGAGGAGGCTGGCGGAGGGGCGCACCAACAGGGAGGGCCACGCGAGGGGGGGAAGAGGGGCGGGGGTGGGGGATTGTTTGTCCCACGCATCCGACAATACACAAACGAGCATTGTTTACGATTTATTTGGTTTTATTTTATCATATTTTACATTGTTATTGCTATATGACGACAAAAAATGAAAGACAAAAGAAATCGAAGAAATCGGAGTTTGAAATTGAGTAGCGGAGAAACGGACAGAGCGGCCCGGATCGTGAGATCCGTGCGTTTGGGCAAAGACTGGCAGAGGGTCATATGCGACCGTGCACGAGGCTTTATAATTAAAGAGTTTGCATCACTCACTCACTCGCTTATCTTTTTGTCTGCCTTCCACCATCGCCCGACGCGATGTTCTCCTTCTTCTCTCGCAAACAACAGCAATCACCAACAGCTCCAAACCAGTCGGACGCTATGATCGTCGACTCGGTGCCCCAACAGCTCCGCACCCCTTCTCCATCCGAAGCGGCGTCCAACGTTGGGCTCGGTCCAGCCACACATATGGCCTCTACCTCTCATGAAACAACCTCCAACATCGACCCTCCAAAACCATCGTTGCCACCGACACCAGAGGCGCTGCACGCCCTCGTCTCCACGATACCCACAAAGACGCTGCACGCATACGTGCTCGCGCATCTCCCCACCGCCCCACCAGACACGCTCTCGGCCCTCGCGGCCTTCTTCGCGACGCTCACCCCGCCCCCGCGCCTCCACTGCGTCCGTTGCCATTCCGACTACACCGAAATAGACAACGACGACCGGTCGTGCCACGTCCCGCACGACGACGACAGTGCTTACGTCGAGCGCGTCGGTATTGGTCGTGGCGGCAGCGAGTATGAGACGCAGTATGGCTGCTGCGGAAAGACCGTCGATGGTGAGGGCGACCTTGGTCCACCAGATGGTTGGTGCTACGAGGGAATGCACACGGTGAGCTCCGTCACGACATCCCCCCTGCTACGCATAATACTGACTCGACTCGACCTCTGCCGTAGACGGATGTGAAGCGCGCGCGCTTTCGTGCAGACTCGACTCCTGCCAATGACATGCTCGACTCCTGCTTCCGACTCAACTGTCATAACATCCGTGCGCGGCTCCCGGGCCCGAGCTCAAGCACAGGCGGCGGGCGCGTCAAGCGAGCCCGCCCACCACCCGGGGACTTAGCTGATAATGACGACGACGATGACGACGACGACGGTAATGCCTCGAGGTACACGGAAGACAGCGGCATCGCGGAGATCGCTCGCGGCGTCGGCGCAATGGGGCAGAAATCCAAGGGCCCGCGCAGGACCAAGGCCGTCGCGAGAAAGTCCAAGCCGTCTGCCGCGGCCACCACGGAGACACCCGCTAGGCCCCGCGTGCGCATCAAGGCTCCTCGCGGTGCAAGGGAGAGTGACGCGGAGAGTAGCAAGGCTGGCAGCGTCAGTGCACCACCAGGATCGGCATCGGCCGTAGCCGGAACGCCCGCTTCTGTCTCTGCGTCTTCTCCTGCTCCTGCCGCAATTGCTTCGCGGAAGCGCCGCCCAGCCACGAAACCGCGGAAAACCCCGTCGCCCACTCGCAAGCCGGTCTCCACCGCAAAGGCGCCCTCCACCCCCGCTGCGGCGGCGACGGCTGCCTCCCCACCTGACTCGTCTCCTCTGCGCGGGCGCAAACCGCGTTCGCCTTTCAAAATGGATTCTGTGGAAATCGTTGTGCGTTCGCGAAGCGCGACGCGGTCTCGTGTGCGCGGTAGCGGTGGGGAGACGGCGGACGAGAAAATGATGACGGATGCTGAGGGAAAGGTACGCAAGCGGCGAAAGCTCGCCGGTGCTGGTGCTGCGTAAGATATTTGTTCGATCCTAGTTATCTATTACCGTTTGCTTACATTATGATGTCATGCGTATCATGTTTTCACTATCGTGTTGGGCATATATGTCACATATTTTACAGAGATGCACGTATGCACATGTAGTCTTTTATCTCGTACGAAGCAGAATTGACCAGGAAAGAAGGAACAGTCGCATTGGCCAGCGCTTCCGGGCCCAGGCCCTTGTGTATCTAGAGTTGTCCGTAAGCAATAAGTGTTGGGTCCAGTGCGGGTATGCTCTAGCTTCCGGACCGTCAATTACCCCTCCAATTTATCAAAGTCTGGTGTCCCAGACCTGTGACTTATGGCGCCGAGCATCAGCTAATATTGGCAATGAAGGAACACAAGCTTGGCGGGACGCACAGCATCCTATCCAACGATGGCATGGAATCCACCGTGTTGCAGCCCGGCCCAAACCAGACGCGATGTCCTGCGAGGCTGTCTCCGTACAGCCAGGGACCGAGGAAGCCGAGCCGGGACTTGTAGTTCGAGAGCAGGTAGTCATTCAGCAGTGAGCCACGGACCTGCGAAAGCGCGGCGGTGAGGTGAGCGACTCGTCCCTGCGCTTGTGTACCCCTTGTAAGCGGAGTAAAAATAAACGCCACACGCACAGGATGCGGGGAACATGGGGCGGAACTAGAGATGAACACGATCGGTAATTGTTCTCGACCGTGCAGACCCTCCGCCGAAGCCGTTTTCGTCGCTCGCGAGAAGGACGCTGACACCACGGGCGCCGAGCTGCGTGGACAGGAAGCACACGCTCATTGCATAGTCCTACGGGGCGTCCTTCTCGTAGTCACCAGATGGCGTGACGATCGCTACGGGACGCTGTCCTTTTTGAGCGTGTGAAAGAACCAGCTGGAAAAGGCGTCGTCCTCTTCTTCGCCGACACTGTCGGGGGTTGGGTACACCACGGCCTCGGCATACCGCATGTTGAGGTTCGCTCCGAGTCGGAGTTGTTCGGATGGACCTCCACTACCGCGGAGGTTGTGTCAGACCCGTCGATGCAATATTCGTGCGTGAGTATCGCCAGGTCCTTCGGGCGTGGTTACTCCTCAAAGTAGCCCACTATGTTGTACGGTCAACGCAAGTAGGACGGAGTGACATCTTGATCGTTGCTCGGCAGTACGGTCACGAGCTCTTCAGAGGCTGCCTGTTCCGGCGCCGCTGTAGATGCACGCGCAGTGTCTGCAACTGCGTACGTGGAGGGTCAAAGTATGCCTTCAGCACGACAGTTTGCACGCGGACGCTGGTCGCGTAACCGATCGTGCGGAGAACGGTGTCGTTCGCGTCTGCATCCTGGTAGTGTCGGAACGACGCACCAAGAAGATCGTTAAGTTGGGACACAGGCACGCCTATGAACGGCGGCCAACTACCACCCTGTGTCGTTGTGAAATGAAGGAGTTGGGTATGCCGTGGTACTCGAGCCACGTTGACGGACTTGTTTAAAACGCGTTGACGGGTTTGAGCGTGTCTGGGTGCGGCGTAATAAGCTTCGCGACCTGCGTCTTGGGCAGATGTGTACCATATCTGCAAGGGAGTGGGGGCACACCTGAGTATATGCGTGCGCAGAGCGGTGGAGAGGACGTGCCTTGGATGCCTGGGATTGCCGACCTCGTTACTCACGGTGCTCTCGCGGGTTGGGCTTGAGGGAAATGCGGCAGTCGGTGGTGGTGTCAGCAAGGGTGTCAGCGTGTGGGAAGCCCTGGCTCTCTCGCTTCACCGGGAGCATTCCAATCACGCATCACGTGCATGTCGTCCCGACGGGTGTTTCATGGGTTCACAGAGGGACTGAGAGGCGAGTACAGAGAGCACAGAGATCAGGTAGAGGACATCCACTAAGATAGTGTCTATGATACAATGGCCCTCTAGAGACCCCGAAAGACTAAGGACTGGGATGTTGACAGCTCGGCTGGGAGGCAGCAGACTCAACTCAAGGGGCGGTATTGTCAAAATGGAGATAGTAGGAGGTAGACCGCGCATCCTTCTAGGTTTGATATGTTGATATTCTGAATCAGTGACCGTTTGGGTAGGGTGGACATTGAAACCTTTCACATACGTTGGCATTGCCGATCTCGAAGGCTATCTGACGCTACTCGTGTAATGCTAGTCAGGAAATAATAAGAATAACATAACCGACCACGTAATTATGAGCGCGGTGGGTACAGGTGGAGAGAAGACTCACAGCCTTGAGGCATAAATACTGAGTGGTTGCGTTAAGCTCACGAAGTAAGCAATGACTTGTCCAATCGTTACTTGCTGACATCTTTCCCCATTTGTGATAATAGCGTCGTCGGTCGGGAATGCTCAACGGAATGCTGTCTCAATAATATACAACACAACAACATCTCGGAGATTCAAATGTTAACTCAGTAAAATCAAGTAACAAATCGTGCGCACTAACGTACTGGGGTGGCAGCTGGTGATTGACAGGCTCTTGTCGCGCGTATAATGGAACGCTGCTTCGAGGCCTTGGCCGTGAAGAAACTGGCAGACGACATCGATTCGCACCCGAACCACGGTGTTCGCTTGAACGATGCCGAGATTGCGTGTCTATCGACTGTCCTTGGCACCTGCAGTCGTGAGGCGCTGGTTTCGCTCAGCCAGCACGGCACCATCGAACTCACGAACGTGGATCCCCTCATATCGGACAAAATTCACACCTTGATTGCGGAGAAAGTGCCGGCTGACGTCCTGGATATATTTCGACAGACACTTGACATCGTCTCGTTCGAGGTGGTCCGTACGCTGACGGGGACCTTTTTTTAATAAATCCAGCTGACGGGGACCTGCTCATGGATCAAGTGTCGTAGTTCCACGATCTCGTCAACGCGCAAGCTCTTGTTTGGCTAAGGGACCGGTTGAAGACAATCGCCTGTGAAGTTGTTTATCAATTGGAGACGATATATGAGCATCCCTAAACTGGAACAGTTGCCGGAATTGTCGGCAAACATTCATAATGTGACGCAGCAACTGCGCCTCGAGGAGTTGGTGCGGAGGGAAGGTGCGCCAGACAGCGGGGTATATGATACCACATGACTGTAAGACAAACGTTTGGGGTCGCTGTAGGGGTCGTACTTGGGGTTGCTATACCCATCACATAAGTCGTACCGCATGTCAAAACTTCGGATAGATATCAACGAATGCCCGATGTTAAGCACGGTGAGTGAGCAACGCGGTCAGTCACAGCAGGGACTCAAGTGGGAACAGCCTTTAATTAGCCTAATTTGGCATTGGCGGTGCTCCGGGAACCCGGGACCCGGCACATCCGTTACTTGTGGGGATAAGTCTGCCGGCTTCGCCATATTTGTCGCCGTATATAGTATGTTCTTCCCACTCTTGTCATGTGGTACCTCCACCCACAAGAAATGGACACCCGCGATACACTTTCTTCCAACCAAGCGAATGGTTATTTTCAGTCTTGAACCTGCTCATTTCTTGTGAATTAAAGGTCGGTTCGCGTCGCGCGCTATTTAACTTAGGGAGAAAGCGACCTTTAACATCTTGGACGGACCATCTCTACGGCAGGTCGGGTACTTTTGCTATAATGGCGTACCAACCGACAGACGGTCCTTGGGCTGCACCTGTTCTTTCGCACCGGGACATTCCCCGGGCCTGCATTGTGATAGGGTACTGTCTTCTACATGCGCCGAGGCTTCTAAAGTTTTCTGGGGTTTCAAGTTTTGTCGTTCTAGCTTGTTCGGTTCGTGTTGCCAGTACTGTCGCTTAGGCGTTTCTCTTTCCCCGGCCCTCCTTTGGTAACACTGGAAGAAGTCTTCCCTGCTGCGCGTGTTCATCAATAACACTGTTTCTATCATATGCACTCCCTGTCTACTCTTCACAAGCTTCACAGACTCACACTCAGCGACAGGCTATTACGTGAAACCCATCGTGTAAACCCCGATAATTATTTGTAATCAGCTCAAATTAACACAGGGGGATCCTGTGATGTTTCTTTCCGCGGGGACCCCTCGACGCCGAGTTTTCTCGTTCCATTGGTGCGCGCGGGAGTGTGCATGACTGAGTAATCTCTGGCTTTTACGTGCGATTGCAGCGTTATGTGCAAGGGTCACGTGGAAGTATGGGCAATAATAGCATCGAGGAGGGTGCGAGGTTGTGGGGCAGGGAAGAAATTGGTGCTGAGACGTTGCTGAAGTATGATATTCTCTGTGTCTGTCTGCAGCTTGATGGGTATGGATCTCTAAATGCGACATTTACGTATGGACGACGGGATTTTACCAGCAGGATAGACCCTGCTCGCCAGGCTTGTTTCAGGAGTTTTGGCTGTCCGATCAACCCTACAGCCCAGGCTGGATATTGGGCCAGAACTTCAAATCGATGGTGACGGCTGGTAAGGTAATGTTACACGGGTACTCGACGTTCCGTCGTGTATTCGAGAGGTCCGTGATCCGAAGACTGGTCTATACTTGTCAAGATGAAGGAATATGATGGATGGTGTGCGTCGGGGCTCTTTAAGCCTTCAAGTTCGTATAGTATCCGAGTCAGCAAATTACGTACAAGTCACAGGAAGATTCGACCGGGACAAGCTCGAAGAAAATAGCAGAAACACCAAACCGCAAGATGTGCACTCTCGACCACAATAATAACTCACGCGCCATCATCGTCTCAAAGGGCAGACCAAAAACTGCCTACTCAAGAAATAAGAGGAGTCTGGGCGGCGAGGCCGAATTAACCAAGGACGTATCAATCCCACGTGCAAGCACCTCAACGCACCCACAAGATGCGAAGCACCCACACTGCGACCGGCGTTCCACCTCGTTTTGGCGTGCAATGGTGCCTCAGCTCCCTCGACACTTGATGAAACACAAAGCGGCTCCACTAGTAGTAGGGAGGTTCTAGATGGAAGGGAAGAGAACTGTCTATTGATGAGGACACATGGGACACGCAGAGAAATACGCAGAGAAGTGCTACATAGGGTTCTGTACCCCAACGCGCACGGAAACGGAGTCCAAAAAGAGTATCCGAGTCGCAATTGGCCCTCGTCTACCAATCGCACTTCGAGCCCATATCAGTTGACCTTCGCTGCATTCAAGTTACGATCACACTCGTTCTTCAGTCGCACTAAGTCTAGCTCGATTGGTATCAGGACACTAGTACGCGATTCCGGAATCATTAATACTCGTGACTCTTACCCTGTTTTCGTCTTCGACGCCTGTCGTAAGTCATAACCTCGCTGACATTCGCATTACTGTATTTGGCGTCGCTTGCTACGAACTACTATAAATAGCACAATTCACCATTGAACAACAAGCGCGCACTATGTATGCCTCAAGTTCCCTCAACACACACGTTTCGAAAACGTTGCCCATCAGAACGCCAACCCCACCCTCGTGGTTGGGGTGCGTCTAGACCGTTAGTAAACTCCGCAATCTGGCTTTTTATGCTAGGAGGTCTGCGGGTAGATGGGGGTTTGTTTTGCGGGGCCCGGTTGTGGGCATTGTGATACTCAACGCGAGCGATCATTCTGCTCACGCAGAAGTGCGACTTCGGGTAAAATCACCGCCAGTAGCGGGGTTTCTTTGTTGATAGGTTCACGGATGATGCAGCTCCGGATGCAGACCAATAATACCTAATCTGTCAACGGCAGGAGGTGTAGGTGACAGTGCTCATCTTATAAAGTGCCCTCTCCAAGTTTGACATGGGTCGAGCGACCCTTTCCTCAGTAGCCCTCGTCACATTCTTTGACCCTAGGAATGGCTTCACCCAGCACGGATGTGTATATCGATATTCAACCTCGCCCTATGACTGAGCGTCAGCCTGCAATTCCTCCAGGTATTCAACCTACGGATCCCGCAGGTCCTCAGATTCAGACCACAACTACTACCAATAACCGTGGGGATCCTCCCGCACCGCGACCTGCAGATAACCGTGACCTAGAAGCTCAGCGGGGTATGTTGGTTTTCTGTTTCACAGGCTGTATTCTCATTCGAGGACTAGGCGAGAACTACGGAGACTCTTCTGGCAGGTTGTGGACGATGTACCTCACTGAGGCTGAGGACCAGGATAAAGAAATAACCGAGAGTTGGAAGGGGGAAGCGGAAGGAATCCTCGTGTTTGTGAGTGCTTGTCCTCCCATATTCTGTATTTACTCCATCTAATACACATGTCGAAGACTGGTCTGTTCTCCGCCACCGTCGCAGCCTTCATTATCGAGAGCTACAAGCAACTATCTCCAGATTCCGGCGATACGACCAATGCCCTCCTTACTCAAATATCTCAACAACTTGTCAACATCTCCAACGGGACACCTCTCACGAGTGTTGCAGCGCAGAACAGTCAGCCATTCAAACCAACGGCTTCTGCCGTCAGGGTCAACGTGATGTGGTTCCTCAGTTTGGTCCTCAGCTTGGCTTGCGCACTTTCGGCAACATTGATGCAGCAATGGGCCCGACGATATCTGCAACTCGCGCAGCGCCGCGGTGCACCACACAAGCGTGCTCGTATGCGAGCCTATATCTTCGATGGCATAAGAAGATTCAAAATGACCCGAGCCATCTTGGCAATGCCCACGCTCCTGCACCTATCGGTCTTCCTCTTCTTCGCCGGTCTCATCGACTTCCTTATCCCTATCAACACGACCGTCGCATACTTCACTCTCGGCTGCATCGCTCTGTTCACTCTTGCCTACGCAATTTTGACAATTTTACCGAACTTATACCTCAATTGCCCCTATCGCACCCCACTGTCTGGGATCACATGGCGTTTATCCCAGATTTCCGCGCTCGGAATCCTTTTGGCCATCAGAGATATTGACGGTCCATTTCGACCTTTGTTTGCTTTTTGGCGTTTGACCCACCGGCAAGTGGCGTGGCCTCTCGGTCCTATCCAGTGGAAGGAGACGCTCGATAAGCTGGTCGCGACGCATCGCAAATGGCTCGTAGATGGCCTACGAAAGAGCGTCGAGCTCAGTGCGACTGGCGCTCCGTCAACAGTGGATGCGTATGCACTTGAATGGACACTTACAGCTCTCGACGAAGATAAGGAGATTGAGGATTTTGTCGCACGTATACCAGGATTCTTCGACTCTCGTGCCGTCCCGGATGCGACCTCGGCAATCCTTCCCCTAATGTCTGACCAGCCAATGACCGACCCCATCCTTGGATCCCGTCTCCACGATCTCTTCAAGACGTGTATACCAGGCACCTCACCCCTCACCGAAGAAAAGCGCAGGAGACGTCTACGAGTGTGTCTAGAGAGCCTGTGGTATTGTGGAAGGGCATACAATCAGCCGGAGAACTCTGAACCCTTATCCTCCTACATCCGCGTCGTTTTCGCCAGTCCCGAGATGACTCGTCGGATCCAGACGGAGAAGGACCTTGCTGCGCGTGTCATAGGGCGTTGTTTCGGGGCGTTGGTCGCAAAAAAGCTTTCAGCCGACATCGACTCGCACCATGTTCAAGTCAACAACGAGATACTTCTGTGCCTATCGGCTATCCTCGGCACCGAGAGCCACGAAGTCAATTCTTTGCTTGGCCAGCCTGGCGCTATCGAACTTGCGAGCATCGTTTCGCTCATGTTGGTTGGCGCTGATTCATCAGTCGGTGACACAATGCCGTCGAATGTGCTGGATGTGTTCAAACAGACGCTCCGCATCCTCATTCAGCCTCTCCTCACCGAAGGCCAAGCCGACCTGCTGCTAACCCTGAACCAGGTCGCACAATTCCACAAGATATACTCAGAGGCTCCCAACTGGATCAAAGCCGAGCTGCAGCAGATATCAAACAGGCTACCACCGAACCCATCGAACGCACAAGGGGTATTTGCGTTTCCTCAAGCCGAACCTGCGCAGGAGTCATGGACTAATATTTCTCATGTGTCGCTACAATCGCGCGACAACCAGGTGCGGATTGGAGGGGCACCGGATAGCGGCATTGGCGATGGCTTTGTTTAGACGTAAGTGGGGTGGACTTCCTTTGTACCATCATGTTCCATGAACGGCTGCAACGCGGCACCATTCCCTGTAATTTGCCACACGTGTTTCTCGGGGTGAACATAATCTTTTCATCTTGTCTGCAAATCACGCTTCCATAGTCACATGTCAGCTCCGCTGTCACAGGAAAGGAAGATGGAAATTCCTTCTGCTACCACCCACCGAGGCTTTATTCTGGGCGTAGCCTCCAATTCTGGGCTCGATATGATGCCATACACCGATCACAGTATTACGCCCTGTCTCGCTGTCGTAAAAATACGATCACTAATTGAACATGACGCCGGGCCAGGTATCATTCACGGGAGTGTCACTGCCTTGATGTCGAGTGGAGGTAGACGAACAGTTTGTTATATCACATAATTTTATCAAAAGTCAGCCCACGGGTCGCGAGGTCGACGGTGGCCGGTGGACAGTACGTCGGTGAGTCTGAGAGTCGCGGCGCTGTGGGAAACTTCCTAATGAATACCATATGTCGCCCAGGCTCTGGGAGTATGAAACGTCGCAAATAGTCGCCCAGGCCTCCGCCCGGCGTGAGATCACGTAGATCATGACGCCGCGGTCGCGCACGCGTTGGGGTTGGGGCGCTAAGGCCGCGCAAGCGCTGCACTTCTCGGGAATGCAAGAGATGAGCCGCACGGAGTTTCAAACGGAGGTCTGGCAGATGAAGGGAAGCGGCGATCGCGCACACTTCCGCGCGGCACGTAACTTTGTAGAGGTGGATGCCGCGGTCGGGGACGGATCGCGCTTGAGTCGCTAAAGCCGCGCATATGTACGGCAGGATAGGGGACGCAAACAATGAGTCATGCTGAGTTCTCGGAAGGTGGAAAGAGAAGGGGAGCCGTGGGAACGCGGGGCTCACTGCGGGAAAGCGGAGCGTAAGGAGTCCGCAGAGCGCTCGAAAGTGTGGGCGAGCATGGTGAGTGCACGGCGAGCACGGTTGAGTTCAGGCGAGTGCAGGCACACGTGTTGTGTGTTCCACAGTGTAGGGTCAACACATACGCTGCGGGTGCAACAACTCCAACCGCCACACTTCGCACATCCACAACAACTCGGCCTCATCGGTCTCAGTACCCGCACCTGCGTCCGTGTCCTAGCATTGTGTCTCGCTTCCGTCCATAAATCTCTATTGTACCCTGTCTGTGTCCTGTGGCTTGCTTCTCATGTATATAACTCCTCGGCTTCCGTGTCTCGGAATATCATCTTCTCCATCTTCCTGTTCTAATTGTCTATCGTCTGATATTCCGCGTGATCGCCGAACCCGTACATCGCACCCGTGCCGATTCTAGTTCTACCCTCGCGTTCTACATCTCCGAACTGCTTCATTGCTTCTCCAACCCCTTTCGTCTACGTCTTCTCCTTGGGACGACACACTCATAACTCGCACCAATCCCACAACAGCCTGAAAACCGAGAAAACCGAGAAGTGGACATTTTCGGAGGTCAAGGAGAGAGCATACGTATCAACGTTTCAATTATTGAGGGCCCTATAGAGGGCCTGGGACGGACCAAACATGAAGGAAACACATATTTTCACATGGATGCGTAGACGTAACTGCGTACAAGCCCTCGGCTCACGACTTTGAAACCAATAAAATAACATTCGCGAATTATAAACGTCGTCATACTTTGCCCTTCACCAGCAGTTTCAGCTTCAAAATTCAAAACCGACGAGGACAAAGGACGAACGAATCATCCAGGCGCCCCGTTCGTCCGCCCACCAGCTAGATCTTCTCATCGTTCTTTCCCTCGCTCTTCGAGGATTCGCTATCCAAATCGTCCGAAAGCTCCGTGCAAGCGCCCGTCCCTCGCTGCTCCGCGGCCCACTGCGCTGCCTCGTACCGCCCTTTCGGCACGTTTACGCCAAACAACGCCACGAGACACCCAAGAGCGCTGAGAACGAAAAGGACTGGGAAGCCTTTCCATATGTTTCCATTCTTGTCGACTACCGCCTGGATCACATTCGATCCAATCATCGCTGCGGTGGAACGATCCCACAATCCAAATAAACCAAAAAACTGTTGGATTTCTCTTTTGAGCGAATAGCGCTTTGTGGTCGAGAGGAGGGAAAGTGGGCTACACCCACCATATACTCGAACCCGGGGGGCGACAGCTCACCCATCATCGTCTGTGAGGTAGCGTAGCGTGGACCTATGATGAGTCCATACACAACGTTGTACACCCAGAACTCCCAAGCATTGTGAAACCTGCAGGATACACACGTGTCATCACTTAACGAGAAGACAAAGTAGGCCAGATCCCACCCAATCTTGTCTGTCCAGATCCCGATCATTCCCCAAACAGGGATCAGGGTTTCCAGAATGCACACTGTAAGGAACTAAACTCTCCGATCTATTAGTGAACAAGAATGATTGTGTCGGTCATACCATTATCTTAATATCGATTTTCCAGTGACGCTGTATGTACCAAAAGACAACGACACTTGCTGCCGAGGTGATCCCTTGTACGAGGTTGAGATATGTATTCTGCAGAAATGAGAACGTGAATTGTTCGTTTTGGGAAATCGACACCAGGGTTGTAGTCGTGCGCAAACCCTGGATCCGTCACCGAGTCAGTGTTGTGCTGGTAAGCTATAATAACGGCACCAACGTCTGAGAGGAGAAAGATAGAGAATAGATAAGCGAATGTGTGTGGTAATTTCTTGTACTGCTTCAAAGCGACAAAGAGCTTATTTGGAGTCAGCTGAGCTAAGGTAACGAACCAAAAAAAAAAAAAGGTGTTGCGGACCTGCTTCCAGCCTATCGTGATATGGCTCTGTCCTTTCGGAACCTTTGGCCCCGGTCGAGGCTGTTGGAATATGACTAGTAGCTCACTTGTTAGTCCTATAGGCTAAACGCCGAGGCTTCTACTAGTAGAGTACGTACACCACCAAATACCAAATAGAACCCAATATCCGGTTGTCCTGTATCGAAAAGGCACAGTGAGGATCCAAACGATATACGGTATTATGAGACCTCACAAGACGATAACATAATTATCAACTCTCGGATTGTCGCTCAGGGGGAGCAGTAGCGACAAATTGAGTGACAACGCAACAACTTGGCCAATAAAAAGGCAAATCTACCAGGTCATGTCATTGACGCCGATAGGACTCCGAGTCAGCGAACGCACCATGCTGACACTGCTGATCCTGCTTTTTTCAATGCTTTTCTCTTTCTCGTAGGCTTCCACGGACAACTCGCCCCGCTCGTGGCGCTTCCTGAGCTCACGTGAGTGGGATGTATTCCGAGCTAGTTGCGGGAAAGGTGCTGCCAAAAATGCGATGACGATGTTCCGCGAAATAAAGCTGACCATGTACAGTGCCATCGCAGCACCCCAACGACTCGGTGCTAGTCGTCATGGAATTTAGAGTGCACACCTTACATTTTGACTGCTGCGACTCACATGTCAAACTCATGCTTGCGAATTGGGCAGCCCAACATATAGCGGTGGAAATAAGAAGTAGCCACCTGCCAAACATTCGATAGTCGGCAGCCGGTCCAATGACCATGAAGACTAGTGCCATGATCTGGGGAAGAGGTAAATAACGAGAGATGGATCACCGTAATGGATTGCGCAAATATGTATATATCGACATACCGCAAAGCTCACTCCATTTGCAACCAAGACAATGGAGCTCACTGCCTTTGTCCCGCTTCCCCAGGGCAGGACACATTTGCCAGACGCTTCCTTGCCCAGACAAGACGAGCCTGGGCCACGAACGGGATCATATCCAGCAGCGGTGGCAAATCCTTGAAAGAGAGTCAAGGAGTAACCTACAACCCAATGACCCCGTTTAGTTAAGCACAATAAAGTCATTGTTTATGACTCGCCCTGGGGTCCGAGTCCCTGTGTATTGGATACACGCGAACATTTAGCACTGGGATGCCGTGCTCTACATAATGAGCAGAACCAAGAGAAACATACGTTATTCCCAAAATGATATACTGCGAGGGAGCTGTGAATGATATCGCAAAAAAAGGTAAAATGATACGCACGATAGTAGCTCCACAACTCTCGTCGAGTTGCAACGGGCTCGTCATATCTCGGTGCGGTAACATGTGTAACTGGAACAGAGGCGCTATCAATCTTCTGGATCTCGGGAAGGGTGACCTCTGAGACAGGAGTCACTTCAACTGTGGGAGGTGACATAGGAGGAACAGGGTTTGGTGGTTCCCAGAGTGCCAGAGATCGGATATAAATTACTGAAGGTGGGGTCGTAACCGTGCCCCCTTGGAAGCCACCTGCCTACACTCATCGCATCAACTCGGACTTCTTCGAACGCAACTTAAAACGGGGTACCGAGATTCCGTGACACCGCGGCATAAGGCGTAAGTACGCAGTAATTGAACAACTCTAAAGGCATAGTAGAAGCGCACCCGTATCTCAATGACCCGAATGACGGAAGCTAGATGTCGTCAATACGAGTCGTTGGTGACTTTCCATACAGTGGCACATGACACACGGGCCGCACGCTCAATAAAGGAAGATACACGAACGACGCGGATGTCTCCGTGACGTAGCCCGATCAACGCATCTTCAGTGGCCGGGGACGTGCAGCGTCGAAGCGCGCAACAGCAACTCTCTCGTGCTGGCGTCCGATAGCGCCTGGGCCGTTATGGAGGATACCAGGCCGTGCAGGCTTTGAGCGCGTAGATAAGGGAACGAGGGGAGCTAACACTTGAGCGCCCCGCCCGGGGGAGGCGTTGGCCCTAAGACTCTTGACCTCTACTTTTTCTTGAAAAAATGAAGAGGACAATTTTGGCTTCGGCCGGCTCGGCACGATGATTCCTGCAATTGTGAGGGATTCGACACTATGTCCTCGCGTTCCCGAGGGAATCTGGCGCGTTGTATTCTATGCCGTACCGAGCCCGAACGTCGTGCAGAGTGTGACTCTTTCGTCATGTGGCGAACCCACAACTGAGCGAGTGGTTGACAGGCCAGATATCGTGATGAAGAACTCGAATTATTCCTGATTTGGTCGTCCGCTTGTGTATAAACCTCTCTTGGTTCGCTGTTCCACCCAGCGGGTAGTATTTTCTTTGTAGCCTCCTTATCACGTCTTGACGCGAATGACCTCTTCTCACCACGGAAATGCGGATGTTGATGCGACGCGTCTTAGTCAAAATACTCCCACTTGCCGGGCCGAGCCTCGATCAGCGGATAATACCGAAGTTCACATTTGACGCGCGTCTTCCTCTTACTGTAAGTGCCAGGCGAGAGCTTCGGGAACACCTCTGGAAAAGTATGGTCGATATACCTTACTGAGGCCGGGAAGCAAGACAATGAGGAAGCCAAGAGTTGGAAGGGAGACACCGATGGCATCCTCGTCTTTGGCATTGGAACTCGCCCAGCGCCGCGGTGCGCCTCACAAATGCGTACGTACCCGCCGCAAACATATTTGATTCGAAATGTCTCAGGCCGTCGAGGCAATGCCTTTGCTTTTGCATGTGGCGGTCTTCCTCTTCTTCGTGGGACCCATCAATTTTCTCTTCCCTGTTGAAACACAGTCGCGATCTGGGTTCTTAGCTGCGTTTCGGCGTTTGTGTTCGTATATCTGGTGCTGACGCGCTGACGGAGTTATCGAGCCCGTCCCTCAATAACCCATACAGTACACCTCCCTTCGGATTCACCTGGAATATGCTCCAGATTGCCACGCTTAACCACTTGCCACGCTTACACTTACGGGCTATCATCTATCAGGTCGAAGGCTTAATCCAGGAATACCCGTTTGTCGCTCTCGAATCGGCCTCCTCACCGTGCGACAGTGGCCCCTAGTGGGCTCACCAAATGGAGTATATGCAATAGTGCGAGTATTAAAGTAGAAGGGTCAACCCAGAGGAGGACGTAGACAAAGAGAGAGAGATCAGGATACAATAAGTCGCGCGCGAAGCCTATCGGTGAGACGGACAGATGCCGGTTCGGATCAGTTCTAAGACAGAGCCGTGCGCAAGAGGTTGAAAGTGAGAGAGAATATACCAGCCCGAAGGCTGATACCTTTGAGCCGAGGCTCGAGACCTTATATAAAAGAGTAGTATGTTATAAAGGAGTCTATAAGGGTGTGCCGGATAGTGCTAGTAGGTGGTGGTGGCGTCGACTGCTGACGCTGGCATGGCTGAGACGTCCGTAAGTGTCAGGCGAGCACAAGCCGACACTGATCCTTACAGGAGGAACACCCTCGAGGACCAAATCCGCGAAGCACCGAAGGTTTCTTGTCGACAGGCCTTCGGAAGAGTGTTAAGCTTAGCCCTCAACAGAACACTTACGGCTCTCGATGAAGATAGTAAGAAGATCGAAGGCTTTGCCGCATACATGTCTGGTTTTTTTTGACTCTAGCGTTGTCCCGGATGAAACTGCGGCAATGGTTTTCCTCATAGACAGTCCGTCGGTCCAGCTGACCTCTAGCCTATCCTCGGATCTCATCTCAATGAGCTCCTCAAGACATGCGTATCAGGTACCTCATCTCTCACCGAGGAATCACGCAAGATGCGACTGCATGTATATCTAAAGAGCCTCTGGGATCGTGGGAAGGCATATGATCAGGCCAGTATTTCGACGCCCTTACCATCTTACGTGCGCGTTGTTTTCGCTGGTCGAGAGATGACCCGCAGGGTTCAGATCGAAAGGGTTCTTTCCGCACGTATCAACGGACGCTGCTTTGAGGCTGGACATGAAGAAAGCGGCCGACGACATCGACTCGCACCTAAATCATGGTGTCCATGTAAATGATGCTGAGCTAGCCGCGTGCCTATCAACTATCCTTGGCACCCACAGCACCGAGGTGCTCATATCACTCGGTCAGCTTGGTACCATCGAACTCACGTCGAGAGAGACACACCTTGGATACGCATGGTCTAACAGGCACTTAAACCATCATCGGAGAACACGTTCGAGGTGGTTCGTATGCTGACGGGGACCTGCCCGTGGATTAAGTGTCTTTGTTCTACGATCTCGTCAACGCGCAAGCTCCCGTTTGGCTAAGGGACCGTTTGAAACAGATATCGGAGAAATTTCCTGTGAAGTCGGACGGTCAAGAAGGGACGATGAACACGCCTAACTTAAACAGAACAGGTGCCGGAAGAGTCAGCGTACATTCCTTACTGTATATGACGCAGCGATTGCACGAAGATTTCGTGCAGAGGGAAGGTGCGCTGGATAGCGGGGTATATGATGCCACCTGATTGTAGGACAAGCTGAAGGGATCGCCCTGGGGTTGCTTTACTCCTAATAATCCATGCACGATCCGTCACACAAGTCGTACCGCATGTCAAAACAATTCTTCGGATAAATGCCTGTGAGCACGTCCAGCCGATTTGGCACTGGCGGTGCGCCTGAACATTTGTTTCCCTGTGGAGACAGGTCCGCCGGCCTCGAGGCCGGGAGGCAGGGACAAGTACCTGGCTGGACTTATTTAGGGCCATTTTCAGTATAGTGTGTCTTTCTTTGTTGTTCCCACTCTCAGGCTTGTCATTCATTCGCCCACATCATGATCTTGGCCAGCAGCGCCGCTACTCGACGTTGCCACTGCTAAAGGAAACAAAACGGACACTCGCCGCATTGCCATCCCATCGATTACGCCTCATTCCTTGTGAACCAAAGATCGGTTCGCAGGCGCTATTCAGAAGCTTCCCAGATTAGGGAGAAAAGGACCTTTGATATCCCGGACGGTCCTTACAGAACAGTCAACGTATCCCTGGCTCATTTCGATGTCCGGCTCGGAGCCAGCGTGTCAACCCAATCCAGTGTTTATGTGGTCCTACCAGTGCAACTCTCAGGTCCGCAGCCGACCCGCCCACGCTTCGCTGCCTGGTAACTTGCCATTTACTCTATAACACACGTCTATGATGGTCGACATTCTCGTCATTGGTGCGACTGGCTTTTGTGGCCGCCACGCCGCGCGTTACGTTCTTGAACACCCGGAGCGCTCGAAATACACCGTCGGACTTGCCGCGCGGTCACGCTCCAAGATTGCCTCCATTGGCCTACCTATCGATGACTCTGTCCAAATATTCGAGCTTGACATTCTCGACGAACAGGCTGTCGAGGGTGTCGTCAAGCAAGCCAAAGTCGTGCTCAACTGCATAGGGCCATTCTGGCATTATGGCACCCCGGTCGTGCAGTGCGTAATGCCAACCTCACTCTCATGTACCAACCTCGCCAGTGTCTTTCTGCCCACAGCGCATGTGCAAAGAATGGCGTCCACTACGTCGACATCACCGGAGAGACGCCGTGGATTTTTGACATGATCGACAAGTTAATCTGCGGCGCCCTTTTCTTTCACCTTCGCGCAAGCTTCTCTGAACGCACCTTTTCTCTCATCCAGGTTCGATTTCCTTGCGACCCAAACGCGCTCCATCATCGTCCCGTCCTGCGCCGTCGAGTCCATCCTCTCTGACGCCGGCGTGCACCTCGCCTCTCAGACGCTCGCCCACGCACCCCTTGCCGCCAGCACGACCGCCTCGCGCATGAGCGGCCCCATGCCCGGCGGCGCTATCGCGACCTTTATCTCCACTGCCGAAGAAGTCCCGCGGTCCCTGCTCGTGCGCACCGCACGCGACTGGGCCCTCTCCCCAGTCTCCGGCGCGCGCTCTCCGCCCTTGCGCCTCGTCTACCGCCTCGGCAGCCGCCGCGGCGCTGTCGCACCCTTCGGCGCCGTCAACCGCGCACTCGTCCAGCGCACTGCTGGCCTCCTCGAGTTCGCACGCCTCGAGCGCTCGCAGGCGCGTCCACGCACGGAGGAACTGCTGCCGAGCTACGGGCCCGCGTTCACGTACACCGAGTTCTTGCAGACTGGTGGCGCCGTCAGCGCGTTCTGCTTGAGCCTCGCGATCGCGGCTGGGGCTGTGGGGCTCATGTTCGTTACGCCTGTACGTGGATGCAGCGCTCTCTCCATGCCTTGTGACCTCGCCTCTTACCACTTTTGTGTTGCACAGCTCCGGTGGCTGGTCAAGCGTTTCGCGACCCAGCCCGGATCGGGGCCTGCGGATCAGTAAGTGCCTTGCCCCGCCCCTCTTTCTTTTCACCCGACCCTGGCCTTGACGAGGCTGACAAGTGTATTTTTTTAGTACACTTGAGAGCGGCGGGGTGAGCTTCGTTAATATCACGGTGTCGGACGAGCCGTCGCCCCGGTATGCCAAATCGACCATCGAGGGCCGTGGGGACCCGGGCACGCTACTCACCGCGGCGTTGGTGGGCGAATCTGCCCTCGTACTGCTCCTCGACGAGCTCCCGCCACTCGCAAGGGGAGGCGGCGTGTTAACGCCTATGACGGCCCTCGGAGATAACGTCGTTCGCCGACTGAAGGCATGCGGGCGGTTCGAGGTCACAAGCGGGGTAGTGGATGGCCCGGACGGAGACATCAAGGAGTAGGAAGACGTGCTAACAGGGGGGACTAGTTTTGAATTGTCATATCGTATGACTTGACGCTGTTGTACCAGTCTGCTCGCCAGTCTCTCGCTCACTGGCAGGCCCTTGGAGGGGCAGGCTATCGAGGCCATCGAACTGAATGCCTTGCTGGGATAATCTCTCGATCTACAACCTGTGACAAGGGACCTTACCTCGCTAAAGTGCACTTCACTGTTGAACCCGGGCACTGCAACACTGAGCGACAATGCCCAAATGTCTTGTTTAGTCTTGGGGTCAGGAGGTATAAAGCAACACTAGTAATTGTGCAGGCCTTCGCGCGACACAAAACTCCGTACGGGTGACCGCAAGTCCCGTGGACACATTTCTCTTGAGTCGTAAAGGCCGCGCGCAGATGCGGCACGCAGGGCAACGCGAGCAGTGAGCCATTCTAAGCGCTAGCCTGAGTGACAGTGATCAGCAATGCAACGGGTTGTTCACGCCTCCGCACGGCGCAAAACTTTGCAGTCTGTTCCACCTCAGTCTGGAATAAGTCATGCTTGAGACCTCATGCAAGTGCGGAGCAATGAGGCCTGCAAGGGGTTGCACTGACTCGCTGAGCCTTTCTGTGATCTGAAGCACCAGGGTAAATCTTCTCTATTACTGGGGTGGTAAATACAGGAAATACAGTATATAGGAAGGGAAAACAATATAGATATAGGATGAGTGCTACGGAGAGCTGAGGAGAGGTTGAAAACTGCAGAGATGCAGTGCCAGTGGGCAGTGGGGAAAGTCCTGAGCCGGCCAAAAGTGGAATTGGAGTGTGGGAAAGTGAGGGCGGCAATGCGCGCAGAAAAGGACTCGGAGCTGGGACGAACACCTGCCAGTGTGGTCCGAGTCACTCTCGACATAGAGACTCAGGTAAAGACTGGTCAGAGCTCTCTTTCTGGTTGGGAGGGATATTCTTGTTCTCAGTTCTCATTTTTTTTGCACAAATTTTGTTTGCCGAACACGTCACATTCACAGTCTCAGTTTTTTTTTTTTGGTCTGGCGCAATCGTGCGCCTGACAACTTCTCACAAGGCTCACACCCAGCCACAGGCCATCATGATTCCAGTTCCGGTAATTATCCGTAATCAGCCCAAATTAACACAGGAGGCATTCTTGATGAACGTGCACATTGGCACATGGACATGCCTATGCTCGCAGTTCCGCTCAGCCTCCTCGCGTCAACGTGTCGTCCTTATCTCTCTTCTACAGGACCTCGCCCTGGGACTATAACTCGTTTAAGCACCTCCACTTCTCGTGGGACCTGCATTGCCCTTCGTGCTGCAAGGCACTCGTCCAGCCTTCACGCAATGCACACGCCCATCTACGCTGCTGCTCCAACTGTGATATCGATATGGACTAGTGCCGCGCAGTGTTCTCGTTTGCAGACCCAAGCAATGGAGCTTCCCACCGGTACCGGCGATGCGCATTCTTTCCGTACGTTCCCTCGTCTCATTCGGAAGGACAGTACTGGATACACCTACCTCATCGTTGGGGCCAAACGTACCCACGCAGCGAGTACTCAGGTCCTACGTGTTCTCCCTTGTTTATTCACACATTCTGTCTCATCCGCCACATTGGAGGAAAACTCAGCACATAGCAAGATGGGGCCGACATTTTCCCGAGGGAATTCGGCGATCTTTCTCTCCGCACGGGTCCCTGAGCATGTCGATTCCAATGCCTGCCTTCAGTAGGTGCACGCGCGAGTGCGCATGACCAAGTCATCTCGGGATTTTACGTACGAGTGCCACGTCGAGGAAGTGTTATGTGTGGTAAGGGCCATGTGGAAGTATGGGTAATAATAGCATCAAAGGGGGTGTGAGGCGGTGGGGCATGGAAGAAGTTGGAGCTAAGATACCGCTGTAGACAAATAAGTATACGATATTCTCTATGTCTGTCTACAGTTTGATGGGTGACTTGGTGACTTGGCACGGGTCTCCAATGCGGCACTTGAGTAACTTGAGTACGGACGGCGGGACCTTATCAACAAGTCCACTGAGTGTCAGTATCACGGTGATGCAACTAAAGGAAGGGTGGACCCTGCTCGCCAAACGTGGTTTCAGGAACCTTGCACAAGCAGGGCGTCATCCCAATCCGGTGTCAGTGATGCAGATGCCATGGTGAAACCCACCCTAATACATGGTTCGATCAACCCTACAGCGCTATGGGTCTGGACATTGGACCAGAAGCCGCCCCGGCCTCACATTAATTGCGACGGCTAGTATAGTAATGTCACATGGGCACGCGATGTTCAGTCGTGTATTCGAAAGGTCCGTGATCCGAAGAATTATCTATACTTGCAAAGATGAAGCGATATGGATGGTGTGTACTCACTGGTAAATTCGTATAGATCTGAGGCGCGATTGGCCCTCGTATACCAATAACGCTTCCATTCCCAGTCAGCCTTTGCTGTACGACGGCCACACTCGTTCTTCAGTTGCACGGTGACTCTCAAGTTGAGCTCGATTTGTATCTGGACACTACGCGCTCCCAATCATTCCAGAATTATTGACAGTCTTGCCCCTGTATTAGTTTTTGACGCGCTTGCTCACGCTTTACTGTATTTGGCGTCGCTTACTGCTGACTCTACTATATATAGCACAATTCACCAGTGAACGCTGAACAACACGCAATTTACGTCCCTCTATGTCTGCCTTACTGCAAAGTGCACGTTTTAAACACGTTGCCCATCGGAACGCCATTTCTCCGTGGGGTGTATCGAGATCGTTAAACTTCATACTCTGGTTTCTTATGCTAAGAGGTCCGCAGATAAACGCAGTATTGTTTTTGCAAGGGTTTTGGGTGTTGTGATATTCAACACGAGCGCTTCTGCTCACGCAGGGGTGCGACATCGGGTAAACTTACTATCACTATCGGTTGCGGGGTTTCTTGATTGACAGGTTTATGGACGATGCAGCTCCGGATGCAGACCAATAAAACCTAATCTGTCGATGGCCGGAGGTGTAAGTGATAGGGTTCGTCTTATAAGTTCCCCCTCCAAGTTTGTCGTATGGTCGGTGGCTGTCTCCGTAGTAGCCCTCATCACATTATTTGACCCCCAGAGATGGCTTCACCCAGTGCGGATGCGTATATCGAGGTTCAAACTCGCCCTATTCCTGAGCCGCAGCCTGCAATTCCTCCAGGTATTCAACCTACGGATCCCGCATTTCCTCAGTTTCAGCCCACAACTACTACCAATTATCACCGCGGGGATCCTCCCGCACCGCGACCTGTGGATGACCGTGACACAGACCCTCAGCGGGGTATGTTTGATTTGCTGTTTCATAGGTCATATTCTCATTCGCGTACAACTGGCAGGCGAGAACTATGGAGATTCTTCTGGCAGGTTGTGGACGATGTACCTCACTGAGGCTGAGAAGGAGGATAAAGAAATAACCGACAGTTGGAAGGGGGACACAGACGGAATCCTCGTGTTTGTAAGTGTTCATCTCTCCGTCTTCTGCATTTACTCCATCTAATGCACATGGTGAAGACTGGTCTCTTCTCTGCCACTGTCGCGGCCTTCATTATCGAAAGCTACAAGCAACTATCTCCAGATTCCGGCGATACGACCAATGCCCTCCTTATACAAATATCTCAACAACTCGTCAATATCTCCAACGGGATACCTCTCACGAGTTTTGCAGCTCAGAGCACCCAGTCATTCAAGCCAACAGCTTCTGCCGTCAGGGTCAACGTGATGTGGTTCCTCAGTTTGATCCTCAGCGTGACTTGCGCACTTTCGGCAACATTGATGCAGCAGTGGGCCCGACGATATCTGCAACTCGCGCAGCGCCGCGGTGCACCACACAAGCGTGCTCGTATGCGGGCCTATATCTTTGATGGTATAAAAGGATTCAAAATGACCCGAGCCATCGAGACAATGCCCACGCTCCTGCACCTATCGGTCTTCCTCTTCTTCGCCGGCCTCATCGACTTCCTTATCCCTATCAACACGACCGTCGCATACGTCACTCTCGGCTCCATCGCTCTGTTCACTCTTGCGTACGCAATTCTGACGATTTTACCGAACCTATATCTCAATTGCCCCTATCGCACCCCACTGTCTGGAATCACATGGCGTTTATCCCAGTTTTTCGTGCTCAGAATCCTTTTGGCCACTCAAGGTATTGAGGGCCTATTTCACGGACCTTTGTTGACCTTATGGCAGTGGACTCACCAACAAGTGACGGAAGCATTTGGTCCTACCAAGTGGAGGGAGACGCTCGACAATCAGGTCAAGATGCATCGCAAATGGCTTTCGGATGGCTTACGTAAAAGTGTCGAGCTCAGTGCTACTGACGCCCCGCCTACTGTGGATAAGGATGCACTCGAATGGACACTTACGGCTCTCGATGAAGACAAGGAGATTGAAGACTTTGCCGAACGCGTACCAGGATTTTTCGACTCCCGTGCCGTCCCGGATGCGACCTCGGCAATCCTTCCCTTAATGTCTGACCAGTCAGCGACTGACCCCATCCTCGGATCACGTCTTCGCGATCTCCTCAAGACATGTATACCAGGGACCTCGCCCCTCACCGAAGAAAAGCGCAGGAGCCGTCTGCGGGTGTGTCTGAGGAGCCTGTGGTGTTGCGGCAGGGCGTACAATCAGCCGGAGAACTCTGAACCCTTACCCGCCTACGTCCGCATCGTTTTCGCCAGTCCAGAGATGACTCATCAAATTCAGACGGAACCGGACCTTGCTGCGCGTGTCATAGGACATTGTTTCGGGGCGTTGGTCGCAATGAAGCTTTCAGCGGACATCAACTCGCGCAGTGCCCCGGGTGTTCGAATCAACGATGGGGAACTTGCGTGTCTATCGGCTATCCTTGGCACCGACAGCCGCGAGGTGATGCTTTTGCTTGGCCGTCCTGGCGCCATGGAACTCGCGAACATCATTTCCCTCATGTTGGTAGACGCTGACTCATGGGTTGGTGACACAATGCCGTCGGATGTCCTGAATGTGTTCAAACAGACGCTCGGCATCCTCTTTCGGGCTCTCCTCACTCAGGACCACGCCGACCTGCCCCTACCTCATATCGCACAGTTCAACGAGATATATTTCAAGGCCCCCAACTGGCTCAAAGACGAGCTGCAGCAGATATGGGACAAACTGCCAACGGGAATTGTGGCGTTTCCCGCACCTCAACCTGCACAGGAGTCACTGACTAATACTTCTCATGTGTCGCAGCAACCGCGCGAGTACCTGGTGCGGATTGAAGGGGCACCAGATAGCGGTATTGGCGATGGCTTTGTTCAGCAGATGTAAGTGAGGCGGGTTTCCTTTGTACCATCATGTTCCATGAGCCGCAGCGCTATTCTCTGTAATTTACCACACCGTGACGTATTCCGAGTCTCAGGATAGACATACCTTTTTTCATCTCGTCCGCGGGCCACGTTTCCATATAGTCTAAAGTTCTCTCTACGTTCGTTGTGTTGTCGAGTGGCCGTTTCTCCGCAGTAGCCCTCGTCACATTCTTTGACCCGCAGAAATGGCATCACCCAGTTCACATGTGTATAGCGGTGTTCAACCCCACCCTATTACTGAGCGTCAGCCTACAATTCCTCTAGTTATTCAACCTACGTATCCCGCAGATCCTCAGATCCAGGCTCGGACCATTACTCCTGTCAATCACCGCGGGGATACTCCTACACCGGAACCTGTGGACTCGGATTACCGTGACACAGACGCTCAGTGGGGTATGTTGGTTTGCTGTGTCACAGGCTGTATTCTCATTCGCGTAGTCGAGAACTATGGGGACTCTTCTGGCAGGTTATGGATGATGTACCTCACTAAGGCCGAGAAGGTGGATAAAGAGATAACCGAGGGTTGGAAGGGGGAAGCAGACGGAATCCTCGTGTTTGTGAATACTCATCCCTCCACTTTTCGCATTTACTCCATCTAATGCACATGTCAAAGACTGGTCTCTTCTCTGCCACTGTCGCGGCCTTCACTATCGAAAGCTACAAGCAGTTATCCCCCGATCCCGGCGTTACGACCAATGCCCTCCTTACTCAAATATCTCAACAACTTGTCAACATCTCCAACGAGACACCTCTCGCGAGCGTTGCGGCGCAGAATAGTCAGCCATTCAAGCCAACAGCCTCCGCCGTCAGGGTCAACGTGTTGTGGTTCCTCAGTTTGGCCATCAGTTTGAATTGCGCGCTTTCCGCGACACTGATGCAACAATGGGCCCGACAGTATTGTGAACTCACGCGGCGCCGCGGTGCACCTCACAAGAGTGGACGTATACGAGCATTCATATTTGATGGCTTTCGTAAATTCGGAACTCTGGCACGAGCCGTCACGCCAATTACCAGGCTCCTGCACATATCCGTCTTCCTCTTCTTTGCTGGTCTCGTCGAATTTCTTTTCCCCATCTACACGACGGTCGCGTACACCACTCTCGGCTGCATCGGAATGTTCGCTCTCCCATATGCAGTTTTGACGGTTTTACCAAACTTTTACCTCAATTGCCCGTATGGCACGCCACTCTCTTCAGTCACATGGCGTTTATCCCAGTTTTCCGCGCTCGGAATCCTTTTGGCCATCCGAGGTATTGAGGGCCAATTTCACGGACCTTTGTCGACCTTATGGCATTTGACTCACCGGCAAGTGACGGGGCCTCTAGGTCCAACCAAGTGGAGGGAGATGCTCGACAATCAGGTCGCGATACATTACAGGTGGCTTTGGGATGGCCTACAAAAGAGTGTTGAACTCGGTGCAACTGGCGCTCCGTCAACGGTGGATGCGTATGCGCTTGAATGGACACTTACGGCTCTCCACCAAAACGAGGAGATCGAGGACTTTGTCGAAAGCGTTCCAGGATTCTTCGACTCCCGTGCCGTCCCGGATGCGACCTCGGCAATCCTTCCTCTAATGTCTGACCAGTCAACCACCGACCCCATCCTCGGGTCCCGTCTCTACGACCTCCTCAAGACATGTATACCAGGAACCTCACCTCTCACCGAAGAAAAGCGTAGGAGCCGTCTGCGGGTGTGTCTGAGGAGCCTGTGGTTTTGCGGCAGGGCGTACAATCAACCAGAGAACTCGGAGCCCTTACCCTCCTATGCCCGCATTGTTTTCGCCAGTCCCGAGATGACTTATCGAATTCAGACGGAGCAGGACCCTGCTGCGCGTGTCATAGGACGTTGTTTCGGGGCGTTGGTCGCAAAGAAACTTTCAGCCGATATTAAATTACGCCGTATTCGAATCAACGACGAGATACTTTTGTGCCTATCGACTATCCTTGGCACCGACAGCCGCGAGGTGATATCTTTGCTTGGCCAGCCTGGCGCCATCGAACTTGCAAGCATCGTTTCCCTCATGTTGGTCGCTGACCCATTAGTCGGTGACGCGACGTCGACAGATGTCCTGGATCTATTCAAACAGACGCTCCACATTCTCTCTCAGACTCTTCTCACCGAGTATCAAGCCGACCTGCCCTTACCTCAGGTCGCACAGTTCCACGAGATATATTCCAAATTTCCCAACTGGTTCAAAGACGAGCTGCAGCAGATATCGTACAGGCTACCGCCGAGCCCATCGTACGCATCAGGGTGGATCGTGGGGTATCCTCGAGATGAACCTGCACAAGAGTCATGGACTAGTATTTCTGTGTCGCAGCAATCGCGCGAGAACCGGGTGTGGATTGGAGGGGCACCAGATAGCGGTATTGGTGACGGCTTTGTTTAGACGTAATTGAGGCGGGTTTCCCTTGAACCATCATCGTGTTCCATGAGCCGCTACAATGCTCCAATCCCTGTAATTCACCACACGTGTTTCTCAGGGCGTACATGACTCTTTCACCTCGTCTACAAATCGTGCTTCCAAACCCGTCCCACTCGGCCTACTGTACATACTAGCTCCGCTGTCACAGTCGGGGAAGATGGAAACTCCTTCTGCTATCACCCACCGGGCACTATTCTGTATGCGCCCTCCAATGTTGGGCTTGGCTTAATGCTATGAAGTACCGATTACTGAACAGTATTATGCTATGCACCATGCCCTGCTGTCGTACAAATACGATCACTAGTATCTGGACGTGGCCAGGCCAGGTGTCATTCATGGGAGCGTCCGAGTAACGGTCAGTCTTGAGGTGGAACGGGGGTAGATTGGCCTCACCCGTTCGTGACGGACCAAATTATACCAAACATAGCTTCCAAAAGTAGGATCGCCGCAATTCTTGGGGTACACATGCATTTGTTGAGTCACATAATCCATCAAAGAATTGGCCCATGGGTTGCGTAGGTCGACAATGGACACAATGATGGACAACACATTTCATCCATAATGGAACAGACCGACTTAAAGGGAGCGCGTATATTCACAGGGATGCCCAGACGCAAGCCCCCGGCCTACGACTTCGAGCCAAAAAAATATCGCCAATTATAAACGTCAACATGCTTCGCCCTTCGGACTCAAGATTCAGAACCGACGAGGACAAAAGAGGAACGAAACACTCTGGCACATTGTTCGTCCGCCGACCGACTAGTTCTTCCCATCGCTCTTCCCATCACTCTCCGACTCAGAGGGTTTGCTGTCCTTCTCGTCCGAAAACGCCGCGCAGGCGCCCGTGCCTCGCTGTTCTACGGCCCATTGCGCCGCCGCGTACCTCCCTTTCGGCACGTTCACGCCAAACCACGCCACGAGACACCCAAGAGCGCTGAGAACGAAAAGAATTGGGAACGCCTTCCAGTTGTTTCCGTTCTTGTCGACTATCGCCTGGATCACATTCGGTCCGATAATTGCCGCGGACCGACTCGCCAGTCCAAATAAACCGAAAAACTATTATTTGTTTTTTTTTTTTATATCATTGTGAGCAGGTGGCATTTGTGTACGAAAGGAAAGCGGCCTACACGCACCATATACTCAAACCCGGGGGGCGAAAGCTCACTCATCATCGTCTGCGAGATAGCGTAGTTTGGTCCTATCACGAGTCCATACACAACGCTGTACACCCAGAACTCCCAAACATTGTGAAACCTGCAGAGCATACACACGTCATCGCTCAACGGGAAGAAGAAAGAATAGGTCAGATCCTACCCAATCTTGTCTGTCCAGATACCGATCATTCCCCAAACAGGGATCAGGGTCCCCAAGATGCACACCGTAAGGAACTAAACTCTCCAACTATAAGTGAGCATAGAGTGATAGTGTTGGCCATACCATCATCTTAATGTCGACCTTCCAGTGACGCTGTATGTACCAAGAGGCGACAACACTCGCTGCACAGGTGACCACCTGTACGAGGTTGAGATATGTGTTCTGCAGAAACGAGAACGTAAATTGTTCGTTTTGGCAAATCGCCACCAGTGTCAGAGTCGTGCCCAAACCCTGAATGCGCCACCGAGTCAGTGTCATCCTGGTGAGCTATAACGACAGCACCCACGTCTGAGATGAAAAAGATAGAAATTAGATAAGCGAATGTGTGTGGTAATTTCTTGTACTGCTTCAAAGCGACAAAGATCTAATTTGGAGTTAGCAGAGCCAAGGTAACAACCAAAAAAAGTGTTGCGGACCTGCTTCCAGCCTATTGTGAGATAGCTCTCTCCTTTCGGAAGCTTTGGCCCTTGTCGAGGCTGTTGGAATATAACTGATTGTTCACTTGTTAGTGTACTAGGCTACAAGCCGAGAGTTTTAAAGTACGCAGTACGCACACCACCAGATACCAAACATAACCCAATACCCGGTTATGCTGTGTAGAAAAGGCACGATCAAGGTCCAAACGATATACGGTAGTATGAAACCTCACAAGACGATAACATAATTATCAACTCTCGGATTGTCGCTCAGGGGGAGCAGGAGTGATAAGTTGAGTAACAATGCAACAACATCGCCAAGGAAGCGCCAAGTCTACCGGAGTATGTCATCGATTGTAGGACCCCAAGCTAGCGAACGCACAGTGGTGACACTAATGATCTTGCTCTTTTCAACGCTTTTCGCCTTCTCGTAGGCTTCCACGGACAACTCGCCCTGCTCATAGCGCGTCCTTAGCACAAGCGAGTGGGGCGTATTGCGAGCTAGTGGCGAGAAAAGTGCCCCCATAAATATGGTAATGATACCCCGCGAAGTGAAGCTGATCATGTACAATGCCATCGCAGCACCCCACCTACTCGGTGCTTGTGGACATGGAATTTAGAAGACACCTCAAATTGTGTTTCAAATACTGTAACTCACATGTCAAACTTATGCTTGCGAACTGGGCAGCCCAACAAATGACGGTGGAAATAAGAAGTAGCCACCTGCCCAACATTCGATAGTCAGCAGCTGGGCCGATAGTTGCAAAGACTAGTGTCATGACCTGAGTCAGAGGTAAATAGATCGTCAAGATGAATTGCAAAAAAAAAAAAAAGCGACATACGGCAAAGCTCACTCCATTTGCAACCAAGACAATGGAGCTCACTTCCTTAGTCCCGCTTCCCCAGGGCAACACACATGTCCCAGACGCTTCCTGGTCCAGACAGGACGAACCTGGACCACGAACGGGATCATACCCAGCAGCGGTGGCGAGACCTTGGAAGAGCGTCAAAGAGTAAGCTATGACCCGATTTAGTGAAGCACAATAAAGATATTGTGAACTTCTCACCCTCGGGTCCGAGTGCCTGCGTATTGGACAGATGTGTCGAGCATTAGCACCGGAATCCCGTGCTCTGGATAACGAGTCGGACTAGGGAAACGTACATTATTCCCAAAGTGATACACTAAAGAGAAGCTGTTAAATGATATCGCCAAAATAAAAAGGAAGATATAATGATACACACAATAGTAACTCCACAACTCTCGTCGAGTTGCAACTGGCTCGTCATGGCTCGGTGCTATAACGGGCGTAACTGTAACAGAGGCACTCTCATCCTTCTGGATCTCGGGACTGGTGACCCTGGAGACAGTGGTTGTTTCGAGTGTGGGAAGTGACATGGGGAGAACGGGGTTTTGGTGGTTCCCAGAGTACTACAGATCGGGTATAAATCACTAAAGGTGGGGACAGTACCGTGCACCCTCGGGCCTCGGGAGCTTTCAGCCTATGCTCATTGCGTAAACTGGAACGCAACTTGGAGCACAGGATAGGCTTCTTGATATCTCGCATCATGCCGTATGAGACTGACACAAGGAAGAAAACCAAGGTGCGAGCAGCATGGGGCTAGTTAGTCCGCCGACCGATGTGGTGTAAGTTGTGACAAATGCTACCACCATCCCTTTTGTCTAACCTGGAAATGTTCGTCGGGTTGGGTGAAAGTTGAAAGCCTTCGCGTAGTACAATGGCATTGCCGATTTCGACGACCATCTAACGCTACTTGTACGTGACTTTAATCGCAGGATATAATATAAATAGCATGACCGACTGCGTAATTATGACTGCGGTGGGTGGAGAGAAGGACTCACAAATCACGACTCGCCCGCTCAGTTCGGCTTTCACTCCGCCTTGAGGCCTTGTGGAATGTAGTGTTATACCACAAATGGGGTAGCGTAATACTGCGGTATAAGGCGTCAGTACGCAGTAATTGAAAAACCCCAAAGGTGTAATCAGATGCCCTCAGGCTTCCGTCCGAATCTCAATGATGGAAGCTAGTACTGTTCCCGGGCTTCGGGCCGGTGACTTTTCCCATCCACTGCCAGTGGCACATGATGTAAGGGCTTCGTGCTCAATGCTCAAAGAGGGAGATTCACGGACGACGCGCTCCGTCATGCGACCCACTCAATGGTGGAGACACGTAACTTACACTGGCAGCAACATCGAAGAGCGGGACAGCGACTTCATATACTCATGCCCGAGAGCGCCCGGGCCGTTATGGAGGATACAGGCCGTGCAGGCCGGGAGCGCGTGGATAAGGGGACGTGAGGACTCGGAGACAACGACTGAGCGCACCGCCCGAGGCGTTGGCCTTTTGGCCTCTACTTTCCTTGGAAAAATGAAGAGCACGATTTTGGCTAAGGCTAGACCGGCGCGATAATTCCTGCAATGATCAGGGATTCGACGCTATGTTCTCGCGTTTCCGAGGCCCGGGGGAATCATGCGCGTTGTGTTCTATGCCGTACCGAAGTCCGAGTGCCGTGCGGAAGGTGACTCTTCCTTCATACGAACCCACAAGGACAAAATGAATATATATGCGGCAGATGGGCTTTCCGTCGTAAAAGCCAATTGTTTTGGTGGGGCCTCGTTAACCCACCTTGGAGAACTCATGAGGTTGGTCACGTTGTTTTTTTGTATGCCGCTGAACAGACCCTTAGTAACGTCACATAAGCCATCATGCATCAAGAGTTGGCGTAGGTCAATGATGGACAGTATGTCACGTCACAATCAATAAGTGACAGACCAAACTTGACGGAAGTCCATACATACACCGGGACGCATAGAAGTAAATGCGTACAACGCCTCGGAACTTCGAAACACAAGAAGTATTTGGCATATCATAGATGACATTGTGCCCTTCACTTCAGGTTTCAGGACAGACGACGTAAAAGTCTAGAAGAACGAGCGAACCATTCCGGCGCACATCGCTTCGCCCACCAACTAGATCTTCCCATCGCCCTTGCCCTCACTCATCGACTCGGAAGATTCGCTGTCCTTCCCTTCCAAAAACGCCGTGCAGGTGTCCGTCCCTCGCTGTTCCGCGGCCCACTGCGCCGCCGCGTACCGCCCTTCTTGCACATTTACGCCAAACCATGCCACGAGACACCCAAGAGTGCTGAGAACGAAAAGGACTGGGAACGCCTTCCAGTTGTTTCCATTCTTGTCGATTATCACCTGGATTACATTCGGTCCAATAATTGCCGCGGACCGATTCGACAGTCCAAATAAACCGAAAAACTTTTTTTATGAGCAGATGGCACTTGTGAGCGATAGGAAGGTGAGCAGCCTACACGCACCATGTACTCGAACCCGGGAGGCGAAAGCTCACTAATTATCATCTGCGTGATAGAGTAGTTTGGCCCTACGATAAGTCCATACACAACGCTGTACACCCAGAACTCCCAAGCATTGTGAAACCTGCAGAGTACACACGTCATCGCTCAACGGGAAGAAGAAAGAATAGGTCGGGTCCAACCCAATCTTGTCTGTCCAGATACCGATCATTCCCCAAACTGGAATCAGAGTCCCCACGGTGCACGCCAAGAGGAACTGAACTCTCCAATCTATAAGTGAGCATAGAATGATAGTATCGGTCATACCATCATCTTAATGTCGACCTTCCAGTGACGCTGTATGTACCAAGAGGCAACAACACTCGCTGCACAGGTGACCACCTGTACGAGATTGAGATATGTGTTCTGCAGAAACGAGAACGAGAACTGTTCATTTTGGCAAATCGCCACCAGTGTGAAAGTTGTGCCCAAACCCTGAATTCGCCACCAAGTCAGTGTCATCCTGGTGAGCTATAACGACGGCACCCACGTCTGAGATGAGAAAGATAGAAAACAAATAAGCGAATGTGTGTGGTAATCTTTTGTACTGCTTCAGAGCGACAAAGATCTAAATCAACTGAGCTAAGAGAACAAACAAGCAAATGTGCCGCGGACCTGCTTCCAGCCTATTGTGAGATAGCTCTCTCCTCTCGGAAGCTTTGGCCCTGGCCGAGGCTGTTGGAATATACCTGATTGCTCACTTATTAGTACTCTAGGCTAAACACCGAGAGTTTTAGAGTACGCACACCACCAAATACCAAACAGAACCCAATATCCAGTTGTGCTGTGTTGGAAAGACACGTCAAGATCCGAACGATATATGGGACTATAAGACCTCACAAGATGAGAACATAATTGTCAAGTTTCGGATTGTCGCTCAGGAGAAGCAGCAACGACAAGTTAAGTAACAACGCAACGACTTGACCAATAAAAAGGCAAGTCTACCGGATCACGTCATCGACGATAGGACATCGACACCAAGCTAGAGAACGCACCACGGTGACACTACTGATCTTGCTCTTTTCAATGCTTTTCTCCTTCTCATAGGCTTCCACGGACAACTCGCCCCGCTTATGGCGCGTCCTGAGCTCACGTGAGTGGGGTGTATTACTAGCCAGTTGCGGGAAAATTGCCGCAATAAATGCGATGATGATGCCCCGCGAAGTGAAGCTGATCATGTACAATGCCATCGAAACACCCCAACTGCTCGGTGCTGGTTGACACGGAATTCAGAGCACACCTCAAAAGACTTTCAAATGCCGTAACCCACACGTCAAACTTATGCTTGCGAACTGGGCAGCCCAACATATAACGGTGGAAATAAGGAGTAGCCACTCGCCAAACATTCGATAGTCAGCAGCCGGCCCCATGGTTGCAAAGACTAGTGTCATGACCTAAGATAGAGGTAGATGGTCGTCGCGGTGAGCTGCGCAAAGAAAAAAAAAAGACATACGGCAAAGCTCACTCCATTGGCGATCAAGACAATGGAGTTCACTGCCTTAGTCCCGCTTCCCCAGGGCAACACACATTTTCCAGACGCTTCCTGGTCCAGACAGGACGAACCTGGACCACGTATGGGATCATACCCAGCAGCGGTGGCTAGTCCCTGAAAGAGTGTCAACGAGTAAACTATAACGCAATGAACCGATTCAGTTAAGCATGATGAAGACATTGTGGATTTCTCACCCTCAGGCCCGAGTCCCTGTGTATTGGACAGATGCGTCGGGCATTAGCACCGGAGTCCCGTGCTCTGGATAACGAGCAGGACTAGGGAAACGTACATTATCCCCAGAGTGATATACTAATGGGAAGCTGTTAGTGATATTTCAAAACCAAAAAAAAGATATACACACAATAGTAACTCCACAATTCTCGTCGAGTTACAACTGGCTCGTCATGGCTCGGTGCGGTAACAGGTGTGACTGGGACTGACTCGAAGGCGCTCCCGTCCTTCTGGATCTCGAGAGGGGTGGCCTCTGGGACAGGAGTCGCTTCAGGTATGGGAAGTGACATGGGGGAACACGGTTTGGTGGTTCTCAGGGTTCCAGAGACCGGGTATAAATCACTGAAGGTGGGGTCGGTACCGTGTACCCTCAGAAACATCAGCCTACGCTCGCTGCATCAATTCGAACTTCCTCGAACGCAACTTGGAACACGGGATAGGCACCTTGAAACATATCCCGCGTGATGCCGTATAAGAGCAATGCATGGAAGAAAACCAAGATGCGGGCCGCATATGGCTTGCTAGCCCGCCGGCAGATGTGGTGAGTTGTGATAAATGCCACTAAATGGGTACGTGATATCGCGGCACAGGGCATGACTACGCAATACCTTGGTAGAAGCCCTTCTGTCCGAATCTCAATGACCCAAATGACGGAACCTAGAAGTTGTCAATACTAAGTTACTGTACGCGAATGACGTGGGTGTCTTTCCCTCACGCAGCCCGCTCAGTACCGAGACGTGCAGTATCGAAGTGCGTGACGGCAACTTTCTCGTGCTCGTGTCCGAAAGCGTCTGGGTCGTTATGGAGGGTACCAGGTTGTCAATGTGCAGGTGAGCACGTAGATAAAGGAATGAAGTGAGCCAACACCTGAGCGCGTCGCCGGGGGAGGCCTTGGCCCAAGACTCTTGACCTCTACTTCCCTTGGAAAAATGAAGAGCACAATTTTAGCTTGGGGCGCGGTGATTCATACAACGATAAGGGATTTCGACCCTATGTTCCTGAGGGAATCCGACGAGTTGTTTTCTGCGCTGTACCGACCTCGAGCGTCGTGCGTAATGTGTCACTGTGTCATCACATGCAGCGAACCTACTGGCATAACTTCCACTGGAGGAACAAAATGAATATTTGTTGCAGAGATGTGTTGGCGGTGGCAATTTTTTTGTCGCCTAGGAGAATGCCTTCTCACGCGGTAGCTCACGGCATGTTTTTTTTGCGCCAAACAGGCCCTTAGTAACGTCACATAATCCATCAAGAGTTGGCCCACATGTCGCGTAGTTCGATGATGGACGGTACATTTCTACCAAAATCGGTACGTTTCTACCAAAATAGAGCAGATCAAACATGAAGGAAGCGTATATATATACCCGGGCCCACGGGGATGCGCAGACGCAATTCCGTACAAGGCATCGGCTCGGAAAGTAAAAAAAGAACATTTTGCCAATCACATACGTCTTCATGTCCCGCCCTTCGGCTTCATCTTCGGGACTCAGAACCGATGAGGTAAAATAACGAACGAATCACCGCGGCGCCCGGCGGTTCGCCTGCCAACTAGATCTTGCCACCACCATTGCCCTCGCTCTTCGATGATTCCTTGTCCTTCTCGTCAGAATACATCACGTGAGCATCCGTGCCTCGCTGTTCCGCGGCCCACTGCGCCGCCGCATACCTCCCTTTCGGCACGTCTACGCCAAACCACACCACGAAACACCCAAGAGCGCTGAGAACGAAAAGAACCGGGAACGCCTTCCAGTTGTTTCCTTTCTTGTCGACTACAGCCTGGATCACATTCGGTCCAATAATTGCCGCGGACCGATTCGCCAGTCCAAATAAACCGAAAAACTGTTGTTTTGTTTTTTATGGCGTTTGTGAACGAGAGGAAGGCGAGCGGCCTACACGCACCATATATTCAAACCCGGGAGGCGAGAGCTCACCCATCATCGTTTGAGAGATAGAGAAGTTTGGTCCTATCACGAGTCCATACACAACGCTGTACACCCAGAACTCCCAGGCGTTGTGAAACCTGCAGAGTATACACACGTCATCGCTCAATGGGAAAAGGAAAGGATAGATTATATCCTACCCAATCTTGTCTGTCCAGATACCGATCATTCCCCAAAGGGGGATCAGGGTTTCCAGAATGCACACCGTAAGGAACTAAGCTCTCCGATCTATAAGTGGGCATATAATGATGGTGTCAGTCATACCATCATCTTAATGTCGACCTTCCAGTGACGCTGTATGTACCAAGAGGCGACAACACTCGCTGCACAGGTGACCACCTGTACGAGGCTGAGATATGTATTCTGCAGAAACGAGAACGTGAATTGTTCGTTTTGGCAAATCGCCACCAGTGTCAGAGTCGTGCCCAAACCCTGAATTTGTTACCGAGTTAGTGCTATCTTGGTGAGCTATAACGGCGGCACCCACGTCTGAGATGAGAAACATTGAGAACAGATAAACGAACGTGTGTGGTAATTTCTTGTACTGCTTCAAAGCGACAAAGATCTAATTTGGAGTCAGCTGAGCTAAGGTAACAACAATAAAAGTGTTGCGGACCTGCTTCCAGCCTATTGTGAGATAGCTCTCTCCTTTCGGGAGCTTTGGCCCTGGTCGAGGCTGTTGGAAGATAACTGATTGTTCACTTGTTAGTGTTCTAGGCTGCAAGCCGAGAGTTTTAAAGTATGCAGTACGCACACCACCAGATACCAAATACAACCCAATATCCGGTTGTCCTGTGTCGAAAAGATACTGTCAGGTCAGGGTCTAAACCGTATACAGTGCTATGAGGCCCCACAAGACGAGTACATAATTGTCAACTTTCGGATTATCGCTCAGGGGGAGCAGGAGTGACAAGTTGAGTAACAATGCAACAACATCGCCAAGGAAGCGCCAAGTCTACCAGATTATGTTATCGACGATTGGGGACCAAGCTAGCGAACGTACCATGCCGATACTACTGATCTTGCTTATTTCAATGCTTTTCTCCTTCTCGTGGGCTTCCACGGACAACTCGCCCCGCTCATGGCGCATCCTGAGTTCATGTGAGTGGGGCGTGTTGCGAGCTAGCTGCGGGAAAAGTGCCGCAAAAAATGCGATGACGATGCCTCGCGAAGTGAAGCTGATCATGTACAATGCCATCGCAGCACCCCAGCGGCTCGGTGCTGGTTGACATAGAATTTAGAGCACGCCTCAAGACGTTTCGAATGCTGACTCACATGTCAGACTCATGCTTGCGAACTGGGCAGCCCAACATATAACGGTGGAAATAAGAAGTAACCACCTGCCAAACATTCGATAGTCAGCGACCGGACCGATGGTTGTGAAGACTAGTGTCATGATCTGAGATAGAGGGTGAATAGACCGTCATGATGTATTGGGTAAATAAATAAAAAACGACGTACGGCAAAGCTCACTCCATTTGCGACCAAGACAATGGAGTTCACTGCCTTAGTCCCGCTTCCCCAGGGCAACACACATTTTCCAGACGCTTCCTGGTCCAGACAGGACGAGCCTGGACCACGAATGGGATCATACCCAGCAGCGGTGGCTAGTCCCTGAAAGAGCGTCAAGGAGTAACCTATAACCCAATGACCCGATTTAGTTAAGTATGATAAAGATATTGCGGACTTCTCACCCTGAGGTCCGAGTCCCTGCATATTGGACAGATGCAGTCGAGGATTATCGATTAGCACCGGAATATCGTGCTCCAGATAACGAGCAGGACTAGGGGAACGTACATTATTCCCAAAGTGATATACTGAAGAGAAGCTGTGAACGATAATTCCAAAAAAATAAAAAATGACGATACACACGATAGTAACTCCATAGCTCTCGTCGAGTTACAACTGGCTCATTATGGTTCGGTGTGGCAACGGACGCGGTGAGTGGAACAGACTCGGAGGCTTTCTCATTCTTCCGGACCTCGCTGAGGGCGAACTCTGGGACAGTAGTCACGTCGAGTACAGGGAGCGACATGGGGGGAACAGGTTTAGATGGTTCTTCGATTACCAGATATCAAATAGAAATAGCTGAAGATGAGGCCGGTAGTCCCGTGCACCTTCAGGAACTATCAGCCCACGCTCCTTGCGCCGACTCTAACTTTCTCGCACGCGACTTGGGAACGGGATTGTCCTATCGAGAAATATCTCGCACGATGCCGGTGAGACCAACGGAGAGCAGAGAACCAGGGTGGAATTTGGGTCTAGTGAGCCAGGCCGACCTAATGCCAGTGGTTGCGATAAACACCACAAACGGGGTCACGACGATACCGCGGCATAAGATGCCAGTAGTTGAACATCCCAAGCCTTTTGTCCGAGTCTCACTGGTCTGAATAGAGGCTAGAAGGCTATTGGTACCATTAGCGTCTTCTTTTTCCTATCGTCATGGACATAAGTGCCTCACTAACGAGTGTCCGAGTCGAAGTTGACGGGGAATTCAAATAATGATTATTGAAAGACATTTGTTTACAGTGAGTTACTGTAAAAGTTAATTTACAGAACAATGTTCCACGCCGCAACGCAGCCAGATTCCCGACTCCATAATACCATTTTGAGCGCGTCATGTGGATTGGCAATTTGATCTGATCAACCAGCCTACGCAACCTAGTTGACCCCGGTGGATCTACCCCGATGTCACGAAACTGCGGAACGTCCATTTTATTTCTATTCCTTTGGCCTGAGTGCTGAGCCCCGTACTATTGTATGCAGGCCAAAGTGTGCCTTTTACAAATCGTGCCCTCTTTTTTATCCGCTGTAGTCATAAATAATTGTCGCGGGATAGGAAAGGTACGCTACTGCTGTATACAAGGCTATAGAGAATATAAAATTCAATGCCCGGCAGTGAACGACAATTTGCGATTACCACTGCCCGAAAAGCCCCACAAACTTGCCCCCAATTGCCAGGTATCGCAGTATTCTGTAACTGAATACGAAAAAAGGATAACCCGTCACTGTCATAGGCCTACTAGTGAAGCCTCACCTCGGTGATTGAATCCGACCACCCGGGTCAGTCATTGGCACCTCGTGATCGCTGTCGATCACTGCACCGGATGACTTATGGCTTGGTCCTCTATCAGCATTACGGTGGTACGTAGTGTGGGAGAACTAAGAAAATGAGGCATGACGAGCACTGTTTGTGCCCTAGTAGTTTATACTGAAGAGTTGACACCTTGACCAACACATCTATCTCCATCCCTGGGTTAAAATTCAGAATTCTCAAATATTCCGGTCGTTCGGGACTTTCCTGTAATCTTCGCTGCCAGTCTCGGCCCCCTCATGCCACTGTGATACGCTTCCTGGAAACACGTCTATGGGCTCCTAGGACGGGGCAGTATTCACGTTTTCAAGTGTCTCGACCACGATACACCTCACTCTGGTGTGGTTTTCTACTTGTTTTCCTTTGGCAACCTTCAACGCTTGTCTTTCTGAGAACCGAGGCGTGTACCTTTTCCAGTGGGCGCGCTGTGCAAGGTCTCCGTGGATCGGCTTGGTCTTGTTTCTGACCCTTCGAAAATATATGCCCTAAGGGGCTGGGAAGTCTTACAGTCCGAGGACAGAAGCCCGAGGTGGTTACTTAGATAGGGAGGGGCCGATAGGGCAGCACCACTCAATACGGTAGATCCATTAGGATTTTGTGCCCCAAGACACAAATACATTCGAAAACAAAATAAAAATAAACATACGTGTTGTCTTTGCAGGCCACAAATATCATCACGGTAGACTCCCTGCACCAGCAGGTCCGCGGACTAGGTCTTCCTTGCACTACCGAAGGATTCCTTGTCTGACCTATCCAAGTATGTAGTGTTTGCTACCCCACGCCGCCCATTCTGGACGTCCACGGCGAACCAGGTGACCAGACTTGCTGCGACGCAGAGAGAGGAAAAGAAGGGGAAGCAGTCTAGAGAAGGAGAAGGGATGATCTGAGATGCAACGCACCATGTTGTCAAACCCAGGGAGGAGAGTTCGGCCATTATCGTCTGTTAGAAAGAAGTTCGAAGTTGATACGAACAGCGCAGGAGGCTAGTTCACGTGATGAAATGACCAGATGACTATCTCTTACATCGGATCCTACGTGGCGTTCATGAAGGCGTAATTGACATACATCGATGCAGGCTTTCTCAATGGAATCGAACCTGGACGGCTTGGCCGCATGTGAGTTTTGTCCTCACTCCCTGTTACAAAATCGGGTTTTGATGTATTCAGGGCCGGAACAAGAATTTGACAAGTTACAGCTCACAAGAACGACAGGGACTTGAGAATCGTTCAACGATATGCTAAGCGAAAATTCTTTCGATGAGTTCTGGGGAAGGTGTACTATGGTGTTTGAAAGTGCCCGAACACGACATGGTAGGCCCAGAACTCCCACAAGTTCTGGAGTCTTGAAGCAACGGGCGAGCCGTATATCAGCAAACGAGGAAGTAGCCGTCGAGACACCCGCCCAAACCTATCTACACAACATTTGTCACTACGAGCTGAACACATCCAAGTCGCCATCAACGAGCAACGAAAAACGGCAAGACTGCAGTGGTCCGTTACCATCTTCTTCTGAAATTCCAGTAGCTTTGGACGTACCAAAAACTGAGCGTACCTGCAGTCGACGTGATCGCTGGCGCAAGGCAGAGATAGGTGTTCTGCTGAGTACTCCACCATGCAGACCCCTTCCTGATTCGGTGCTCCGTGTAGAAGACTCTTAATCACGTGTGCTTTCCCACACACACATTCCTTTTATATCGAAACTTTGGCGCCTTGTGGGGTTTCCTACAGGCTCCACGATTCGATGCTCCGCGTAAGAGCCTGCAGTAATGTCTAACTTGGTCTAATTTCAGACTGTATGTATCCGGGACTCTGCTTCATGACCTGGCCGCCGATATTCATGCAGCCATACGCAAAAGTTGTCTGGGAGCCGCTTTGACTTGTTTCCGAGTTGTCGTGTCACTTGGTCATATAGCTATCCTCCCGCCCTAATAAACAGCCCTACCACATGTAGGGGTGACTTGGCCCGAATTTCCCACAATTTGCGAATCTAGTCGCTGTCCCTGCCCGTCACTTGTGGTGTTTCCCTTGTCTCTGCGCCCATCGTACGCATACATGGGTAAACTCGAGCTCGACGAAGTTGCCTCCAAAGGCGAGACCGACCTTGTGTCTACCAGCCAATGCGATACCGTTGGTCCCGAGACACGCTCATCTGTACTCTGCAAAGTTCATAGGTGCGTCTTCGTCTGTGTAGAGGTGTTCCCGCTGAAAGGTTCTCTGATCCACGATCGTCATAACGGTTGTCTCGTAGGTTTGTCAAAGGTCTCATTATACCCCTCGATCCGGGGCCGCCACCAAAAAAGAGCATCGACGATGCCGATTACATTCCGGAGATGACTACTGGATGGTTTAGCCTTCTAACATTTGGCTGGATGAATAACCTGATGGCGCTCGGCTATGCACGCCCACTTGAGGTATCTGACCTGTGGAAGCTTCAGGAGCACAGATCTTCGGGGGTCATCGCAAACGTTATCCTCGACTCGTTCAGAGCCCGCTGCAGGAGGGCAGAAGAATATAATACCCGTTTAGCCAACGGAGAGATCAAGCCCCCTTTGAGATTGCGCCTCATGTCAGCGCTCTGGGGACATGGTGAGGAACGGCTCAGGACAGTGGGTGGAGAAAGACGGGAGGAAGCAGCCCAGCCTTACGTTGGCTATCAATGACAGCATAAAATGGTGGTTCTGGTCAGGTGGTATACTGAAAGTTGCCGGTGACACTGCCCAAGTAACAAGCCCTCTGGTTTTGAAGGTGGGGTCCCTTCGTCTGTTAGTATGCCTTTTCTTCTTCTGACCCAAATTCCCATCTTGGAGTCCCTTATCAAATTTGCGGCAGATTCCTACGTCTCCCATCGAGAGGGATTACCAGTTCCACACGTTGGCCGAGGGATTGCCCTTGCAATTGCCCTTGTGGTTTTGCAACTACTGGGCTCGCTCTGTCAGCATCATTTTTTTTATCGCTCAATCTCATCTGGCGTTCTTGTCCGCGGCGGCCTCATCACTGCTATCTATTCACGCTCTCTACGTCTGACCACCAGTGCTCGAGCAAGGTTGTCTAATGGCAAATTAATCAACCACATTTCGACCGACGTCTCCCGAATAGATTTCTGCTGCGGATACTTCCACATGTCCTGGACGGCGCCTATCCAATTGGGGATCTGTCTTGGTCTACTGCTTTCCAATCTTGGCCCGAGTGCTCTGGCCGGTTTTTCCGTCTTCATCGTTCTTACTCCAATACAGGGCAAGATTATGAAGTCCTTATTCCGAGCCCGACGAAAGACCATGGAATGGACCGATAAGAGGGCGAAGTTACTCCAGGAACTTCTCGGAGGCATGAAACTTATCAAGTTTTTTGCTTGGGAGGCACCCTTCCTGGAGCGTGTAGCTGGATACAGGAAACATGAGATGAGGTGAATTAGTTATGGCACCCGTTTCGTGCGAAATTTGGATTTAGCTGACCTTTCACATCAGCTACGTGCGGAGGATGCTGCTGGTTCGCGCGGCGAATACGGCGCTGACCGCATGTACTCCGGCAATGGCATCTGTCGTGGCTTTTCTCGTATATGCGGGTTCTGGACACCAGCTTACACCTGCCGTTATATTTTCCTCGTTGACCTGGTTCCAACTGCTACGTTTGCCCCTTATGACGCTATGTAAGTTGCGCGACCTACGGGGCTATACCCGCTGTGTGCTAATCCTGTCACGTCATAGCTCTGTCCTTGAGTGCGATTACAGACGCGCGAAATGCGATTGGTCGTCTCCAGGAGTGCTTCACAGCGGAACTCATTTCTGGGACACTTGTGCAAGACCCGAAATTGGAGTACGCCGTTGAAATAGACAACGCGTCATTTACTTGGGACGTCCCCCCACCAGACTTCGATGAGACCATGGAAGATAAGGGGAAAAAGAAGAGTCCTGGTGATCCCCACTCTAAGCCCGTCCCCGTATCTGAACCGAAAGTAGTTAAAGAAAAGGTACCGTTCAAGTTGAAGCACATTGACCTTAGGGTACCACGCGGACAGCTCGTGGCCATTGTAGGAGCAGTGGGATCCGGAAAGACGTCATTGTTCCAGGGCTTGATCGGCGACATGCGCAAGACGGAGGGCTCGGTTCGGGTCGGTGGATCTGTAGCGTATTGTTCCCAGAGTGCCTGGATCCAGGTCGGCCATTGTGTTGAATTCAACAAAGCTAGGTGTACTAAATTTTCGAGCAGAGCGCTACCATTCGCGACAACATTTGTTTTGGTCGGCCTTTTGAAGCAGGGCGGTATTGGAAAGCCATTCATGATGCATGCCTGGAGCCCGACCTTGACGTGCTGCCCAACGGTGACATGACGGAGGTCGGTGAGAGGGTACGCAAGGAAGCAGTCTTTTCTCCAATACGATACTGATGTTCCCGTGGTGCAGGGCATCTCACTTTCTGGCGGCCAGAAGCAACGCGTCAATATCTGCCGTGCAATTTACTCCCGATCTGATATCCTGATCTTCGACGTGAGTACTTCAGTCCCTCATTTATTCACTAAGTGAATTATACCTCATCCAGGACCCCCTCTCTTCCCTGGACGCTCGTGTGGGAGAGTCTGTCTTCAACAATGTGCTCCTAGATAGCGGTTCCGGCGCTACGCGGATACTTGTTACGCATGCCCTTCATACCCTGCCCAAAGTAGATCATATCTACTTTATGGTCGACGGCCGCATCACCGAGCACGGCGCATTCAACGAAATGATGGCGAATAGTGAGGGATTCGCACGTACCTTCAATGAGTTCGTTACGAAAGACCAGACTGAGTCCAAGGGAGAGAAATCCATAGATGTTGCAGATGGTGACGCTGACGAGAACGTCAAGAAGCGGCGCGCCGCAAAGCGTGGCGCGCAGCTCATGCAGGCAGAAGAACGCAACACCGGAGCGGTCAACGTTCAAGTATACAAACAATATATTCAGTCTGGAAATGGCGTGGTACTCTTGCCCGTCATGCTTGTGACCATTGTTCTTATGCAAGTCTCGTTTGTCCTATCGTCGTATTGGTGTGTCATCTTTATAACGCCAATCACTGAGGGACGCTGACGAACACGAACGCCCACAGGCTAGTGTGGTGGCAAGAACGGTACGTCTTTTCGTAATGCCGACTTCAGCTCTGGCTCATCGCCACGATAGCTCGTGGCAACGACCTCAGGGCTTCTATGTATGCGTCAGGATATTGTCCTAATTAACTTCTGTCTGACTGTCCGCTTCTAGATGGGGATTTACGCTATACTTGGTGTCGGACAGGCAATAGCAGCATTCCTGAACGGTACTACCCTCGCATTTATCGTATATTCTGCATCCATGCGGATGCACGACGTATGTCTTTCAGGTTTCTGTCTTTCCCTATCTAACTTCTGGGTAGAGCGCCATCACCCGCGTAATGCTAAGTCCAATGTCTTTCTTCGAGACAACGGTGCGCCTCCTCTCAGACTTGGTTCAGTTGTTCATTCAACTTAATTTTCCATTCAGCCGGTTGGCCGTATCATGAACCGTTTATCTAAGGACATCGACACAATCGATAACATGCTAGCAGGTACGCACCCCTCTGGCAAGGTCTTTAGTCTATTCTGACTGACCTGATTTATTTTCAGACTCTTTCCGTATACTCATAAACACCTTTTCCACCATAATTGGGGCTATCGTTGTAATTTCGATCTTGCACCCATGGTTTCTTATTGCCGTCGCTGTCGTCTTTGTGTTTTACGCTATGGCTTCTGCGTTTTATCGTGCGAGTGCTAGAGAAATGAAGGTGCGTTTCCCTGTAAATAAGATATCGGAGTTCTTTCTGAAGGTACCTGCAGCGACTAGACGCTATCTTGCGATCGTCTCTATATTCCCATTTCTCTGAGACACTGTCAGGGATTGCCACCATTCGTGCTTACGGGGAAGAAGACCGCTTCCTTAATGAAAATCGAGACCGGGTGAACATCGAGAATAGAGCATACTGGATGACTGTCACGAATCAGGTGGGCCTCACTTTGAGAAAACTTTTGCCGGATCGGTGCTGATTGTGAACTAGCGGTGGCTCGGTATCCGGCTCGACTTTCTTGGGACGTTGTTAACCCTATTTGTCGCCACGCTCACCGTCGGCATGCGTTTCAGCATCTCGCCTGCACAGACGGGTCTCACTCTCACTTACGTCCTTTTCGTTCAACAAGTAGGTTGGATATCTTTGCGAACTGAACCTCTCCCTCATCATTATATCGTTCACTTTATTCTAGGCCCTTGATTGGATGGCCCGTCTTCTTGCCGAGGTCGAGAACAACATGAATTCCGTCGAGCGTATCGTCTATTACGCTCGTGACCTCGAACAGGAGTCACCACACGAGATTCCAGACACAAAACCCCCCGCCCCATGGCCCATAAATGGGAAGCTCGAAATCAATGAGGCTGTCCTGAAGTATCGCCCTGATCTTCCGCTGGTCTTGAAGGGCCTCAGCATGAGCATCGAAGGGGGAGAAAAAATAGGTATCGTTGGACGGTAGGTCTCTACGTTCGACACCCGATCTATACTTTGATGAAGTGCAATTCAGCACTGGCGCTGGAAAATCGTCTATCATGGTTGCGTTATTCCGTATGGTCGAGCTAGAGTCAGGTTCTATCAGCATCGATGGCGTCGACATCTCCAAACTTGGGCTCAATGACGTCCGTAACGCGATCTCGATCATTCCGCAGGATTCCACGCTTTGTACGTAGAACTGATATCGATTGAGTGCGTCGTTATTTTAACGAGTATTCTAGTCTCCGGAACTTTGCGGTCCAACTTAGATCCATTTGGACAGCACGACGACGCACGGCTCTGGGACGCCCTTAGACGCTCTTACCTCGTTGAGGACACTAAACGTATCTCCCCTGTGATGTCCGAAGTTGATAAAGAAAAGGGGCAGCTTGGAACAAGAGCTACGACACCGAACGCGCCGCGCTTTACTCTGGACAGCCCGATTGAGGAAGAGGGCTCGAATCTGTCTATCGGCCAGCGTTCCCTCGTCTCACTCGCACGTGCGCTGGTCAAAGATAGCAAAATCCTCATTCTGGACGAGGCCACCGCGTCTGTCGATTATGAGACGGATCGTAAAATTCAAGAAACGATCGCTAACGAGTTTCGCGACCGCACCATGTTATGCATTGCCCGTGCGTTGTTTGCTCTTTGTTCGCTACCTTCCTCGAGGTGACTTCGCTTCCCTAGACCGATTGCGCACAATTATCTCTTATGACCGCATTTGTGTGCTAGACAACGGCAAAATCGCCGAATTTGACGTCCCAGAGGTTCTCTATACACAGGACGGAATTTTCCGCGGGATGTGCGAGCGCTCGAGCGTCACGCTAGAAGACATCCTCCGTGCTAGAAAGGAGAAGGAGACTAGGGACAAGGTTGCTTTGTGACTTAGATCGTGCAGGCTGCGAGCGCCGTGGATAAGGGAACGAAGGGGGCCACCATCTAAGCGCGCCTCCTGGGGAGGCGCTGGCCCCATGACTCTTGACCTCTACACTCCTTGGAAAAATAAAAAGAAGGATTTTGGCTTGGGGTGTCAGCGCGGTAATTCCTGCAATGATGAGGGATTTCGACCCTATGTTCTCGCGTTCCCGAGGGAATTCGGCGAGTAGTACTCCACGCCGTACCGGGATCGAGTGCTGTGCAGGATGCGACGCTTTGTCGCAATATGCGGCGAGCCTGCATGGACAAGTTGTATTGTATATTTGCGGCAGAGTGGCGTTTAGTGGCACGGCACAACGGAATTTTTTCTTGTGGCCTGGGAGAACGCTTTCTGACGCGGTAACTTTTGCATTGAACAAGTCTCTAGTAACGTCACTGGCACACAATCCATCAAGAGTTGGGCCACAGGTCGCGTAGGTCGATGGTGGACAGTACGTTTCAACCATAATGGGGCCGATCAAACTTGAAGGAGATGCATATATTCACAAGGATGCGCAGACGCAAACCCATATAAAGCATCGGTTCTGAAAGTAAAGAAAATACATTTCAGGTATCAGAAACGTCACTGTATTTCGCCCTTCAGCTTCAGCCCCAGAACTCAGAACCAACGAGGTAAAAGAACGAGCGAATCATTCCGGCGCCCATTGGTCCGCACACCGACTAGATCTTCCCATCGCTCTTGCCCTCGCTCTTCGATGATTCGTTGTCCTTCTCCGAATACACAGCGTAGATTCCCATCTTTCGCTGCTCCGCCGCCCACTGCGCCGCCGCGTACCTCCCTTTCGGCACGTTTATGCCAAACCACGCCACGAGACACCCAAGAGCGGTGAGAACGGACAGGACCGGGAACGCCTTCCAGTTGTTTCCATTCTTGCTGACTATCGCCTGGATCACATTCGGTCCGATAATCGCTGCGGACCGATTCGACAGTCCAAATAAACCGAAAAACTGTCGTTTGTTGTTTGTTTGATTGTTTCTTGTGAGCAGATGGCGCTTATGAGCGAGAGGAAGACGGGCGGGCTAAACGCACCATATACTCGAACCCTGGAGGCGAGAGCTCACCCATCATCGTCTGCGTGATAGCGTAGTTTGGTCCTATCACGAGTCCATACGCAACGTTGTACATCCAGAACTCCCAAGCATTGTGAAACCTACGGGGTATACACACGTCATCTCTCAACGGGAAGATGAAAGAATAGGTCAGATCCTACCCAATCTTGTCTGTCCAGATACCGATCATTCCCCAAACAGGGATCAAGGTCCCCAAGATGCACACCGTAAGGAACTAAACTCTCCGATCTATAAGTGAGCATGGGATGATAGTGTCCGTCATACCATCAACTTTATGTCGATCTTCCAGTGACGTTGTATGTACCAAGAGGCAACAACACTCGCTGCACAGGTGACCACCCGTACGAGGCTAAGATATGTATTCTGCAGAAATGAGAACGTGAATTGATCGTTTTGGCAGATCGCCACCAGCGTGAAAGTCGTGCTTAAACCCTGGATGCTCCACCGAGTCAGTGTTACCCTGGTGAGCTATAACGACGGCACCCACGTCCTGAGAGGAGAAAGATAGAGAACAGATAAGCGAACGTGTGTGGTAATTTCTTGTACTGCTTCAAAGCGGCAAAGATCTAATTTGGAGTCAGCTGAGCCTGAGGTAACAAGCAAAAAACAAAGTGTTACAGACCTGCTTCCAGCCTACTGTGAGGTAGCTTTCTCCTTTCGGAAGCTTTGGCCCTGGTCGAGGCTGTTGGAATATAACTGATTGTTCACTTATTAGTATTCTAGGCTAAACACCGAGAGTTTTAGAGTACGCACACCACCAAATACCAAATATAACCCAATATCCGGTGGTCCTTTGTCGGAAAGGCACCGTCAAGGTCCGAACCATATATGATACCATGATGCCTCACAAGATGATAACATAATTGTCAAGTTTCGGATTGCCGCTCAGGGGGAGCAGCAGTGACAAATTGAGTGACAACGCAGCAACTTGACCAATGAAAAGGCAAGTCTACCGGATCACGTCACCGATGATAGGACACCAAGTTAGCGAACGCACCATGCCGACACTAGTGATCTTGCTCTTTTCAATACTTTTCTCCTTCTCGTAGGCCTCCGCGGACAACTCGCCTCGCTCATGGCGCTCCCTGAGCTCAAGTGAGTGGGGTGTATTGCGAGCCAGTTGCGGGAAAACTGCTGCAAAAAATGCGAGGATGATGCCCCGCGAAGCGAAGCTGATCATGTACAATGCCATCGCGGCACCCCAACTGCTCGGTGCTGGTTAACACGGAATTTAGAGCACGTCTCAAAATACGTTTTCAAATGTCGTGGCCACCCACACGTCAAACTTATGCTTGCGAACTGGGAAGCCCAACATATAACGGTGGAAATAAGGAGTAGCCACTTGCCAAACGTTCGATAGTCGGCAGCCGGACCGAGGGTTGCAAAGACTAGTGTCATGATCTGAGGCAGAGATAAATGCATCACCATGAAAAAAAAAAACCCCCGATTTACTGCAAAGCCAACTCCATTTGCAACCAAGACAATGGAGCTCACTTCCTTAGTCCCGCTTCCCCAGGGCAACACACATCTCCCAGACGCTCCCTGGTCCAGACAGGACGAGCCCGGACCACGTACGGGATCATACCCAGCAGCGGTAGCTAGTCCCTGAAAGATTGTCAAGGAGTAAACTATAGCGCAATGACCCGATTTAGTTAAGAACGACAAAGACGTCGTGCATTTCCCACCTTCGGGTCCGAGTCCCTGTATATCGGGCGGATACGGCGAGCATTAGCACCGGAATCCCTTGCTCTTAATAACGAGCAAGACCAGGGAAACATACGTTATTCCCAAATTGATACACTGAAGAGAAACTGTTAATGATATCGCAAAAAGAAACAAAGAAAGAAATAATGATACACACGATAGTAACTCCACAACTCTCGTCGAGTCACAACTGGCTCTTCATAGCTCGGTGCAGCAACAGGCGCAACAGGGACAGATGCAAAGGCACTCTCATCCTTCCAGACCTCAGGTCGGGCGAGCTCTGGGACAGGTGTCGGTTCAAGTATAGGAGATGACATGGGGGGACAGGGTTAGGCGTTTACCCAGATGGCCAGAGATCACGTAGAAATAGCTGAAGATGGGGTCGGTAGTCCCCTGTACCCTCAGGAACTATCAGCCCACGCTCATTGCGTCGACTCGAGCCTTCTCCCATGCATCTCGGAACACGGGATAGGCATATCAAGAAATATCTCGTGGTGCTATGGAGACCAACACAGAGCAGAGAACCAGGGTGTAATTCGGATCTAGCGAGCCCGTCTGCCAATCTGGTATGCCAGCGGATCGCGATAAATATCACAAATGGGTTACGATGATATCGTGGCATAAGGCGCCCTTAGCAATAGTTGAACACCCTAAAGCCGAGTCCCACTGGTCTGAATAGAAGCTAGAAGGCTGTCGATACCATTAGGCGCTTGTTTATTCCTATCCACACGACATAAGTGCCTCATTTACGAACGGCGAAGTCGACGCGGGGTGGGTTCAAGTAAGAAAGTCATCTGTTTACAGTCACGGTAATACACGGTACGCCGCCAAATTCCTGGCTCGCCTACTATTTTGGGAGTGTCAACGGCCCGGCGGTCAACGTCACTGGCAGGTTGAAATCTACTAATCATAACACCCTGTTACAACGCCTAGAAGTCTACGCAGTCTTTACAGGTGATTCCGGTGGATTGTCCTGCCCTTTGTCCGATGACGAAATTGCGGAATGGTCATCTTCAAGTTGTTCTACTCAAAGATCTACTATTGATTATGCCCAAGCCCACTATATGCGATTGTCTCAAGCTATAGTATGCCTGTTACAAAATATAGATAGGAAGGTACGCAACTACTCTGTACACAAGGCCGTAGTATATATAGAATTCGACGCCCGACAGTGAATGATCGTGTTTCGAGTCACTACCTTGGACTTGTTTCTGACCTTCGAAATATATATATACCCAAAAGGGCTGGGAAGTCTTACGACCCAATGGCAGAAGCCCGAGGATACGTAGACAAAAGAGCGCCGGCGAGGTAGTACCATTCAATACAGTAGTGCCGCATTGAGGTTTTGTACCCCAAAGACACAAATGAATTCGAGAAACAAGAATATACATGTCCGTGTGATTCCCTTCCGTGCTATAAACATCATTGTGGTAATATTCTCCCTGAGCCAGTAGGTCCGCGGACTATGTCTTCCTTGCGCTGCCGAAGGACTCCCCATCTGTCCCATCCAAGTATGTAGTAGTGCCTGCTACCCCACGCCGCTCCGCGGCCCACTTTACCGCGGCACGCCGCCCCTTCTGGACGTCCACGGCGAACCAGATAACCACACTTGCTGCGGCACAGAGAGCGAACAAGAAGGGGAAGCCGTCCCAATTGTTGCCCGAATTATTGATGATCGCCTGAATCACGTTGGGACCGATCATCGACGATGCGCGGTTCGAGAGCCCGAATAAGCCGAAGAACTGCGTGTTATTTTTTTTTTTGAACGAGCGCTAAGTGAGAGTGCGAGGGCGATAAGTGGCGCGGTCAGTATGGATCTGGAGAAGGTAATGGCCTGGGGGACGCACCATGTTGTCAAACCCAGGGGGGGAGAGCTCGGCCATCATCGTCTGCGAGAAAGCGTAATACGGTGCTTGAAAGAGCCCAAACACAACATTGTAGGCCCAGAACTTCCCACACGTTATGGAATCTTGAGGTATTTCAATAAATGAAGAAGTAAACATCGTAGACACCTACCCGAACTTATCTGTCCATATGCCGATCATTCCCCAGAGAGGGATCAAGATCGTCACCACGTTTGTCACTATGAACTGAAGATGCATCCGAATCACCGTTAATGAGCTAGCGAAAAACCAGAAGACCGGATCTTTACCATCTTCTTCGTGCTGATCTTCCAATAGCGTTGAATGTACCAAAAGCCGAGCGTACTCGCTGTCGACGTAATTGCTTGTGCAAGGCCGAGATAGGTATTCTGCAGGAACGAAAAGGTAAACTTGTCATTCTGGCAAATCGACACCAGTGTTCCCGTTGTGTTCAAGCCCTGCGCAAAGGCAAAAGCCGTCCGGCCATATCAGTTTCACGTAGTCTTACTCAGAGAGATTTCCACGCACGTCAGCAAGAAGGAAGAACGCGAAGAGGTAGATGAAGGTGTAGGGCAACTTCTTATACTGCTTCAAGGCGACCCAGATCTAGTTTGGAGTGAGGTGCGACCGTAACCGATAGGTAGCCCCGGACCTGCTTCCAGCCAATAGTAAGATAGCTCTCTCCCTTTGGTAGCTTTGGCCCTGGCCGAGGTTGTTGATATATAACTGTGGTGTCACCATCATCAGTGAAGCTTTCCGGATAAGGCGGCATGATGACCGTACGCACACCACCAGATACCAGTCAGAATCCAATATCCATTCGTGCTTGGGTTTCAGGCGTGAGTCCGACCTCTAATATCACGTGAAGTTTGTAAGATCTCACAAGACGATGACATAGTTGTTGACTTTGGGATTAGATTGAAGGGGAAGCAGAAGCGACAAGTTGAGTGCCAACGTCATGATGTAGCCGATGTTACTGTGAGTCTGCAAAATTACGTTATCGCCGGCAGGGGTGCAAGAAAATACACAATGGACCTACGGTGCTGATATTACTTATCCTATTCTTTTCGAGGCTCTCCTCCTGCTCGTAAACTTCGGCGGATATCTCACCGCGATCGTACCTCTCTCTGAGATCGCGCGAATGCTGCGTATTGCGTGCCAGCCGAGGGAAAATGGCTGCATAGAACACGAGAGTGGCACCATACGAAATAAAGCCAATCATGTACAAGTGCCATCGCGAGACCCCAGCGGCTTGGGGCTATTTACGATGCTTTTTTTAGCCTGCGCATTCACCAACGCTCGAGAAGGCCACGTACACGTCAAGCTCATGCTTGCGAACTGGGCCGCCCAACATATCAGAGTCACAACAAAGAGCAACCACTTGCCGAACGTCCCGTAGTCAGCGGCCGAGCCGATGGTCGTGAAGATCATGGTCATGACCTAGGGAAATGTCAGGAACCGGGCCATGAAAGTGCACAGGAGAAACCGGCGCGTACAGCAAAACTGGCCCCATTGGCAACTAAGACAACAGAGCTTACCGCCTTGGTACCATTGCCCCAGGGTAAGACGCATCTGCCAGAAGCGTCGACGTCTAGACACGACGAGCCTGGCCCGCGCACGGGGTCATATCCTGCGGCCGTGGCAAGAGACTGGAAAAGCGTCATGGAGTAACCTTGGAGTTCCGAGATCAATACTGGGCCGGTATGACTGAGAGGCTCATGGGTACGCACTTAATGGACCAACCCCCTAGAGATCAACCCACGCGCATCAAATCCTCGATCATCAACTACGCCTCTGATGTTACGCAGTATGGGAAGACGCACGTTATCTCCATTGTAATACACTGATAATAATTTGTGAGGGACATCGCTAGATAACATCAAGAGGGCACGTACGATAGTAACTCCATAGCTCCTTACGGGTTACGACCGGTTCGTCGTAGCTAGGAGGCGCAACAACAGGGACTTCAGAGGTAGCCGCGTCGTCTTTCCTGACACTGGGGAGAACGAGCTCCGGGACAAGATGGTCTTTAGGCACGGTGTGCGACATGGCAAGACCAAGAACCAGTTCAAGGTACGCGTATGTGTAGATATAAACCCGGGGAGAAAGGACCTGGGGAAGAAAGAGAGTCTTGTGACGGCTTTCCGCATGGCTCTCATGCTTCGCTAGCACGCAACAGGTTCTCAGTTGTGCTTCTCATCCACCGGAAAAGGAAATCTCTCACGCAATATGTCCTCCGGTCCGCAGGTTTCAACGGGCCGCTGACACAAAACACCCTTTGCGGCCCGCATGCCATCCTCATTGACCAATTGTTTGTAGCATATACCATATACCATACTACGTTAGACAGAAACCATCCTGCAGAGTTCCTCCTGCAAGCGCCGCTACACGATGAGAGACTGGTGAAAATACCAGTACCGATGCCGGTTAGAAGTTTGTGGTTCTTTAAACACCGCTTTCCAAACCGAGTCTTCCTTAAAATCTTCGAGACGAAAAAGAGTAAAGGTCAACCAAACCGCTTTTTTGAGCTTGGGATAGTGGCTCGTAAAGTCCACTCCTATTACCACTTATATCTTCAATATCACGAAAAAGTGCCCACGCGGGTCTACGCGCTCAGCACATGAACCCTCTAATATATCGAAAACATTCACGGTCAGGACCACGAAGTGGAGCGGGACACCATCCTCACGTTCGACATTACCGGCGCCACAGATCACATATTCCAAGACCGGAAGTATCATACAAGAAACACGCAAGCCTTAAGATAACTGAGGGGACAAAACGAACCAAGAATCACCGACATCGATCGCGAATCGGATCGAATCGAGTCCCCATTCTAGCATTACAGGTCTTACGCCAAGAGAGAGTTGCCACTGCCATTACACGTATTACACCACCGAAACCAGAAACCGGATCATTTCGTCGGGATTGTCCCAATGTGGCTGTACGAGTCCCTTGTCAGCCGCAGAACTCACACATACACCCGTCAAAAAAAAAAAAAAAATTTGAACGAACGTACGAAGTGATTCGCACCGGGCATCTCCACGACCTCGAGCACGCGTCCGACTTGCCCCACCGCTTCGTGTTCCTTGTACAGTTTTTCGACAGCCCAAGCGGCACCCGCCATCTCCCAGAGCGTGTTCTCGCCCCACACGATGACGACCTTACACCGCGGCAGCGTGCGGCCCGCCTCCGGGTCCAGCAGCATTCGGCGCGTCTGCTCGAGCGCGAGGCCGAGCGGCATGCCGTGCAGCAATGCCTCGGAGCCCTGGATGGGGCCGGGCCATGAGACGGCCTCGAGCGCGGCAGGCGCGATCGCGTCGAGCGTCGCGGGGCGCGCGCACGGTGGGGCGGGGTACGGCAGCGGGGCGGTGTCGAGCTGCGCGGGGTTGTGCGTCTTGCGCGCGAGCTCCGAGTGTGTGTAGTACGTCGACACCCACGAGTAGAAGCGCGGCACGCGCTGCTCCATCGGGTACGTCGGGTCTACGAGCGGGTGGTACTTGCTTAGGGTTGGGAGCCCGAACGAGACGTGAGGCGCATCTGAAAGGACGGATGGGTGGACGGTTGGAACTGAGACTCCAATAGGGCGGGGCGAGGGCCGAAAGTGTGCTCACCGAATATACAGTATGCCCGGAGACAGGGCTCGAGCGCCCGGAGCACGTCCGCCGGGAGCGTGTCTGCGTACGCGAGGAAGCCTGCCAGGGGCGTGTGCGCGAGCGACCATGCTACGAGCACAATACCGCCCTGCTGTTTGCCGCTCCAGTCAACGCTCATGGCGGGGATCTTCTCCTCGCGGACCAGCCACGCAAGGAACAGACCGATGTCAGTACCCTGCTGAGCGAGGGCCATAGCGCGCGTCTCCAGATGAGAGCTACCCAGCGCGGCGAGTTCCGCGTCCGACAAGGGCGTCGAACCGGGATAATCCCGGCGGTTGACGAGGACGAGGCGGACGCGGTTAGCCGCGGCGAATGGGATCATTGGACTAAAATGCCTACGGGTGTGCGTGTGCGCGTGAGACAAACTATTCAGAAATACCCGAGAAATACGATAGAGTCTTGCTCACCATGGTGGAAACCCGTCCCATGCACCATCACGAGTGTAGTGTACGATCCACACAAAGGCCCAGAGTCCTCATAAAAAAAGCGTAGAGTGCCGTTCTTGACCGTTGCCACAGGCATGGTGGTTGGTTGAGAGCGGTAGAGCACAAGGCGAGTAGAGGATCACCGCGCTCGTTTTCTGATACTACTCCCGCTCTTGGGAAATCCGGGACGCCACCATCAATTGGGCTGCGGTGGCTATCGACAAGACAACACGCCGTACACACCTTAATCCCAGGGTCTTCCCGCGGACTACAAAAGACCAACAATGAACGAGAGGAACCCCAAGTCGGAAGGTGAGACCGCGTCTGCTAAGACATTTGAGGGATTATCAAATTCGTATGAATGGACGATGTACTGCCAATTGCAGGAAAGCATAATTCGTGTCTCGTGGCTTGTGGGCCTGAGAATTCTTGAGATCCGAGACGACCGGAGTTGTAGATCATGAAGAAGAACAACGAGCGCAGAAACCAGAAGATGTCGGCGGTGACAACTGTCGCGACGATCGTCTTTCGGGTTGACAACAATGGCACTTACTTACTTTTTAAACAGCGACTCGACTATGTCATTGGAAAAGTGGAGATAACGCGCGTGCCAGTGTAAAACAACATTTCCTTCGCAAGCAAAAATGAGAAAAGCGAACATCGAACCGTTCAACCAGCCTTGCCCGAATCTTCTTTCAAGCTCACGATCCTGTTCAGCACCAGATAATCCCCTTGTCTTCGCGCTGCGGGAACGTCTCCAGCCTCGTCCAAACACGCGACTCGAGCGTCCTTGTTGTCTAGCGCGAAATAGGCGACGCGCAGGCCCTGGAAACGTACGCACTCCTTCCCGACCAGCTGCGCGCTCGTCACCGCGGGCGTATCAGGATCTTTCGGCCGCGCTTCCGTCGCATTCTCCACGAGCGCCCGCTCTGTGCGCTCCTTGCTCTCGCGCACCGCGTCTGCGTACGCGCGCTTCGCGAGCGCCCAGAAGCCGACCTCGACAAGGGCGCCCCTGACGGTCTCCAGGCTGTCGGGGTCAATGTCCGCCTTGTAGTCCGGTAGCGCCGCCAGCGGGTTGTCACTCTTAAAGAGCCGGTGGAAGATGCGCGTCTCGTCGACTTGTACGGGACTGCCGCTCTCGGCGTGCTCCGCGACCCATTGGATGAATGCCTTGGGCTTCTTCGGTGTGCTTTCTCCCGCGCCGTCCTCGAGACGGCAGAAGAGCTCCGTCACCTCGCCTGTGGCGGGATCAGTCTTGTATGATGTGCAGGTAATGGGGTGCGGTGCTTGGAATAGGCCGACTGTCTTGCCTGGGGCAAGGCGGAAATAGTCTGGCGAATCTTCCAGACGGAAGTCGTCGCGGTCGATATAAAGGGTACGTGAGAAGGGGAGCTTCGCCGTGCCTAGCGCGGGTACCTTAGGGTGGAGTGTCTTCTCAACAAAAACGACATAATCATCAGGCACATTCTCGAGCGTCACTTTGAGGGGCTTGAGGACCATCAGTAGGCGCGGGACGCTATTTTCGAGATACGACCGGACGGCCTGGTCAAATCGTACGAGTTGGATGTTCGAGCCAGCAGTCGACACGCCAAGCCCTCCGACAAAAGAGATGATCGCACCCGCGGGGACGCCGCGTCGCCGCAATGCGATGAGAGTGTATAACCGGGGATCATCCCATCCAAGAACGTAGCCTTCTTTGACTAGCGCAAGCAATTTGCGCTTTGAGGTAATCGTTCCCTGGAGGGCAAGGCGACCATACTCGGACTGACGGGGCTTGTAGACATCTACCGCGTCGCAAAGCCATTCATACGACTGGCGGGAGGCGATGAACTCGACGGTGCATAGTGAGTGACTGTATCCGACAGTGAGACAAAAATCACTTTTTGGCTGTGAGAGGCTTTATCACGTACGAGATGTTTTCAAAGCTGTCAACTAGGCAGTGTGTGAAGTCGTATGTCGGATAAACTTTCCACTTGTCACCCGTCCGGTGGTGCGGTGCCAGAAGAACGCGGTACGCAATCAAGTCCCACATTTGTGGGTTGGGGTCACCGAGGTCCTGCTTCATGCGAAGGATGGCTTCTCCCGGCTTATACTTCCCAAGTTTCATGTTCTCGAACTCTCGCAGGGACTCTTCGATAGGTCGCATACGGTGAACACACGGTGTCCGTGCACCCCCATCATCTCCGCCCCGATGGGCATGAATCTCCTCGCCTACAATGTGGTATAAGAGGGAGCATCGGGATTGCGATCAGTAACGCACCTGTACAATGACATACATACGCTTTGTCTCTCCTTGTGAGCTCGACTGCAAGATCATACAATTCATCAAAGTAATCGCTCGAGTAAGTGATCTTCCACGGCTCGTAGCCCAGCCAGCGCACTATCTCCAGTATACTCTCAAAATAGACGGCCTCCTCCGCCTCGGGGTTCGTGTCGTCGTATCGTAGAAAACACTTCCCACCATGGTGCGCGGCGTACCCAAAGTTGATAAAGATAGCCTTGGAGTGCCCGATGTGTAGGAAGCCATTCGGCTCAGGCGGGAAGCGAGTGTACACAAGTCCGCCGGTTACCTTGAGATGAGCATCGCGTAGCGCGGGAGTGAGCTGTGGGTTCTCGCCGGGCTTGTGTAACTTTCCGAGGAAACCCTCTTCGAAGACCGTTCTAGTATTAGGCGCGGTAGTTGCAGTTGCAGGTGATGCCTCCATAGCTTTTGCCGCCGTCTTGCTCTCTTTGGGTTCCTGTACGCATATATGGCAGAGTCAGCAGAGTGAAAGGTCCCCCCGAGCGCGTGCGATGGCGAAGAAGCGTACTTTTCCCTTGGGCCTTGCCGCCTCCTTCGCCCCGAACCGCTCCGTCAGCGCGGACTCAACGGCGTTCTTCAGCTCGAGCGGGTTTACCCAGCGCAGCCCGGGCGTATTCTTCAGCGCTGTGATAGCTGCGCCCATGCCCGCCCACCCGGCGATGGCGGGAGACCCGACGTATTCGGCGACCGCATTGGCGAGTGCCTCCGCGGTGATGGTGAATCCTGTGGGATCGTTGCGCAATGCGGAATGGGGGTTCATGCGATCGGCACGACTGAACGAACGAGGGAGGAAGGCGGGGGCAGGACTCACCGACTCCGCATTCCCGATCAAACTGGCCATCATCTACGGGAAGTGTACGCGTTTCAAAGTACTTGACCGCCGCTGTAACGTGTCGCCTCAAAGTAAGCCCTAGCTATTCGAATTCACGCAGATGCGTAGACACTCCGCACCATTGACCTGATCTGTGCTCTTGAGCCGTCCGTCGATGATCGCGTCGACGATGTATCCACGCTCTTCTTCTCCGATCTTTGCACCCTGAACAGCGAGTGCGGCGACAAGCCCTGCCTGCTTCTCATCTACTCTCCCTCCCGTAAGCGAGTGGCGCTCGATGAGACCCTGGAGTAGCGCGGCACTCTTTGCGCTCTTGGCCGCTTCAGCAGCTTTGGCCTGCGTGAGGCCGATGGACTTGAATAGATCAACGTAGGCAGCTGTCTCTAGTGAAACAGCCGACGTGCCCTTTGGTGGACCCATAACTGCCGATAGATGCTTTGCCCAGGGCACTCAGGACCAGCCAGACACACTGATCTCGAGTCATTTTCCAAATGCATCTATTACAAACATTACCAAACTGATCCTAACGCCTATCTAATGTTGTAGATCGTCTATTCTACTAAACGCCAAATCGATGGATTACGACATCTCCTGCATTTCCGACGAGCCTGCGCTTCGGAATTTTGGCCCAGGGACGTGATTTCGGGTATTCAATCTCTAACTTGCGGATATTAAGACTGTTGACGGAACTTGGGAGGTGATTGTCTAGAAAGGATAGCGTGAGGGTCTTGATTACGTTCATGATTGGGCGCGCCGTCGATTTGCGTATGGGAATGGGGGGCATTACGGGAAGATCAGAAAACGAATTATGTTGTCCACCAACTGTGTGCAAGTTTTGATAACCATCGAAATTAATAGATAGACACCTACTGATGGTAAGGAGGGCGCTTTCTGGCCATGCAGACACCACTTCTTCGACGCGCTTGAAGTGTTCTGTCCAGAGTGTGAAGCCCTCTGCGTTGATAACCATGAGTTTGGGATGTCCCAACGATGAATCTTGATTAGTATACGGTGCTGGGCCCGGTGGAAGAATAGGCTCAAGCCAGGGGTCCAGTACCAGCCCATGCGATACGGGGATACGTAGGACGTCCTCCCCCTTCGGCGATAGTATGGCAAACTTGATCGTTCCATGGAGTCAACAATGGCATGATAGCGCATCAGAAGCGCCAATACTCACGACGGTTGCACCACCAAATGAATGTCCGATAAGAGAGACGCCTTCGTCACACCGCACCCAATCACCCGCCCACGATGCCCAATCAAACGGCAACTCATCCATCGTCTGCAGGTCTCCACGTTCGCCTGTCTGCACAAGCTTTCGGAAAGCATAATAAGATAGATAGATCTCGCGCTTCCGCAACTCAAGTTGATCGGCACGAAAAGCAAAGCGTGGGTCGCTGAAACCACTGGTCTCTTTAACGTCATCCCAACTAAGACGGCGTCAACAAAGGAAAATAACCCTGAACAGTGGATATGCTTACATTACATCGTCCGGTTTCACATAGTAATGTGGGTACCGTTTACCGGTCTCCCCGGACAGCGGCCAGGTTATTGGACTAGTTCCATCGCGATGCTCGATAGCGAGAACGACCTTTCCTGATGACGCTAGATGCGTGCATAACTGGCTATGGCAGAGATGAGAGAATGGTAAAAAGGGGACACACAGATGCGTCACCTATATGTCGTCCTGCCCCCACCAAGTCCATGAGAGAAGATGACCAATGGCCATGGGCCCTGCGACGGGTCCACATGTGTGTCCTTGCTTCTTTGGAGTGGTGGGGCGTTCACGAACGCAGGGACCTACGAAGCTGAAGCCAACAAGGGAAAAGACAGTGCGGATAAGGTACCTTTAGACACGACCCAAAAAAGAGCACCAACGGCCATAGCAGAAGAGTGGAGATACCTAGGAATGTAACATAGATCAGAACAACGGAACGAAGGCACGGTGTCACAAAGCTACCCCACCTGAGAAATGAGAATAACCTCGGATGGTCTCCGCCAACGGCCTGTCGCCGCAGAGTTAACCGCCATTAGGGAAAGGAAATAACGGGAGATGACAAGTGCAATGCACATGTACCTAGAGAACCAGTTGAGCCAGTTCCAGCGCAATTTCGTTGTGGTAGGCGACACAGGATAATATGCAGTGAAAGAGACCTCCTCCAATCGTAGCGCAGGGACTGTCTGACCTGTACCCGTGCGCACAGCTGCGCCCCCTATGACAGATGTGGGTCGAACAGGCAACGCGAAGGTCACCGCTCCGACAGCATAGGGCCCAGCGGGACTTTCGAGAACGGGCATATCTCCAGTGCTTGCAACGAATTGGTCCACGCTCCAAGCTAGTTTGACACGGGTAACGTCTTGCCGGGCCGCTTCCATTGATGACACATCTGTGTAAGTTAGTCCGGGTCCGCCCGCTCGGGTGATGTCGGCGCGCATCCCACGTGCTGCCGCGCGACCTGAGGTATGAACATCTCCAGTGCAGCCATGAAATGACATCCCTCAGGGACGTCCTGTAACGTACATCGTAGCACTGTAACTCTCACGTTGCCATGCGCTTTCTGGGAGTCCCAGGATGCCGACACTACTAAGCTACCCTTACCCTCCTTCGGACACTATCATTCGGACACTTCGAATATCTCGCTCAACCATGCCTCAATCGTCACAAATTTTGAGATGAAGTGTCTAGTTATACTTCTTAACATGCTCCTTTTTCATTTTCTTTCATTTTTTTTTTTTTGTAGAATCCAAAAAAAATCTATTGAAAAATCTACTGTCGCGAGGTTGTCGGAGTTCGATTACGTCATCTGTCCGCTTTCTGAAGTGGAAGTACGTTCATTACAGTGCTGCTGTAAGTACAGTAACTTGGTTATTTCACTACCAACTGCCATCGTTTGTCCGGTATCATCGGCCACGACCTATGTTTCCTTTACGGTCCCTCACACGCCACGGGCACAGTTTCGGTACCGCCAAGATTGTCATGTCGCCGAATTGCAGATGTGCGCCAGATGTCCACGGACCACGGCAGACGCCACACATCAGCAGACCTAAAACACGCACCACGCATCCAATCAGTACCTGTTCCTTGTCAGCCCGCGCCCGCTATTATCATTCTTCAATGAGCCGCGCACATCGCCTTTTCTCCGTGGAGAGAGCGTCACGGCAGCAACTCGTGTCGCGTTGACGTGCGGTATCATTTGCCCTATCAGAGGTGGCTGCACGCCCCCAAACCTAGCGTAATTCCAACTTAAGAACCATCAGCCGTGGTCGGCTGAGACTAGCGTTAGTTGATGCGGAATCACCTTTGTGGTCACAAACCTGTGTCAATACCAAACAACTTGGTGACTAGAGGAAACCCTAAGCCACGCCGTGTGTGAATAAAGAGATTGGCTTGTTCGGCAACCTGTTGCGCAAATGTCTTGTTTGATTGCAATATTGATCGATACGCGCTTGACGCGCGTCTGTTGGTGGTGTTCCTGCATAATTTGTTAAGACTTCGTTATCGGACTTGGACTGCCACTTGGGGATGCAAATCTGTACTTATCCTAGTATGTCACCGCTCCTCTCTCACGTACACGAACCGATCACCCATGAACCAATCGCCCAAGGCGGTCCCCAAGATGGTACGGTATCCATGATATCCCCTATCTTCGTCTGTATAGCACCACATTACACAACTGAAGTAATACAAAGGAACGAAGTGATATATCATACAACACAGATTCCTGTATAAATAATCCTATCCGATATCGATGTAACCTAATCCTATACCCGCTGTCCAATGAATACCCACGTAACTGGATGAAGACATTAAGTGGTCGTACGAAATTATGAAAGCAAACGTTGGCGTAAACGACGGATCCAATTCAGACCTCCGCATGCTTAGGAGACCCCAAGGTGGACAATGCCGCGGGTGACGGCCCTGACACACCACCGTCGTACTGCACGGTTTTCTCGACGGTGATGTGGAGCTGTACGCCCCCCCTTGGTGACAATTCGTCGTCTTCAAGTTGGGGTGAACACGTGAGGTGCCTCCCCTTAGTTTCCCCCTCCTCGGCGAAGTCGATTGTTCCGTCCTGCGGGCTCATACAGTAAGTACTGTGGATCCTAGGACTCTGAGGGTTGCCATGACATACGCGCGGTGGCGGGGTACGTATTCCGTGGCTAAATGAACTGGGCAACAAGACGGGCAATGGGTGCCCTGCTGCCTCCTTGAATTGGACTGCGCGCCCGCGCAGGGCCTGCCGCGTGTTGAGCCTGGAACGCATTCAATCAACATGTACAAATTAGAACCACAAGGTCGGAGTCCACTAACGTCGCAAGGAGAGAGTTTGCGTACACTGCAACAAAAACAGTTAGTCAAACTCGTGACTCACACTATGTAACAAAACACCGCCTTACTCTTGCCAATCGCGAAATGAAGCGCCATGAAAATAAGATTGTGCGGCATGGTAAGCCACTGTCAGAGCAGTTTGTGAGGTCACTGGTCCAGAATAGTAAATGCAAAGCTAAGATGGGAGGCTTACACAAATCATGGAGACAATAGTGGAAACACTGATAACGAATGAGCGACTTCTATTGACACAAGAAACCCGTTGAAAAGATACTGACCAGGTGAGAGCACCGTTATTGACCGTGTAGACAATGATCGATCCAACGACCTTATCCATTCTAGGGACGCGAACGTATTAGATATGTGTTTGCGCGATGTTCGAGAACTGTTCTCACATTCCCAAACCCTGACGGCTTTCCTGTAGATAGAAGCACATCCCGAAAGTGATTATCACGTCGGCAACAGACGAAAGCGCCAATCCAAGTGTGAAGACGGACTGCGATTGATGCATAAGATAAATGACCGATGGACAAAGGTCCGAATCGACTTGCCTTAAACCTCGCAGTGAAAGCCGGGAAATTTTGAAGTCGAGCCCTAGAGATTGTTAACTATTTCCGCGAGCAGAAGCACAGAACAGAGCTCACAATTCAACCGTCGTGACTATGTCGAGAGCGCGAGAGATCAGATATCCCATCAAGGGAAAGTGAGTAGGTGAGTAGATGGGTGGCGTACCGAGACCTGAGGCTGTGAAGCGGGTCAGCGAGCCCGAAGCATTGCAAAAGAAGGACGATGACCAACCTACACGCCCAACCACTAATAACAACTAACACTTCGCAGTTAAGCGACGAACAAAATGTACTTTACATGGGGGTGCTCACCAAAGGTCCGACAATGAACCAGTTGTTATTGCTTACTGTTGTGGTCGTCAGTACACCATATTAAGTAATGGAATGAGGGGAATAGCTCACGGCGTAGTAGCCTTCGTACATAGAAACTGCAGCAAGGTACGTTATGTCTTTTCCTCAATCAGAGTAATGATCCCCACGTACAGTTGCGTGATGAGCGTGACAAAAGCCTAAGAATAAATCTAAACAATTTCATCAATTGATTTAGACACGTTTCAGACGTACCGTAACTCCGATGCTAAGCTATTGTTGGGCGGTCAGAACGAAGACGCGGGTGATCCAGGGGCTTGCTACGTACTGCAACGGTGCTGCATCGAGAGGAGGTGAAAACCTCAGCGAGCCGGATATCGTGCGGTACTCACATTGGTACGTGTCCTTGATACGAGACGTTCCCAAAATTTGGGATGAGATATTTCCAAGCAGAAGAACATATGAGGCACGAATGTGTGGCATCCAGTGTCCTACGTTTTCGAACTTAGCACAGTGACACGCTGAACTCCAGCTTCACCGCTTACCACACTACGGCGACCTGTGAACGCAAGCGGTTCGTGGACATATCCGCGCAAAATAAGAAGCGTCTCACCATGACTTTGTTCAATCTCCTGTCCTTTGGGTATAGTCGATAGTAAATACATGTCTGAAGAGCCAAAACTCCAGAGAGTCTATTCGATGTTAGTGATCTGCGACGGGGACAGTGGTGACTACTCACGCAACAGCAGCGAAGCAGCCGAGGAGAATCGCTCCATAAGTGTCCTTTACATCGAGAACTGCGGGCATGCTGAATGGCCCTGTGCGGGGAAAGACCTGATCGCCTGATTGCGCGGTGGTGCCTCTTTAAAATATCAAGTGCCAGCTGGACCCATGGCCTTCTTTTGGCATTGGGGCCTGAGACCAGTGCACCACCCTTCTCTTGATTACGCCGATCCCATCAAATTTACCACCTCGACCGCCTAACCCATTTGACCAACCAATCCTAACCTTTGGTTCGGTTGATTATTACGACAAAGCGCTGTCTTCCCCATCCCGTCCCGTCCCTCGGGCAGCAGCCCGAACCGTACCGTACCGTATTCGAGTTTCGGCGCCAAGAGATCTAAGACGGTTGCGCCCACTTGTCGATATTGCCGACAAAGTTAGGATTTGGCTTCTCATCCCAATCTTCAACGTTGAATGTTGGCGTCTTGCTAGTAAGGTCTGTCCCGCGCCATTGCCAGCGGGCGTTGGTTACAACATCTCGTAATGTCACGGGCTTAATACAGTATCTCACGCTATGTCAGCACTGTCAGCATCGACGATGGCGTTGTTGATGCAACACGAAGCACTCAGGCATGCTCAGGTTTGGCTGTGCAACTTTTGGAATCGAGAGCCACCACTACAGCATGCGCCCTGTCCGGGAGGGCCGATCAAACATCGGAGTACCATCACTGCGCTCGACCACCCCGACTGCGGATCTGTTCGGGCATGACCGCACGGAACTTTCTAGGAACCGCACGACCCGTGGATCTACAACTTTAGAAGATTAACAGATATACACATCAACACAACACAGCGAACCAGGACATCCCTCACGTCCACTGGCCAAAGAAAGGTTACTTTAGAGGACGAGACAAATCGCGAAGCTGTACTTACTGTACGACTCGCCTTCTTACGAAGAGATAGCTACTTTCCCGTTTTTCGGATCACAATGGCGGTTTTTGTCTAGTGATACGGGCTGGGGCTCCCCTTGAACTGAACACACTTTCAAGTTCGCGACACTGGTGCCACGTGGTACACTTCGCTTGAAGCGGAGTTGTCGTCGTCACGAGGCGGGGCTTCATCCTGTTTGTTTTATTTGACCTTTTTGTTTTTTGTTTTTGTTTTTTTTGAAAAAAAAAAAAAGAGCTTCATTTTGTGCATATTCTTGCCATGCCACGTCACTCAATCTGATGCCTCTCTTGTGATACGAGAAATGCGGAGATGTGAGCTGAACTTCGAGGCGGTACGATGGATCAAGACGGATCAGAGGCGGTTGTTCTTCAGGCCTCGGAGCCCGAGTTGGTCTGACCTCCTTGAGGCGAAGTAACCTGGCAGGTAAGTTATCATCGACGCCATCAATGTTGTACCCGATCTAAAGTATCTGGCACGATCCGTGACACTTCGTGGCTTACGAGCTGGCGATACGCGTATCTCGGCCTTCTCATCGGATTCGCGTCTTACACGGAAATAACGCGGCAATCATGGCGTCGTGAAGCCTCGACCGAACGCGGCGACAGGCGCTACTTCCACCACAAACCTGTAAGAGTATCATAGTCGCGAACCCCCTTCTCTCTTTCTGGGCGTGGACTGAGTAAGCCTGAGTCGCTTAGCTAGAAGCGAAGGTTCATATTATTTTTGTTTAGATAGCACCCGGGAGCAATCTAGAGGGTTGGGTACGTCAAGAAAATACCAAAGCATATAACTTGCAGGGCATCTCCGCGGACGATCGTTGCCGAAGGCGCAGTGTCAGTCGCTGCGGGACCCTATGCCCGGGTTCCGCACAAGGCAATTTCCCATGCGCGCCATCCCTCATATCACCGTGGACATTTTACAATGTAATAATTCAATCTTCAAAATCCTGAAACCTGAATGGTCAGATTTTATCAGGATTGAATTGGATTGGGATTACATTGTAAAATGCCTGTAGCGTACGCCACCTGACTAGAGGTAGGATAGACTGAGTGTGCACAATAGCAACGCGGGAGCAGTAAGAAGACCCGAAGAATCCTGGTGTGATCGCCTCGCTATCAGTCATATCGGTTACGGCAATTCATAGTAAGACGATCGCAGGAAAGGGTGCCCTGTACCCTACTTGGGTGTACGATATCGCAAACTTTTGCAGAGGGATCCAATGATGCTCTACGCAGGTGGTAGTTCTGCCCACGGGGTAAATTGAGTCGATGGCTCCACGCACGGCTCAACGTTGGACCCAGGACGCGTCTTGACAGTCACCCCAAGTCATCTCCCGTATGCGAGTCACACTTCATGAGAGATCTAGCCTCACGATGTTGAATGGGCTATGGGTATGGGGGTTTGGATCCGTACTTCTAACGTAGGGGTCACATTATTCCATTAAACCCGACGAAGCGCGGCGGGCTGCACCGTGTCTAATAGACGATCCCCCGGAAGTGATGCACGAATAAGTCGAATTTGTAATGTGTGAGGCTTGTGAAGAGTGACCTGGCTTTCCGAGAAGATCCGCCTAATGGATTGGCTTCGGTGGTAAACCGAGCTCTTGCTGGTCAATAGGCGAACCATGATGGCAATATTGCTACCGTCCCTACCAGAGACCAATTTTTTCCAAGCTGTGAGGTAACATCCCGATATTGGATCTGGCACACTCGCATATGCTCGCTCCTTACGAGGTGAAGCTGGTGCTCCAAGGTAACGTGAACCCAACTCAGACTGCGTCGTCGTCCTGAACCCTGGCAAAATAGAAAACGTCTTGCGCCATGCAATAAGGAGTCTCAACAATTAGCTAGTGTTTCAGCTATTTGTGACGTACCACTCAATGCGCTCAACGGTACTTTCTTGATCGAACAAAAGGATCATAGACTCGGATATAGTGTAGAGTGGAACCGCGAATGCCCTCCCTCTTGCCAGGTATTGCATCAATCAATCGGTAGTTGATTGCCTTATTTATTCGCAGAGAGCTGTGAAAAGGGTAAAAGGGTGAAGGAAGGTAGTTGCGCCATTGCGGGGCTTGCGGAGCTTGTGGGGAATAGTTCCAGGTAAATCTAATCCATGTTAATAGAAGTTAGGACTTATGCGTTGGAGTAGGGAAGCTTACCTCGCGTCAGAGGCATTTCATCACCCCAGACTAGGACTCAAGAGAGACTACAAGCTTCAAGCTCGTCAAGGTCGACAGCTTCAAGAAGTAGGTTACCCGGGACCTCCTCAACTTCCCGTGATGTGATTTGACGGAGGTCGCTGCCGTATGTCGGTCACACGACTAGCGTTAAAACCACCAGTTACTATCAGTTGGGTTTCGGGTGTACAGTCGGGATATTTGGAGATTTCGTGTGGGGGTGGGGGGGGGAGTGATTCGATCGCATTGGCAAGTTCGGCAAAACTGGATCAAGCGGTAAGACTCCCAAGTGACGCACGACCAAGCGCACGACGGACAACGAGGAAATGATAATGCAAGCACGTTTGTTGATCCATCCGAAAGAGGGATATCTGCACCTTCCATTCTTAGAGAAAGGCAACGGAACTGAGAGTGATCGTGATTGGCAGTATCAGCGCGTACCTGAGGCTATAATATTATCATGCGCCTCGGATTCATTACATTATTGTCACTTAAGTATGACCGCGTTCGGGTGTGCATTCCTGCCGGTAGTGGTAGGGTTCTAGAATCCGGCTGCCCATCGTTGCCTAACGATTAGCGCTACTCTGAATGAGGCCCATTCAACTTTTTCTTGGCAGTTGCGTAAAATGGAAGTCAGGGATCGTTGTCGACGGCCCAGGTCGGCGAATGTAGGATTGGCGTTTCTTCGTTTGCCACATTTGCCCCCCCCTAACTGTGCTACTATCTGATGGGCCTCCAGCCAGAGCGTGTCATGCATCGGCGATAAAGAGGCGATTTCGAGGATCCCGTTGGGCAATCCGGGTGGTGGCTTCGCAGTGGCGCTCGGACTGGTGACCAGTCACTGGCAATTAATGAGTGGTATGTTGCAAGCGTCGTGTTTCATCTCGTTCTGTCGGTGGGAAGACGACGCCATCAGCGCGGTCTCTGATCGCATACGCGGGCGAACTATGCGTTATTCTTTACCCAACACCGTGAATCCGGGCTTCTGCGAATTGGGATGGTTCTATCACATATATATGGTAATCGCTGACTTACTGCATGCTGTTGAGCCATCTACGGCATCATCATGACGCGTCATCCTGTACACTCTGTTCTTTCAGTACCGAACCGCGCCGCTTCGTAAGCGCAAATTGCCAAAGCAATCGTCTGCAATGCCTCAATCATTGCTTCATCGCTCAATCATATGGTCTTGATCACATGCCAAGCTAGAGCTCTAGATGTCTTCACCACACCCCTCTTCCTAGCATTATGCACCTCACGGGACCTACATGAGGGAGGAGCGGGTTTCATTTCAGCCATCCGGCCGCGTTACCAGCATCTAGGGGATCCATTCAGCGACTGTCAGGTTTCCGCGCGGTCTTTTTCGTAATTGTCACTCTGTGCTAATTTCTTGCCTTTTCCTTGTTTCGCAACCCTTCCCCCGAAACACCTTTTCTTGTTACGTTCTGGAACCCAGATAGGGGCGGCGAATTTATCTCTCCGCATGACTAGTGAAGGTTTAGTTTAGGAATGCCCGCGACTACAACCACATTTCGTGTTCTTCTCTGTAAATCTTCCTTTCAAGTGCCACCCAATCCGAAGTTGGTGTAGCTGGACACCACAATGACTCGAGAATCATGGCGCCCATTATACCATTCCTATATCGATCAATGCTTTCGGACATGAAAACTTCAAAGGCTCCGTGTGTTGCAGAGGTCACCAGACGCCACACCATCATCAGTATACCATCACGACTCGAAGTTCTTCTGCCGACGGCTGCTACATAAAAGGCGGGTTCTTTCGCGTCCACTTTTCACCACCACAAACATGAGTTGGTTCACCTCAGATTCTACACCGGCGTTGGCCTGGAAAGAGGTCTGTGCTCTACTCAATTCTCACCGTGTCCTGCTCACAGTGCTACAGCTCAGCGGTAATTCTATCCGGGTGGTGGTTACTTCAGCCTTGATGACCAATGCTGCTGTGTACCATGTGAGAACGCGCACTTGACTCCTTAGAGCACCTTTCCAACCATCGTATCATGGTGTTTTAGGCTTCGAGGACTTGGGACGAACACGTCCGTGCATCGGGTCTTCCCGAGAATAGAGACACTGCCATCACCCTCATGTTCGTGACTCTAATTGGTGCCTGTTCCCTTTGCTCATCCCTGTGCCCTATCAGCCGCCAGTTCATTGCGCGCTATGTCCACGACCTCATTGTGAAACATAATGTCCGTGAACTCTCCGATACTCATTTACTCCGGCGCTAACCCTTTTCGTTTCCGTAGCTCAAGCAGTTATGGGATGAAAGGGAATACATCAGCAAAGACGGTTGGCATACTTGCGTTATGTTCGTATAATCGCATCATTGACGCGTCTCCTTCTAGCGTTTGAGAGGGTTCATTCCATTGCTGACCAGAAGAAGATCTCTCAACGTTAGTCCTTGTAACATGTACATTTACTGCCAGTGTAATTTTCCATCAAACGCACCACTGTTTTCCCCATAGGTATATGAAGCTAAACTATGTTCGCCAACAAGGTTATGAAAAAAAATACCATAAGTACACTGCTCCGAACTGTCGGGATGTGTTACGCGTTACGTCTGAGAGATCTTCCAAACCTTGCGCGTACACTCTGGTCGAAGCCCTCCCTGTCGACCAAATGTTAGAATGAATTAGGTCTGTCGCTATAGTCACGCACGGGAATCAGGACTTCGCATCCTCGCACTCCGCGGATGCCAGGGTCGTTTTCACTTCATGTTTCAAGCAATTTTGTGCAGCCCGAGGTCAAACACTATTATTGCTAACGCTGATGAGGATTTTCCACCCAGCTTTGGAAAAAGAAGCCCGAATTGCGGTAAGTTAGAACTACAGTGCGTAGGGATGAGACATGTATCCATCTTTGTTCCGCTCGGACCTCTCCGATCTCGGAAGTGTCCGCAACAATGAGTTCATGATCATCATGCCTCACCCTTTACTCTCGGAGGTCTGCGGTTCCTAGTACTCCACCAGAGAGACACATAACACGTTGAAAGGCGGAGCTGGATGTACGGAGATAGGTAAGTGGTGGGGCAAGGCGAAAGAGAGCTGATGATGACGGTGAGGACATTGCGGGGACAAACCGGAGGCAATAGACGAGTAGACGTCATGGACTCAACCGGGTAAGTCACCTGTGCTTCCGGACATCCCCGGAATCCGATCACCCCACTGGATTAGCAGACCCTTCACCTCTGCTAATTGCTCTGGGGTATCGATGCCTTACCGGAACAAAGTCGTCAATGATTTCTAGACTTTTCCTTACCTGTTTGACCAAAGCACGAGAATGTAGCTTTGATCAGACCGTGGTATTTCCACACTTTGATCGATACCCACTTTTTCGTCTGCGGACTAGGGGTGGACTCAACAAGCTGGCTCAAAGCCAGCAACTTGCTTGCAAAGGTCAAGCGCATACATCTGTGACTTGAAAGTTCCGTGAGGCGCTTTTAGAGCGTCGATCGCAATGGGACACAGCTGCTAGTCACGTCTTCGGGTCTTCATAGAATCAAAGTACCTGTATCTCCCGATTTCGGAGTAAAGGACGTCCTTTTCTCTATCCCTCAGCTGAGGAACAATTCCACTCCACAGAGGGGTTCAGCCCCACCCCGCAAGGCACTGCCGCAACTGCACCCAGGACATGACGTGACGCCAAAATATGATGCTAATCATGTGCTTGTAATTGTATGACAACGTGGAATGCGGGCTCTGAAGTGTTAGAACGACGCTACCTCCTGTCAAGACACGCGCCTGGTACTTTTCAAAATGGAACTGCGGTATTGAATGCACAACTTCCGCGTCGCGATTATTCCGCCCCTTCCTGTGCGCGTGATTCGCGACTCGTCTTCTTTGGGTGGACCAGCCGAACTTAATGATGTCTTTATTGACCATGAAGTAAACCAGTACTCCGCGCACTGTTGATTGACGCTAGCTATCCCGTTATCCCATCGATAGAGGAGAGGGATGCCAGTTCGCTTACGACACGAGGCGCCTCCCTGGTTCAGTGTGGAAAACGGGAAACATTCCACAGTATGACTAGGTCTGGGTCGTCCGGCGATTCCAGTATCGAGGACCCTGAATCAGGTTCAACTCTTCTCTACGCCTTTGACAGCCACGATCCTCGTGCACAGGCTTTTCTCTTTGTGTGGGCAGTGTGTGAACCAGGTTGCACATAAGGGGCTATCCAAAATCCCGTAAATCCTTTTCGCGGTATGGCGTCGAGTGCGGCGGAGCGCCGTAATGGTGCGGCACATTCCGTTTTCAGCTTCCACAAAGCCTAGATCTCAATAGAAATGATTGTTCTCACGGCATTGAAGTTCCACGTATACAGTAATTGTGTTGGAAATGACTCATTCCTATTCACCAAGTATCGCATTCACCAGCAGGAGAATAAAGAGTGGCAGTGCTTACCAATGCGTAGCTCCCATACCTCTGAAATTTATATTTCGGTAGACCTATTCGTTTTACAGAGAAGTTCTGCACTTGAAGGGGTACAACAAAAGGACGATCATCGACAATAATTTTCTGGGTCAGGGCAACGGGCCGCGGTGCGCATGTGCCCGGACGGTCAGACCCATCAGCATGACCCTCTGAGACCCGTTGCCACTGCCACCACCTTATCGCAGTAATTTCCAACTATCATCACCGTAAGTGGCTGCGTTGTGCGCTTCAGTTGGCTGTGAAACTAACCCCGGATAAGGTCTTAAAGCCGCAATTTTCGAATTTTTTTAGGTGACAGCCACTTGACTCTTTTGGGTACTGCCTTGTGTGGTAAGTTACAGCAGGCGCAACTTGGAAGCACTGCCTAAACAGCCGACACTCTGTTGGCGGTCCTCGCGCAACGTTTTATATCCATAGGGCCACATAAGTGTTCCTACAAGCACCGGCCCCCTCTCTCTTCGCGACATTCCTCTCGGATGGTTGCTTCCTTACTTGAGCTTCCTTCGGAGGTGATCATCCTCATCGTGTGTCATCTACCTCTTAGGGACATCATAACCTGCAAACAGTCATGTCATCGAGTCCGCACCCTAATCGAGCATTCACAGCTGCTACAACGACATTTCCAAACCATGAGCAGTGGGGTGGAGGATCTGTTCGTGCCAGGCATCTGCAGTTCAGAGCTCCTCGAAAGCCTGGAGCAGTGGGAAGTGGCGTGGCGGAGGGTTGACATCGGGGAGCGTTTTGCGCGCCACAGGTACCACAATATCCTTTGGACAGTCGAATATGTCGTGCAAAGTGGTCACGTTGCAGCGATGCGAATGGGTGACTCGGACTGGCACGCCCCCCCGGGTTGGTCATATGCCGACATATCGCGTATCTTAGAGGGCGACGAGGGTCCCCAGGACTCGGAGCTAGGCTGGACTAATATCCAACTTGGCAATGCCATCATCCCGAAAGGGTATGTGCTGGATGTCAGCCAGGACCTGGTAATAGTGGCTTTCTAGTCAGTATTCACCCTCCAAAGTCCTCAGACGCGCTAATTCTGGTCTCTTGGACAGCCGCGACGCGATATGGAGTCGTATGCACGTCCAATTCTTGCGCTTTACGACAGGGAAATTACACGATCTCGCGTCAAACTGGACGTTTGAACTTGACCTGAAGTGCAAATCCCCCTCTGATTGCGAGTTAGGGATGGAGGTCATGGGATCGTACCTTGTCATGATCGTCACCCACAAAACCCGCGCCAGACTTCCAGGTCGCCACCAAAAAATCTATTTTGTTGACTGGACTAGAGGGATCACTAATTGTGTAAGGTTTTCGTGCAGCCCTTCGGACTGATTGACGCTCATCACGACGACTCAAACAGGTTCGACGAGTCCCAGAAGGGACCTACTTCCCTCTTATTGCCTTTGTTTCGAAGGACGTGATAGTCCTTGCGCGCAAATACGACTTTTCCTTGGAGGTTTGCAATATAGTGGAGGGCAAAGACAACTCTTTGTTTACTCTCCAAACTGCCTGCATACTCAAGTTGCCATCCCTCCAACCACGCGCCCGTGTGCGCCTTCAGCTGCGTAATAGAACACCACTAGCGAGCAATCCCTCCACGGTACCCGCTCTACAGTCGTCCAGACTACCGTTCAGGTCCTCTCCCGCGGACGCTGTCCTCGGCTTCGACATTCAATTACGTCGACCTGGCCCCGAGGACCGCAAGTTCTCCTTCTGGGTCCACCATAGCGTATTCCGCAAATATGCTGCAGAGGCCATGAGGTCTTCGCGCCGCGCCACGCCGACCGTCAGGGATCCGCGCACCGTAATGGGTTTCGTGTCGCGGGTGGTAAAACGTGTGGACCACGCATTCGAAAGCGCCCCCGTCCGTCAGTGGCGCGAATGGGGTCCCCAATCGACGCGATGGCGTGAATGTAACGACGAGGTCCGCGACGCACAGACACTGGCTGGCACGCGCTGTGCCGTCGCGCAGCCGGGGTCGCTGCTGCTGATGGATTTCAACCCAGGACGCCTTGCTAAGCTCCGTGCTCAGGGACCCTCCAAGGACCCGAGTCTGTGGGCGGTGGTGAACCCCACCGTCATCTCGGCTGGTCGCTTCTTTCGTCACGATATCATATCTGAACTACCTTATTGCGCGTCCGTTAACCCGGAAATAAAGAACCGGGTCCTGATGGACGATGAATGGGTCTTGCAGTTTGAGGTGGGTGTTTCGTAAATGTTCTCCGTTCTATTATGACTCACGGTTATCGGCCACGCTTCGTAGGAGGAGGGAATGTTCGGTTGGGAGGGCTATATTGATTTTCACCGCATAATCCGACCAGGAAGTTGTACGGCAAAGCATAACAATTAATCATTTTCTGGCTTTCCTTATATCACCGCTAAAGTTTCCGTCACCCGCACCTCGCGATTTCTCGAGGGGATCTGGGCAAAAACCAATTCTGGCTACATCCTACTCTTCTGTGTTGCTCTTCTCTGGGAAGTGTCGGAGACCATGGGTCCAAGTCCAAAGTCCACGAGTTCATGGGTAGTACAGCCGCTCCAGCGGACTGTACCCGACTCGGACTCGAAAAATACGTGTCTATTCTGGCCCTTTTGGGTCACTGCCGCCCATTGAAACACGAACACAACTCTAGAAAAAGGACGGCAACACCTCGTGAATTCTCACGTCCACTTACAGCCGTGGACTATGTTGCAAAATAGGGTGTGCCAAACGCCGAAGGAACGATTACGACTAGACTTGAATACATTTCTTCTCCGACAATAGAGGATTAAAATGGCTAGTATACATCTGGCCACCGTCCGGGTGACGCAGGGGACAACCCCGCGAGGAAATTCCACTATGACTTACTGGAACAGACACTAGCTATCTAAGTCCCTCAGCGAGACCGCTCCCTCTCCATCAAAAAAGTCGGTCCGTATTGTTTGTCTGTATAAATGGAAGATCAGAAGCAGACATCTGCTTGAAAGCACCGCGGTCTACAGAAAGTAGTCCTGCGGACGGATCCGGGCTCCTAGTGATTATTTTGAGCGTCCGTTGTCCACCAAGACGAGGAAACCCGCGGGCATATGCCCATCCTTTTCGAAGGAAGATTTCTTCACCCGCGGTTTCAATGGGTCTTTGACGCGGGGGTTCACGACGAAGATAAGGCCTGTGTTTCGTGAAAATTCGGCGGAGGTGAGTTAGAGGAAAGAACTTTCCAGCGCGTCCAAGCGCTCCGGCACTACTTATTTCTCTATTACTACCGACCCTTATCTTTGCTATCCGACATCACAAACGGTGGGTATTGGATGCTTAGCTTGGAGCAACTAATATCAAACCCACTAACTAGGATTCAGCGGGAAGGCATGTGGAAAGAAGACCATTTTTGACGCGTACCGATTGTCGGCCCATCTTCGACGTATACGGATTTATCCTTTCCCGTGGCGTCCTGTATGAGCTCTGGACATTCGGTTGTAAACGTGAGAACTCGCCTGCACAAAGAGCGCTTTGAAAATGAAACGTACTGCGTTCTGGTTCGAATAGTCGCCGGAATATGCTCGAAATGAGGTTGCCCGCAGGTTGCCCGTGCGAGGAAGTTCACCGTTGTGGGATTACTTACTATATCATACAAGACCCGGACCGGACGAGAACTGGTCATCTGAGTGTATGTGCGCTAGATGACTCTACAGTAGGTCGACATTGAATTGGCTTGGCAAGCGGCAAGTAACGAATCGTTTTCGGTAATTCGTAGTACCGGAGGGATAGAACAGACCCAGAGCGACTGCCAGTAACTCAGAATCGGAATTGGTACATTGGTGCTATGACCATGAATATATTACACAAAATAAACCCTTAACGAACACAAAATATCTTGTGTCGAGACCACTGTTTAAGGTTAGGGTCAACGTTGTACTGCGTCGCGTCTGCTGCCAGTGACTATTTGGACGAGTCGTTAAAATGTTGACCTTCACTCCGCTAGCTGGTGCAGCCAAGTCATCGCGCACAAGTCCACTGGCATACCTCCTCCAAGTGGACGATATCAGAATTCTGCTCGACTGCGGTTCGCCAGACTGGTGTCCAGAGCCCGCTTCTTTGGAAACCGAGCGAGCGGATGGAGCAGACGACACTTACCCCTGGAAGCAATATTGTGACAAACTCAGAGAGTACGTGGTCAGGGACCTGGGGTATTTGTGTTCATTTCTGAATGCTCGACGTAGGGTTGCGCCCTCAATCGATCTCGTTCTTCTCTCGCATGGAGACCTTGCACACACCGGCTTATACCCTTACGCACATTCAAGATGGGGCCTCAAAGCACCGGCTTATTCTACACTTCCCGTACAGGCCATGGCTCGCATAGCTGCCACAGAAGAGGCTGAAGGTATACGCGACGAGGAGGATGTGGGCAGTGCGGATGAACAGGAGAAACCCGTGATTGGCACAAATGGCGAACACTCAGAGGATAGCGTTTCGCAAGAGGGTCAGTCAGAACTGAGCTCGTATCCTCAGTCCCACTCGTCCAAAGGCAAATACGTCTCCACGCCCCAGGAAGTGCACGATTCCTTCAACGCAGTCAATACACTTCGCTACTCACAACCCGCCCACCTTTCAGGTAAGCATGATTATACGGCACCAATGACAGTGAGCTTAATGAACTACCCCTCATAGGACGGTGTCAGGGTTTGACGATAACCCCATTCAATGCTGGTCATTCGTTAGGAGGTACTATATGGAAGATTCGTTCTCCATCAGTCGGGACGATCATGTACGCTGTGAACATGAATCACATGCGAGAGCGACATCTCGACGGAACGGTCCTTATGAGTGGTGCTGGTGGTGCTATCTTCGAATCGTTGGCAAGGCCCGACCTCCTTATCACTGATGCCGAACGCTCGAACGTTATTGGCAGCCGTCGGAAAGATCGTGACGCAGCGCTGATTGGTATACAAACCCTCCCTCGTGTCAGTTCCTTTGCTCACTTGTCGTTTATCTAGACACGATAACCACAACGCTCTCCTCGCGTTCCTCTCTTCTCCTACCCTGCGACGCAAGCACACGTGTTCTCGAGTTACTTGTATTGCTTGATCAGCATTGGTCTTTCGCGCGTCTGAAGTTCCCAATCTGCCTCCTGTCGCGCACAGGTCGGGAGATGCTCACTTTTGTGCGGAGTATGATGGAATGGCTTGGTGGTACTGTGAGCAAAGAGGATGTGGGTGAGGAGGCCTCTGGGAAACGCAACACTAAGCGCAAACGAGACGAAGACGCAGAAGACGAGGCGATTGGCGCATTGGCGTTGCGATTTAAGTGAGTTGTCTGGGCGAGGCAATAGGATTTGTTTGAGGAATTGACGAACTTTTCTGCAGGCACCTCGAGTTTTTCCCCAATCCACAGGTGCTTTTGCAGACATACTCGTCGAAGGATCCCAAGCTCATTCTTGCTGTTCCTGCCTCGTTCTCACATGGCCCGTCGCGACTACTATTTGCGGATTTTGCAGCCATCCCAGATAATGTCATACTTCTCACCGGTCGGGGCGAGGAAGGAACGCTTGGACGGAAATTGTTTGAACGTTGGAATAACTCTCAGCGTGTTGAGGATAAGTGGGATAAGGGCAAGCTGGGCAGCAACGTGATGCTTGACGGCTCTCTCGAGTTACGGGTGCGTGCTATGCAGCTTTGAAGCCCTCGGCTGTGACCAACCTGATGCATTTTCTGTACAGCTCAACTCAAAGGTCCCGCTGGCAGGCGTCGAGCTCGAGATCTTCCAACAAAAGCAGCGTCTCGCGCGCGAGAAAGTCGCTGTAGCGCAAGCAGCGCTCGCCCGCAAGCAGCAACTGCTTGAGGCGGATGAGGGTGCAGATTCAAGCGACAGCGATTCCGATGCGGCAGACGAGGAGGACGTTGAGCGTGCTCTAGGGCTCGACACGGAGGCAACAAGAGCCGATGGCGCAGACTGGGGTCGCGGGATGGACGCAGATGACAGCGCACGTCAGATGCTGTCGTTCGACATCTACCTGAAAGGCAACGTTTCTCGTGCCGCTTCGTTCTTCAAGAGTGCAGGAAAGGAAAATCAACGATTCCGGATGTTCCCGTATGTCGAGAAGAAGCGGAGAGTAGACGAGTATGGAGAAGTGATCGACGTTGCGATGTGGGTGCGTCGCGGGAGGATCATGGAGGAAGAGGTCGAGGACGAGGAAGCAAAGGACAGGAAGAGGCAAGAGGAGGAGTCCAAGGTAAGCACGCATGTTACTCCCGGAAGCCCAACGTTCATCACCCCTTTTCTGCTTGGCGAATACAGAAAGTGCCCGAAGAAGTACCATCGAAATATGTCTCCTCAATTGTAGAAGTGCAGCTCGCCTGTAGGCTGCTCTTTGTCGACCTCGAGGGGCTTAACGACGGTCGCGCGATCAAGACAATCATCCCAAAAGTTGCGCCACGCAAACTGGTTAGTCTCGTCCATCACGTGAAATCTACACCTGCATGCTGAATATTCGCCCCTGTGAAAGATTATCGTACATGGCGATCCCACAGCGACTGAGTCCTTGCTCGAGAGCTGTGCGAATATTCGCGCCATGACGAAGGACATCTACGCCCCCACTGAAGGCGAATCAGTGCAGATCGGACAGAACACGAATAGTTATTCCATATCGCTAAGCGACGAGATGCTAGCGTCTGTGAGGATGTCGAGAGTAGGTCCTGCGTATATTCTATCGCCTTAACACTCGTTCATTGTCCATCTCAGTTCGAGGACAATGAGGTGGGCTTTGTCACGGGGCGAATCACGACAAGCGCCAGTTCGAACGTCCCTGTCCTCGAACCGACTAAGCAGGCTTCACCCTCCGCAAGTCATCCCTCCCCGGCACTAGTGCGCGTGCTCGGTGCGCGACCGATACACCGCCTGCCCCACTCAACGATGATCGGTGAGCTGAAACTGACGGCGCTCAAACTACGCCTTGCAGCAATCGGTGTACAAGCGGAATTCATTGGTGAAGGTGTACTCGTCTGCCGAGGTGATTCCGAGACTGTCGCGGTGCGCAAGTCCGCACGGGGCCAAGTCGAACTGGAGGGCACGGTTTCCAACGTATACTACAAGGTCCGGAAAGAAATTTATGGACTTCACGCTCTGGTCTCAGCGTGATTAAACGCACTGTAATCTTTCCTGGGTGCACACACCCACTACTTATCTGCAGACCAACCGAACCGCTGGCTTTGGCAACTAATATCGGTCGATTGAATGCTGATGCCCCTCACCGACGCACTACACTACACAAAAATGAACGCGCATGAGATAGCCCGTAGTTCCTAGCGAGTACTCTATACTTTAGCCTCCTGCTTCGGAGTGATTATACATATGTTCCCTGAATGTCCATGGAGTCGAATGCACACTAGTGCTTGTAATACTCCGCACCTTTTGTTAGATTAAGAGCCCCCCCTCCTAGTTCGTGCGTGCCCCCATCGACATGGTGTCGTTTGGAAACCCAATTATAGCCTTGGAAATAAGAACCCGTGTCTTCTGCGGATCCGAGAGCCCAGCATTGAGTTACCCACAAGTTCTCATACGGTATGCTTAGTGTACCGCCACCTCCAACTTGAAGTGAAACAGGCACTGTAGAGCTCTGATGTCACTTCTCCTAGTCTCTGCGTCCGCCATCTCCTAGACCAGGTTTTTTTTTTTTTTTTTTTTTTGGATTCCATTTCTGTGCGCCTCGGGGCACATTACCCCATGTAGCACTTCGCTTTAGATACATTTGCCCTGGTCGACATGTACGTTCTGTAGTTTCCTTCCCTTTAATCTTAAGTCCCCCCCACTCCCTTGGAGAGGAGTGGCTTAGCTTCCCGTCAAGCGTTGAGAGTTACGGGGCGTTTTGTGGCGCCATGGCGTGAGGTGCTTGCCGGATCGTGTCTTGATCGAGGGTTTGTGTGGCATGCTTCCTACGTCTTCCGTCTCTCCCTTTCGTACCTTGAGTGGACCCGTTGTCGAGTCCGGCGAGTCGTGGGGATGGATGTGGTGAAAGTGGGGTGTGTGGGCGAATTGGATGTGTTTCTTGCCACTTCTCCTGTGTCTCTCTCCTAAGCGTCTCCTGCTCTCCTTCTGCTTCCGTTTCCTCCTCCGTCTCCTGCTACCCTTCTCTGGGTCGTCTCCTGCGTGAATCTTCCGGTAGCTTGTATGAAGCTCGCGATGGGTATGGCATTCTTGGTGTTGCCTAACATGTTGTTGAACTCTTTGTTGATGCTGCTTTTTCCCGCCAGAAGCGGCCATCTTTCGTGCGCGTACACTGGACAGTCTAATAGAAAGTGCTGGGGGTTTTCGGAGCAAAACCCGCAAGCCGGACAGTTTGCGCTGTCCGCTCTTTTGAACCTATGTAAGTATGCGTTTAATGGGATGTGTCCAGATCTCATCTGGTAGAGCCAACTAGCGCCTTTCCTAGAAAGTTCCGGAACACTAGTCAGCTTTAGGAATTTTGAAGACGGTAGGGACGGGTCTAAGTGCATAAACCGTTCTATCCGGGGTGATTTCGTCCATTCTTCCTTCCATCGCGTGTTCAGTCTGGCTTTGAAGTGTTGCTTTGCTGCGGACTTGCTGTGCTTTAGCGTGTTTCTGAGAGACTTTGGGAGGTTTGGCGCGTCTGAGGTGAGTCCTTCTGCGGCGCGCTTTGCCTCTATGTCGGCCATTTCGTTGCCTTCTATGTTGACGTGACCTGCGGTCCAGCGCAGCGTTAGTGAATATTTGGCTGCACCCCTGTTCTTTCGAAGGCTTTTTGCGGACGTTAGGAATGTGTTTGCGAGGTGGTGTCCCGATCTGTTGCTGGGGGATGTCGCTGCTGCGAGGGCGGCCTGGTTGTCTGCTCCTAGGGCGTAACTTGTTCTACCTGTTCGTTCTGTTCTGATTAAGTGTAGCCCTAATATGAGACCGACTAGCTCAGCTTCAAAAACCGTGTGGTGTTCGATAGAACCGAGGTGGTAGTGTAGTATGCGCGTCTCTTTGTTCGGCCTGACCAGGATCGCTGCCGCGCCTACTTTGCCGTTCTGTGCTGATCCGTCCGAGTAGATTTTGATCTTTTCTGTTCCTTCAGCGTCTGCCTTGATCGACGCTTCCTTGTCCTTTGCTACGTCTATTTTGAAAGGGCGCTTGTGACTTTTCGCGGGGTCGCCTCCTGTCGTCGGTATTGTTTCGAGGGCTTTGGGGTTGATGTCGAAAGGTTGCAGTAGGTCGTGTAACGGTGCTCTGTGTCTCTTCGTTCCTTTCTTAGCGCATTTATTGGTCGGTTTGTGGAGGGGGTGTTCTGGTGGTAGCGTTGCATAACGGACTGCTGCTCTATAGAGATGCTTCTCAGTCTCGAGTTGGAATGGAAGAATGAAGGCGTGCGTGTCTAGAACGTCGGTGTTACGTGTCTATCGGCACGTGGCTCGACTTGAGCAGTGGGAGGCGACACAACTGAGTAACGACTTAGCGATATGACGGCCTAGAGACGGCACGTGATCGTGGGAGTGTAACAGTAAGCCCTAGACGTGGGACAATACTGACTCAAGGAAGATGACGATAAGGCAGACTCCTATAGAGAGGAGCGCGAGACTTAGACCAACAAGGAAGGATAAGACGGATGAAGACAGGATAGATTCAAGAAGACCAAGCTGCGGACTACGGCGCAGCTTGGCTAACCTTATATACATATATGCGAGGGCTTTAAAGCGCCTCTCGAAAGGTAAGTAACCAATCACGTATCGTATGGTTATCGTGAGTGTCCATTCGAGTCATATCGTACAAACCAATCACATCCTCGACCCTTATCATACAGTACTGGGTTATCAAGACCGTTATCTGTGAGTCACATACCGTTATCACATGCCGCCGGTCCCGGGGATACGAGCTACCCGGAACCCTACGTCGTAACAGTCGGTGGGTGACGTTCTCAGACCTCCCGTTATTGCGAGCGCTCCCATTCTCTGTACCGATGCTAGTTTCTTGAATCGTTGCGAGGTCTTGCCTATTGCTCTCAAGTGGGCCCCCTTCTGGACTTGATTTCCCCATACATCTACCGCATATAGGATTCTTGGGATAGCGACACTGATGTAAAGCCGGCGTGCGTGCTTTGGGGTGATACCCCAGCTTGGTGCTGCTGCTCTTCTGATTTGTGCCGCCCATTTTGCGCCTTTCTCCAGGGCGTAGTTGTGCTGCGTGTTCCAGTCGAGGTGTTGGTCGAAGTAGACCCCGAGGTATTTTGTGCTCGGGACTGGGGTAAGAGTAGTGTTGAGCAGGGTGAGTGGGCGTCTCTCCTTTTTGTTGTTGCGGTGTGTGAAGTCCATTAGTGCCAGTTTGCTGAATTCGAAGCGAGAGTTGTGCTCGTTGGACCATTCAATTGCACCTCCTTTTCTGGTCATCATGTCGGTGAGGGTTTGGTGCGATTCTATGAAGTTCGTCCCAGTGGCTATGAGTATTGCGTCGTCCACATATGCCATGGCTGCTTCGCTTGCGTTGTCTGGGATGTCGAGTAGGTCAGCATTATAGTATTGATAAAGGACCATGGAGAGAGGGTCCCCCTGTCCAATGCCGTTGCTGATTGGGATAGCCTTCGATGTGTAGTCGTCGAATCTTAGTGTGGTTGTCCGACTGTGTAGAAGGTTGGTTGTGAATCGTGTTATCTTAGCTGGCACGCGTCTTCTTTTCATGTTTTGAATTAGCTTCTCATTTACCGCGTTGGGGAAAGCGCCTTCGATGTCGAGGAAAAGCACTGAGACGATTTTGTGCTTGCGCCAGGCGTCTTTGATTTTGTATGTGAGCGCGTGCATGGCGTCCGTGGTAGTTCGGGCCGGTCTCCCGCCATAGTGTTGTGACGGGAGGAGTTGGTGTTTTTCGGTGTAGTACGTGAGTTGCTCTGCTATTGTAACGCCACCACAGGGGCATTAAGTACGATGTGTACTTCGAAGTCAACTGTCAAGGGTTCTGGTAGAGCGAGTCGGTTAGGACTCAGTTTGGTGATGAATAAGAGTCGTTCTAGCTTCGAGAGCTTATCGACCTTAGTCAGAGTAGACGATGCTCAGGCACGAAGGCGAGCGAGGGACTTAAGCACAAAGGCAAGTCGAAGATGGTTTCGTGAGTACTGATGTGGTATTTACACAAGAAGTCAGAACTGCTGTACAAGCCAGTCCGACTACGACCTATATACTAGTACATGCCCAAAGAGACAACAACAGGGCATCATAGTAGGTAAACAGATGGCGCCATAAGGAACATATGGGCGTGACAGGTATCGTATGGCGTCAGAGATAAGACAAGGGTCTGGGTCAACTATCAGTGACACGCGGTAGTCAGAAGATCAAGTGGCAGCCAATACATGGCGTATAGTAGTCAGTCATGGGTCATCGCAGAATGTATTGTAGAAGGCATCAATCAGTGTATAGTAAAGGCGCAATGCCTATCAGTCAAGAAGGGGTCACAAGGGACGTCAGGTGTGGAGGGAAGTCAGGATAAGAGGGATGAAGCTGTCCATGAAGGCAGACATGTGAGGGGTCTGGATGCAGGGTGACGTCGAGGGGAACGATAACAAAGATAACAAAGATGAAGCTGTCCATGATGTACGAGGCGTGCGGGAGTCAAGACAAGTCGCATGACACAGGGGAAAGAGTCGCAAAGATAGGAATCCATGAATAGAGGGACGCGTGGCGTCAACTTCAGGGAAAATGAGTAGAAGTCCCCTTAGCAATGCGTCGTAAGGCAAGAAATCGTAACAGCTATGATGGACATCAACACCTTCGCTGTGGTGTTCAGGAGGGCTATGGGTCTATAAGCTTTGGGGGTGTCGTATCTTGGCTTGCCTGGCTTTCGGAGGACTACTGTTGTGAAGGTTTTCCAAGGTGCGTAGTACCAGCCTTTTTCGATTATTGCTGTGAAGATATGCCAGATCCTGTTAACAAGGAGGTCAGCGCACTTGATCAGCACGATATTTGGGATACCGTCTGGTCCCGGGGCCTTATATGGCCTCAGGCGTGCAATGTGTTTGCGGATCTGCTCCTTGGTTATTGGGTCCATTACGCAGACTGGCGGTGGTGGGGCGACTTCATTGTCATATGCTGGCGTTTGCGGGGGCTTCTTGGGGAAGAAAGCTTTCACCAGTGCTGAGCTCTTGTCTTCATTCGCACTGGCTATGTGGTTCCCGTCTTCTGTCTGGGTTATCAGGTTGGGGATTCTTGATTTGCCCCCATCGCTAGCTGGTGCTGAGATGTATCTGTGCGCTGTCCATATATCTGGGTCTGTGGCCTTCTCTAGCCAGTCGCGCCAGTGGTGCTGCTTGGAGTACTGGATCGTTTTGCTGTAGGTTTTGCGTGCCTCGGCGAGTTCGGCGTGTATGGGATGATCCGGGAGATTTTTGAGCTTGGAGGCCTTTCTGCCGAGTTTGTCCATTTTTCTGTGCAGCATGGATAACTCTTTCGTCCACCATCGCTTCGATTTGCTGCTGATGTTTGTGATGGGAACTTCCGCGTCGATCGTTTCCTGCAGTGCGCAGGTTAGCCTTTCGCATTCATGAGTTAACATAAGGGCGGAGTTAATGTGGTTCAGTATCCCCATTGCTGCTATCTTCGCTTCAAGGATCTTGTGGAAGTTGTTCCAATCGACTTCTCTGAAGTTCTTTGTTGGGACGGAAGGCGCCTTAGTTAGTTCAGCGTCTATTACCGTTACGATTGGAAGGTGGTCGGTGTTGGTTCCCTGTTCCCCTGGTAGAGTGTCGCAGTTTGTGATCGCTTCTATTGTGTGCTCCGTCGCGAAGACCTGATCTAAACGCGTCCATCTTTTTGTGACGTTGTGGATGTGTGTCGGGGTTCCCTTTGCTAGTGCTAAATCCATGCCTAAGTCCGCTATTAATTTGAGGAGAACTTCTGCGGCTTCACGCGTTTCTTTGTTGAAGAGTCTGTTGTCTTCGGGGTTGTCCCAGTATGGGTGGTGACGGTTGAAGTCGCCTAGCCATACTAAGTGGTGGTCTTGGTGCGTGGTTTCCGTGCCAAGGATGTTGCGGGCGTGATCTCTATGGTAATCTGCTAGCGCTGCTAGGGTGTCGTCGTGCTTGCAGTCATTGTATACGTTGAAGATGGTTAGAGTACCCCAAGTTTCTCTTATGCGTAGGGCGGTAACGTCTCCGGAGGGGAAGTCAAGTTGCTCCCAGTTCTCCGTCAGTATGTCACCTCTTATTAGGGTTACCGAGCGGGTTTTTTCTGGGTGCTTCTCGTGCGTTGATGGGTAGAGTGGGATCCAGTCCCGCGACGCAATTGTCTTACTTAGAAAGTTAATTGACGGTTCTTGGAGGGCGATGATATCGATGTTGTGTTTTGCTAGTCTGCCGCTGCTTAAGAGTCCGTGTTGGCACGTTGGGGATTTATTGAGGTTTTGTTGCCATATTGCGATTGCCTTGCGTTCCTTGTTTAGGTCGTGCCAAATCATGGGTTATGGTTGCGTAGGAAGTCTTCTGGGAGGGTTGTGATTTCTCCTTCGAATTGCATGTCGAAGGTGTCTTCGTCGTTGTCGATCCGCTTTGGGGGGATGTTGTCCGCGTCTGTTTGTGACTTGACTATACTGTTGAAATAGCTGTTGATCATCGCCTGTCCTTTCCCGTCGTCCTCCACGGAGTTCTTGTGTGTGCGTTTGTTTTTCTTACCGATTGGGCGGGTGGGGAGTTGACGGGCTGTGCGGTTGGGCGGTGGTAGGCTGCCCACAGTGTATCGTTCGGGGAATTTGTCCTCGAAGGGGATTCTGTCAGGACGAGTAGTCAGCGTCCATTCTTCGTCAGTTGGGAAATAAAGCAGGTTGTTCTCAGGGTGGAACCCATTATAGTCCTTGCATTTCCTGATAAACTCCGGGCAGTTGCGATCCCAGCTGGCGTGAGTGTCTGTTTTGCACGACACACAATATCTTTTGTCTTCTACTTTGCATTCCCTAGTTTTGTGTTGCAAACTGCAGGTGCCGCAGGTGTCCGAGGGCGCCCGGCAGCTTGTGGCGAAGTGACCCCATTTTCTGCACTTCATGCATTGTTTGGGTTCGTACTTTAGCTTGCTGGGGAAGACTCGGGTATTGCAAACGTATAGGCCGTCCTTAAGAAGTTTGTTAGCTTCTGGGGCTGTTTTGATTGTGAAGATCGCGTGCGCGCAGCTCTGGCCTGGGGAGCGCCTGTTATCGGGCTTGATCCATCTGGCCTTCTTGATTGACATCGCGGGCATCCTATTTACCTCTTCAATTTCCCGGAGGTGCTCCAGGGAGTTGGGGTCGAAAGTGAGTGGGATTCTTGGTACCATTATTGGGTGGATCCAGTCTCTGATGCACGCGTCTGGGTCAAAGATCCTTGTGAAAGCGGCTTCGTTTATTGGGACTCTGATCCAGTCGGCCGCTTCCTTGGTCGCGAACTGGAGGATGGTGCTCCCGTTTTTCAGTCTTATTGCCTCTTGTACTTCCGTCCCCTCCGGTGGCGGGGGTGAGATTTTTGCCAGGGCGACTGTTGCCTTCTCTTTGAGTTCGTAGATGTTCAGGTAGTTTTCGCCTTCCGTTGTGTAGTCGAACAGTACCTGCCTTGCCTTTTTGTCGATGCCGAGTAGCAGGCTGGGGTCGGAGTGCGGGGGCCCATGTTGAGCCCTGTTGGGGATGGCCTGGGCGTTCTGGGCTTTCGTACTAAGGAGTGCCTCTTTGTAAGAGTGGGCTGTGTCTGAGATCTTCGTTGTTGCTGTGGTTGCCTCATTGACGCTTTTGCTCAGATCGGCTGCTACTTTCTTGAGGGTAGATACCGTGTCGTCCATAGCTTCGGAAGGGTTCAAGGCCTTGCACTGGTCAGCTATGGAACTTTTTATGATGTTGCTCATCTTATCCATCTCTTTGTGTACTGATCTCTCGATGTACTCTCCCAGGTTGTGCGAAAGCGCCTCTACCACAGGTGCGTATTGAGCAGTCACGCCTTTGGATTCCTGCAGTAGTACCACTAGAGCTTGTAGGGTTTTTATGAGGCCCGACGGGGCTGATCCACTGTATTTCTTTATGATGAGCATGAGTGCTCGGAGGAGAGTGGGGTGAGACAGCGGGTCCTCGCCGCCGAGGTATCCCTCATTAGTCAGCATTTTGTGGGCCTCCTTTCCTGCCTCTGCGGACTTTTGCTTTTTCTGTGCTGGGTCTTTTTCGTGGAGGGGGGAGGCTTCATACTGCGTGGTTGCCTTTGTGGTGGATCTAGTGTTTCTGGTGTTCGCAGGTGGAGTGCGCCCTGTGGCGCCCAGTGACGGCGCGCCTTTGGAGGACATTCCTTGCATTGGTTTGTATTTTATGTATCTTTGGCTTTTTCAACCCAACTATCTTTCGGTGGGGAGAGGGGATGGAGTGCGTGTGTGTTTCCTTTCTACTATGTAGCGTATTCTAGTATCCTCTACCTCTGAGTCACGGCGAAGTGGCGCAGTAGGTGGTGGTTACCGAAAAAGGAAGTCCTTCGTCCCCTAGACCAGGTTGTGGGCTAGCTTCATGGTACAAAGTATTTATACTTTGGTCAACTTTTACTGACACGTAGTAATATGACTTTTAGCTAACAAAGACGTACTGTGAATCAGGGTCATTCACCTATAATACGTGCATGTGGATAGAGGTGCATGGTGCTTACTCCATCACCTGGTCGCACATTAAAACGGTAAACCCACTATATCATATAAAAGACCCCCTGTGAGAAGAGCGGCGACGAGAACTTGCAATGCGTCAAGAGGTTTCGCAGTAAATCACCAGGACTTCCTGAAACTCCACACCCTGAGCCCACGAAGACGCAGACGCACAACTTCGCTGTATCAGAGATTCCCCAATCCAGGACCGAGTCCGACTGGCCTTCTTTCCATCGTCTTGGACGTCCCGCAACAATAAAAGGGTCTTCTCTTTGATGCCATCGCGTCACGATCATCTTTTTTCTGATCAGTTGTGAAATCAGAATTACAGTAGTCCTCTACGCGTTCGAATCTGACTTTTGGATGAAAGAGTCGAGTTGTCTTAGTACTTATCAGCTGTATCAAGACCAGCAGCGCTTATTAACCCTCACAATGATCTAAGGACCGCAGGCCGATCGATGACCATGCATACAAGCGCCTGACCGTGCCAAGGAGCACTTGAACCAAGTACTTATCAGCGTCGACGTGACGAACCGTTCGCTCCGATCCCAGTATGGACAAAAGGAACCTTGGCGGCCCAATGATGTTACTCTGGCCATGGTGGATGGCAAAAGAAGCTGGAAGGGGCAAGCACACCGATGCCACGGTAGGCAATAACCCACGCTCGTGGTCTCCGAGTCGGCAACCTCGACTGAACTGACACGTTTCATTTTATGAACCGCAGAAATCCTCACCTCGGAATGTTCCCGTTCTCCCATTGGAGATCATTGAAAAAGTCTTGAGAGAGGCCTGCGAGTGGCCGCTGAATGGAGCCGAACGACAGGTGTTGACCGCCGGTGCCCTCGTCTGCAAATCTTGGTTGCCACTTGCCCAGCGCTTGCTTTATCATTCTCTCATCGTAGAGAATAGCCTCACCGACGCCTTTCGAAATCCCGGCACATTCCTACCGGAAGCACTTTTTCATCGATCCCATCTTCTGCGGTTCACCCGGTCACTCGCCATTCGGGTCCCTAACGAATTCGCAGTGACCCTGCCGCTCTTTTCCGAGGGCGACGCTCCAAAGGGGAGTCGGGAATGCGTCCAAATTCCCGACTTCTTTTTTCTACTCGCTCACACCCCCCGGCTCCGATACCTGGAGATCGGCGTGGGCTGGGCGGAAAGCAACATATTCCCATTTGAACCCCACGTCCTGGACTGGCTGTCGAGCCTCATGCTACCTATTGAGGCCCTAGATCTCAAATCTGCGACGTTTAACTCCACCTTTGTCAATGACCTCGTGAATATCTGGCCAACGATTCGGGCGCTTAGTGTGGTCGCAGGTTATCTTACACTGCCGTTAGAAGGGCCAAGCATAAGTCTGCATCAACTGAGGCTTTTTTACCCTTACTCGGCCACGGTTATCAATTGGTTTCTTCCACCTCCCCTACCAAATGAGCAGTCAAATTTGCGGTTTCTTGAACTCTACGAAATCCTTGATGAAGCGCTTCCCGTGTTGTCCGTCCACGGGCCTAGTGTTTCCACCCTGACGCTTACACGCCAACCAGCGTTCGAAATTGCCCACCTGTTCACGAAGTTGGAAGAGCTCGTCATTACGGGCGGGTTCTGGAGCAGTCCGTTCCATTCGCTCCCGAAAACGCTGCAACACATCAGGCTTCACTTCACTGGTGTCATGTCAGATCCAGCTGTAGCCGCGATCGCACAGGTGTTCTCCACGCTTCCGGATCTGCGTGTGTTATCCATCGCGGAGGCACTTACTTCCAACAAGGACTATCCGGATCTACAGGAGGCGTGCGAGGCTCACGGAGTGAAGATCCTGGTATATTCAGTAGACTCGTCCGGAAGAGCGGTGGTAAGTACACGCCAAGAGTACCGACTTGAATGCGACGTCTGTCATTCACTGACTACTGCCACAAGCATCCCTATCATTTAGAGATGGACCGCTTTCCTCGGCAATACACGTTCTCTGAGTTCTTCGACGCTGGGGATCGAAGACCCTAAAAAGGATGTTCGGCCCTCTGGGTGAGCCATGTACCAAGTGCTGTAGCAAGTAATAGAGCTCGACCCAAGAGAAAGTGTAGATATTATTGAGAGAAGAGATAATGGGAAACAGAAAGGAAACGGAGGCACGGGCACAGACACGGACGGAGACGTGACGGAAATCGTTAACGCGAGACGAGACAGATGAATACTCGTTTTTGTAGACGCGTAAGGTATATGTAGCAAGCTTAGCAATCGAGTAAGTAGTAATATATATCTATCATTTCGAGTCCAGAGAGGACATGGTCTTTACAGAGCCGATTCACCGTTTGACCTGAGAAGTAGAGGCTCATGTCCACACCAGTCCAATCATATGGGACGCTCGTTCGAGTTACCTATCCTGGTTCCCAGATTTTCCGCGACGTAGCGCAAATCTGGGTCTCCTCCAGACACTTTGGCCTCCCACTTGGAAGTAATTACGCATATGTTCGGTGAAGTAGAATGCGCACTAGCACCAGTGATGATCCGCACCCTTTGTTAAATTAAGAACCCCCTTCCTAGTTCGTGCCTGACCCCATCGACACGTTATCGCGTTATCGTTTGAAAGCCCAATTACAACCTTGGAAACAAAAAACTTGTGTCTTCTGCACAACGCAGCCAGATCCGCAATTCGTACCCAGAGAGCCAGCTTCAAGACAGGTTCCATACTGTACGCTTTGTGTGCCGCCACCTCCAAGTGAAACAAGCATTGTAGAGACCAGATGCCACATATCCTCGTCTCTGCGTCAACCATTTCCCAGACCAACTTGTGGGCCGGCTTCGGGGATCGTGATGGAGATTCGGTTTTGAGTTGAACAAGGTGTTGGGCCATCTCCTTCGTCTTTAGCACGCCAAGGATCTTGCATTCGTCGGAAATTCGGATAAAAGTTTTCCATCTGTTATCTTTGTACAACGATGATTAGCCTCAAGATAAGCGGAACGTCAGGAAGTGTACGGGATGGCTTAAAGTAATGTTAAATTGATCTAAACTTTGATCGGCTTTCGCTGACGCGAAGTATGACTTTTTGCTAAAAAGGATGTACTGTGGGCCAGCATGAACTAGAGATGTATGGTGCTTACTCCATCACCTGGCCGCACATTGAAACCGTAATCCACTATATTATATAACAGACCCACCCACCTGTGAGAGAAGACGAGAATTTGCGATGCATCAAGTGGTTTCGCAATAAACGGAAGCAAATTAGCAGGACTTTTAGAAAAGTCACATCTAGGGCCCATGAAGATGCAGACCTTGATGCAAGCGAACAGCCTCACTGTGAGATAGTTTCTGAATTCCTCAGCCCAGGACTCAGTCCGACCGACCTTCTTTTCATCGTCCTGGCAAGCTTCGACGTCTTACAACAATAAAAAAAATTCTTCTTCTCTTGATGCTATCGCGTCACGATCGTCTTGCTCATAAGTTGGAGAATCAGAATTAGTTCACCACATGTTCGAATCAGACTTTTGGATCGACGAAATAGCCAGGTTGTATCGCCGGGACCAGGGTAGTGCTCGTTGTAAGTCGATACTCAACTCTAATTACCAAGGCATCAGTTAGAAGAAAAGTTTTCCTGTAGTACCAAGACCAACAGCGCTTATCAGCTGCCACATTCTAAGGACCGAAGGGTGATCATGCCTCCGGAATATAAATGTACTCAAAAAAGGCTGATCATGTTGTAGCGCCTGCCAGTGAGCGCGTTAGTGAGCACTTGAACCAAGTGTCAGCGCATGTCAGCGTCGACGTGACGAACCGTTCGCTCCGATCACGTTCCCTCACCACCCAGTACGGACAAGAGGGACCCTGGCGACCAAACGATGTTGCTCTGGCCATGGTGGATGGCAAAAGAAGCTGGAAGGGACAAGCACACCGATGCCACGGTAGGTAATTAGCCACCCACGCTCATAGCCTTGGCAACCCTTCATGAACCGCAGAAATCCTTGCCTCGAATGTTCCCGTCCCCCCACCCTCCCATTGGAGATAATTGATAGGATTCTAAGAGAGGCCTGTGAGTGGCCGCTAAAGAGAGCAGAACGACAGGTGTTGACGGCAGTGCCTCCCTCGTCTGCAAATCCTGGTTGCGACTTCCCCGGCGCTTGCTTTGTCATCCTCTCGCCGTAAGTCAGGGAATAGCACGCCTATACCTCTCGGAATACCGGCACCCTTCTACCGGAAGCACTTCTCCTGCAATCCCATCTTCTGTGATTCACCCGGTCACTTTCCATTCGCGTATTTGGCGAATCTACGGCGACCCTACCACTCCAGAGGGGAGTCGGGAATGCGTCCGAATTCCCGAATTCCTCTTTCTGCTTGCTCACACCCCCCAGCTCCGATACCTGGGGCTTCGTGACCATAGGCTCATTTGAACCCCATATCCTGGATTGGCTGTCTGACCTCATCCTACCTTTGGAAGCGCTAGACTTCAGAGATTGGGGGTTCTTTTAATCGGATTACTCCACTTATGTCTATGACCTCGTGGGTATCTAGCCAACAATTCGGGCGCTTCATGTGGTCACGGGTCATAACGGGCTGCCACTAGAGGCCAAGCATAAGTCTGCGTGAACTGAGGCTTCCTATCACATCCTTGGCCACGGTTATAACGTGGTTGCTTCCGTCTCCCCCCACCAAATGAGCAATCGAATTTGCGGTTTCTCGAGCTGTACGAATTGAAATCACCGAGGAAGCACGTGCCGTGTTGTCCGTTCATGGGCCCAGCGTTTCCACCTTGACGCCTACATGCCAATCGGCGTTCGAAATCTCTCACCTGTTCGCGAAGTTTGAAGAGCTTGTCATTGCGGGCCCACTCCCTGCGTTCCTGAGAACGCTGAAACACATCAGGCTTCCGGTCCCTGGGTCCGTGTCAGATTCAGCTGTAGCTGGGATCGCACAGGTGCTCCCCACGCTTCCAAATCTTCATGTATTATCTATCGAAGAGGCACTTGCTGCCAACAAGCACTATCCAGATCTGCACGAGGCGTGCGAGACTCACAGAGTGGAGATCCTAGTAATTCCATTCGACTCGTCTGGAAGAATCATGGTGAGCACACGCCAAAGGTTCCGACTTGTCTGTCATTCACTGATAATTGCCACGAGTATCCATATCACGTAAAGATGAACCGCTTTCCTCGACGATACACGTTCTCCGAGTTCTTCGACGCTGGGGACCGGAGATTCTGAAAACGCTCTTCGGTCGTCTGGGACGCGTACCAATTTGTCGTTTACACGAGTGCGATCACACGGGACGCTCGTTCGAGTTACCGAGAGGTTTCCCACAGCCGCGGAGATGTCGATACAGTTGTTTCTGTTGCCTTTGTTCCGGGGAAACCGGCACTCTCATCTCTTCCTTACTTCGACGTAATTTCTTGCGTATCAAAAGCAAACAATAAACAGACCTTCTCATTTATATTCCGGGTTAAAAGCCGTAGACTAAGACCGGTCGTTCTAACTCTACGTTCGTATCTCACTTCGCTTCAGAACGCCAACATAGCTCGCAGGGCGTTGCAGTATAACGTAATCGGGTCAAAGAAACCGGGTCGGACTCTGTCGATGTCCTCACAGAGGATTCGCCTCTGTATGCGAGAAGAGATAACCTATCCCGGCTCCCATTTTGTTGTTCGCGGCTTAGCGCAAACCTTGGTCTCCCACTTTGGGGGATTATGCATATGTTCTCTGAGTGACCGTGATGTTGAATACGCAGTAGCGCCGGTGGTTTTCCGCGCCTTTTGTTAAATCAAGAACCTCCCTCCCTAGTTCGTGCGTGCCCCTATCGATACCGTCTCATTTGGAAGCCCAATTACGGGCCCAGAAATAAGAACTTGTATATTTTACACAACGTGGCCAGATCCGCGCTTCGGACCCGAGAGCCCGGCTTCAAGTCCCCCAACAGATTCTCATACAGTATGCTCAGTGTACCTCCAAGTTACCAAGTGAACCAGGCGCTACAGAAGTCCGATGCAACGTATTCTTGCCTCTGTGAGCGGCCTTGACTAACTGACACGGCACACAGAGTAGGAATAGGGCTGCTAGAGCCTAGTGGCACCCACCATCGCCCAGACCAACTTCTGGGCCAGCTTCAAGGGTCGTGATGCAGACTACTGGTAGAAAAACACGTCGTTCTGTTCCTCAAATCGAGCTATTCAGAGTTGAGGCATCTCTTTCGTCTTTAGCACGCCAAGGATCTTTGATTCGTCGGAAATTCGGATAGTCCGTTATCGATGATATTAGACCTCGAGATAAGGGGACGTCAAGAAGGGATAGTGATCTGATTGGTAGTCTAATTTAATTTTGCAGGATTCTGACGCGTACAGCATGACTTTAAGCTAATAAGGACGTACTGTGGGCCAGCCTATACTTGTTTGTCGCTAGAGATGCATTGCGCTACCTCCGCCACCTGGCCGCACATCGAAACCGCAACCGGACCTCTCTATGAGAAGACCGCGGTGCACCAACTGGTATCGCTATAGAAGGGAGTAAGTTAACAGGACTATTTCTGAAACGTCACATCTAGAGTCAATGAAGATGAACAGCCTTACTCTGTATCAAATAGCTTCTGGGTTCTCAGCCCAGGACCGACCTTCTTTTCCATCGTCCTGGGAAGTTCGACGTCTCGCAACAATATAGGTTTCTTCGTCTCGTAAAACTTGTTATCGCATCCCGATCGTCTTCTTGTGGGTCCGTTCAAGACCAGTTGGGAAATCAGAATTAATCCATTACGTGCTCGAATCAGACTTGAAATTGGTGAAAAAATCGGCGTAGGTCGATGTTCAACTAACCTGAAGCGTTAGTCAGAAAAGATAAACTCAAGGTTTTCCTATAGCACCGTATCAGCTGTATCGACTCCAACAGCGCTTATCGTCCGCCACAATTGAGGGACCGAAGGCTGACCATGCATTGTGCAAGCGCCCAAGCACGCCCGTAAGCACTTGAACCAAGTGTTAGCGTCGACGTTCGCTTCGACCCCTTCCACTCACCCGAACAGACAAGAGGGACCTTGGTGGCCCAGTGATGTTGCTTTGGCCATGGCGGAAGGCGAAAGTAGCTGGAAGAGGCAAGCACACCAACGTCACGGTAGGCAAACGAAGCACTCGCATTCGTCGCCTTGGCAACTCCCATTGAACTGACGTTTCATTTCATGAACCGCAGAAATTCACCCCTCGGAATATGCCCGTTCTCCCCGCTCTCCCATTGGAGATTGTCGATAGGATCCTGAGAGAAGCCTGCGAGTGGCCGCTGAGCCGAGCAGAACGACAGGTGTTGACAGCTTGCGCCCTCGTCTGCAAGTCTTGGCTCCCACTTTCCCGGCGCCTGCTTTATCATTCTCTTATCGTGGAGCGTAGCCGCGCCTTCGCCTCCCGGAATTCCGGAACACTTGGACCGGAAGCACTTCTCCATCGATCCCATCTACTGCAATTTACTCGGTCGCTTTCCATTCACGTCATTGACGAATCCACCGCGACTCTGCCGCTCTTTTCCGATGTTCCACAGGGGAGTCCGGAATGCGTGCGAATTCCCGACTTCCTTTCTCTACTCGCTCACACCCCCCGGCTCCGCGACTTGCGCCTCTCAGTGGACTGAGCGCATAAGAACGTGCACTCCTTCGAGGCCCATATCATCGATTGGCTGTCGAGCCTCGTACTACCCGTCGAGGTGCTAGACCTCAAATATGGAAGACCATTTGACTCCCCCTTGGTCTATGACCTCGTGGGTATATGGCCAACGATTCGGGCGCTTCGCGTGCTCACAGGTTATAATGGAGTACCGCCAGAGACGCCAAGCATAAGTTTGCGCGAACTGAGGCTTCCTATCACATCCCTGACCAAGGTTATTGAGTGGTTGCTTCCGCCTCCCCCATCAAATGAGCAGTCGAACTTGCGGATTCTGGAGCTATACGATATCCACGAAGAAGTGCTTCCCGTGTTATCCGTTCATGGACCCAACGTTTCCACCTTGACGCTTAAGCGTCAACCAGCCTTCGGAATCGCTGACCTGTTCACGAAGTTGGAAGAGCTTATCATTGCGGGCCCGTTCTGGAGCAGTCCACTCCCTGCGTTACCAAGAACGCTGAAACATATCAGGCTGCAGGTCCACGCGTTCATTTCGGATGCCGTTGTAGCCGCGATCGTACAAGTACTCCCCATGCTTCCGGATCTGCGCGTAGTATCCATCGAAGAGACACTCACTCTCGACAAACACTATTCGGATTTGCAGGAGGCGTGCGAGGCTCACAGAGTGGAGATCCTGGTAAATTCAGTAGACTCGCCTGGAAGAACAGTGAGTACACGCCAAATGTACCGACTTGTCTGCGACGTCTGTCGTTCACTGATTACTGCTACTAGCATCCCTATCTTGTAGAGATGGAACGCTTTCCTCGACAATACACGTTCTCCGAGTTCTTCGGCGTTGGGGACCAAAGACTCTGAAAAAAAAAAGTTCGGCCCTCTGGGTGGGACGCATACCAAATCGCCGTACGACCTGAGCAGCAGAGGTTCATGTAAAAATGAGTCCGATCATACGGGACGCTCGTTCGTTCGAGTTACCGGGAGGTTTCTCACGGTGTGGAGATGTTCGGTTCTGTACTGTACTGTATGGTCGGCCGACGACATAGTTGTTTTTGTTGCCTTTGTCCGGGGAAACCGGCACTCTCATTTCTTCCTCACAACGACGTGGTTTCTTGCATAGCAATAAATAGGTTTTCGTTGACGTCCCCTTTCACTCCTGGCCCCACATAGCGAGTATGTCGAGGCTTGACTGCTGCAGTCACGAGCCGAGCCGGTTTCCCCTTTGGATTTCTCGATTTAGATCTGGCTTAGCTCAATTAGGAAATTAAGCAACGGCCGGCATAACAGTGTTGTGTGCCTCCGAAAGTGCCTCGTCGATCTCTTTGCTGCCCTGAATCCCGGCGTGAGATCTTCCTGAGTCGTGCCTTGTTGCTGGCTTCTTTCGTTGCTGTGCTTCGTTCGCCGATCGATCTTGCAAACGATCAGTAGCCGCGCCTCGTAATTGAGCTTGGCTTGAGCACAACTCACGCTCGGAAACCGCACGGAACCTTATTGCAGACCGAAGAAGGCAGAATCACCATAGCCCTAGCATTGCTAGGGCGGCCAGTTGTTTAACCCCTAATGTTCGATGTGGTGACGATTCGCTCACGTCGTGTGAACATAAAGACATGAACTATGTCGCACGCGAGTAAGATTTACGACACCAGGGAGGGCAACACGAGTGTGAGAGAAGAGGACTAGTATTAGTGATGATGTACGACAGCAAGGCGCTATTCTATGACACGATCAGTTGATGATACAGTACAACATCTGTACAGACAAAGCAGTTGCAAGAAATATTGGGGACGACTCCTCAGATTTGTTGGTTCAAACCTGAGCTCCTGACATCTACCTGCGACCTTGCAGCTGACGGTCGACGTTCTGGCGCCAGCGCACGTAGATTCCTTCGTTCATGGACGGTGCGTAACGACACATTTCGAAGAGTGAAAGCTGTTCCATGAAGCCTGCATTCGGCCAGATTTGCTCACGATCTAGTCCAAATGGCGGGTCAAAACCTGTCAGAGCGGGCAGGTACGAACACAGTCTTACGACGTCTAACTATGTCCAAGGCTTCGGCGGAACTGACGCGTCTGGACCACATAACTGGAGCAACACAAGTCAATGAATGGTTCGGATCGGGCGTGGTGAATTCATCCAGTCTTACCATAGGCAGCCATAATGGTGGCACCGCGTGACAGGCCATGTACTCCATGAATGAGGACCACACCGCCAGCGTTGAGTGCCTCATCGACGAAACGGCAGACAGACGGCATCCAAATGAGAAGATCTTCGTGATGCGCATCTTGAACGGGGACACGCATATGTCTTATACCAGACTGCGGGTGCTCGGCGGGGATGGGTTCGGTACAGACCGAGACGATATGTGTGATGCGGCGCTCTGTCAAAGAGCGGGTAGATTGTGCCGAAACAAGGCTAAAGAGTGGGAAAGAGTCATACGAGATCAGAGTTCGTGACGGATTTCCAAAATGAAAATACTGACTTTCCCAAATAGAGCCGTCCATCAATGATGGCGCTGACATTCTTGAAACCCATTTAAGAATAGTACGCGAGTTGTCTGGATCGTGTGGTTTGCTTGCTATCCCTTTGCCGGGGAGCGAGTTCAAGTTGACCATTGAAGTTAAAGCGGCATCGTATTTGAAGGAGGACTCAAGATACGGGCGTTGTTCTGTCCGGAGCTCGTTCGGCTATTGAGCTCGCCGCAAGTGATGTTTCGTAGTTGTCCCATAGCAGAGATGTAGATTGGAGGCATGGCGGTGTTAGACAGCGGAGCACTGCCCATCGCGGCACGTGGCGCCTATCAACGCCAACGCAACACAACTCCAAATGATATAAGTCAAACCAATTTAAACGCCCGGACCGTCCTTGTTCGGCTGCGGCTGTGAAAGACGGACCGGGTGGTGTTCCATTCCCGTGCGAATTCATTTCTCCTCTCCACACACTTTGGCATCATCACTGGCAATTTCATCTTCTCCGTGTTCCATTGACTTGAACCCACCTGTCAGGTCATTTTTCCCTTGTTCACGTTCATGGAGAGCGCGCGCACATACGTACTGCTTCGAATTTCGAGAATCGTGTGAGAGTGGGTTGATGATGTGTACGGCACCGTGCTCACCAAAAACGCGCGGTCCGAGGGACCGACACGCCTTCTACACGCACATACCAGATTCGGGCACTCCATGCTAAGCACGTCACCCCCACGCACCTACAGACAGACACGCCCCCAGCACGCCGCTGTCGGGTCCAGAGCCAAACCCCCGCCACACAGAGAGCACAATTGGGGTTGTCAGTGGGGGCGCCCCCACGATCATTACTAGCCATCCGGGCATCTCCGAGTCTACGTGCAACGTTTAAAATGGGATACTCGGAGCATTGACACGCAATTATCAACCCCCTTACACCTAAACCCTGATCTTGCGCACTTGAATCAATGTTTGAGATTGACTGGGATTCGGTGAGTATTCAATGGGATGTTCAAAAAAAAAAAACCAAAAATTCATTTGTTCTGATCTATAGGAAGAAGACCGCCGCCGGCGTCGTCGCAAGGCATCGACCATCCATGGCTGGCTCTGCATGTGGCGAGGAACCCTCATCGGGAACGAAAGGGTCCGCCAGCGTGGCCGTCGCGAGATGAAGGAGGCGCGCGCTATCCGCGCGTACTACAGTCAGCGTGCGCATGAAACTGCCGGTGGGGGCAGCGGCCCGTTCTCGCTCTTCCGCTTGGGCAGCTTCAGCAACGGCAAGCGCAACGCGAGCGCCGCAGCGCCCGCTCCTCCCCCTGTGCCAGCGCCCGCGCCCGCGCAGCGCTCGCCCCAGCGGCACAGGTCTCACAGTTCCCAACATCACCATCACCATCGCGGTGGAAACCGGACTACCCAGCAGCCTCCTCCGCAAAATCGCCCTGCGCCCGTTCAACGTAAGAGTAGCAGCAGACACGCCGCGCAGGAGCCCATGCGGCAGCGTAGTTCGCACTCCGCCAAGAGCAGGCCAAGTACCTCGCGACGACCTTCGGCGGCACGGCGTTGACAGACCGGTTATTGTCTATGAGCGAGCTCGCGGGTTCCACGAGGACTGTATTTGTCTGTCCCTTTCCGATCTTACGCGAGTGCTCCCTTTTTTTTCGGGGTTTACCAAGCCCTTTTTTTTTAATCCGAATTATTAACTCTCTATTTCCCTCTGTGAACCCGCGCTTGTGTATCGATTTCTACAAAGAGAACGCATAGTTTTATCCGTCCTAGTTGTAACTCCAGGTCCTCGAAATGGCCATGTACGTTTGCACGGTGTAATACTCTGCCCTCGCGGCGGGTTGTAATTACTATTTTGAGTTGTGCGGGCATCAGATCTTCAGATCTACGAGTGACGAAAATAGTGAGCCGTATTCTGCTCCGTTCATCGCGCGACGAATACGACACAAAGTACAGTAGCACGCTCTCCCACAGCAGAAAGACAAAAACCGGACTAGCACCTTCGGACTCGGACGTAGAAGAACCTTGTTTACCTTGCGGATCGTGCAGGAGCTGTAATCCGCTCCACTCATCCCGGCGATCTCGCGAGTAATGGCGCGCTCTCCTACAGCAGAAAGACAATAACCGGACCAGCACCTTCGGGCTCGGACGTCGAAGTAATCTTGTTTACCTTGCGAATCATGTAGGAGCACTGTCTTCCGGTCCGCTTATCGCGGCGATGGCGCGAAGAGTAAAATACAAATTAGCACGCCGCTCTCCACAGCAGAAAGACAGTAACAGAACCAGCATCTTCGGACTCGGACGACGAAGTACCTTGTTTTCATTGCGAATCATGCAGAAACTGTTTTTCCAACTCCACTCATCACCGAGATTGCGCTACGAGTAACGCCTAACGCCTAACCGGATCAGCACCTTCGGACTCGGACGCCGAAATAGCGACGGAGATAAAGTAGGCTTTGCTGGTCACCCGCGAAAGAGCCCGCGATCCAGTGGGTGTCTTCGGTTTCAATCTGTCGTCGATCTATTATTGTAATCAGGCTGTTCTGAGGAAGTAAGATGTGAGATGCGATGTAAAGCAGGCGTAAGACGTCGTCTAATGCCTCCGGGATATCGAGGGGTGACTTTAATTCACTACATCCACCGTTCCGAAATTCATTTTGCGGTGTATAGAGAAGGGACAGGGTTTCGGGGAGTGACGGACGGAAATGGTATGATGACGACGATAATAAGACCGATATAATATACCGTAAAGATATGGACAGCTACCTGTCAACTTAACAGCTTTGATCAACAGTCGATCATCGTCTTTGTTCTCTCGTTCGTACATATACCGGATCACTAGGGGGCGGGATATATGATAAGAGGGGAAAACGCCAGACAGGGGATTCGTCGGTAGGCAGTGCGCTGATTCACCACAGGCACGGGTGTAGGGATTGCCTCGTTGTCGTGTCTTGATCCAGGCAAACAATTGCCGGGTCAACCGCTTCATGATGTCTTCAGGGGGACCCACATGGATTTCCATATATAGCGTCATCTGGTCGGGTGGACCTTAAAATGACGGCATAAAGTCCTGTCACTGGCAACGTGGTGAACGACTAAACCCTCGTTGGTACCCGCTTGACGCCCGCAAGTATCAAAGTTCCTCAGAAGCCCTCCGGTTCGGCTATCTCACCTTCCCGACCACACCCAAGCCTTGGCACAACCCTTACAGCGCATGCATGGACGCTGTGGTTCCGTTCCACGTTAGGTTAATCTTCCGTCTCACCAGTTTCGGATACGGAAAATTCAATAGTTGAGCCAGTGCAGATACAGCCGACGGAGATATGGTGAAAAAGAGGATTGTTTTAAGGTGTAAAGCGGTGGTAAAACAAAAGCAAAAACAAAACGTCGATCGATCATACAGAACGAACACAGCAGCAGCAGGAGCGAAACGCTGAAGGCGGTTGGCCGGGGCTCGGAATGCTTGCACTTGCACGGTGCTCGTCATCGCACCCACCCGTGCGCAGCGCCACGCCCGGCGCCGTGTCCTCGCTCCTTTTCCACCACAAAGAGGGCATCGCGCAGTGTAACGACACGTCGTGTGTCTTCCTCTTCTTTCGCTGAGCCGGGCGCCTTGCCGGACGTGGGCACGTACGGCCGTGCCCAGGAGCTTCCTGCCGCAGCTGTTCCAGGCGTCGTGGCAGGTGCCGTCGTCGTCGCCGGTGCGGGACTAGCAGCTGGCTTCGGCTTTGGAGGCGGGGCGGACGAGGCATTGGACGCATTCATCCACGCGTATTTGCCCGTACTAAGGCCGGCGGCGTGGCTTGCGACGGCGTTGGACATCTTCTTGCGAACGTCCTCAGACATGTTCTTCGCAGTCACGCCGGGCCCATCTGCCTTCTTCTTTTTCTTTTTCGGCCCACCGTCGATGTCCTCTGCATCCCCAATTGCAGCGCCAGGCGCATGAGCAGCAAGGGCAGCGGCTTGGGCGGCTGCGAGCTCCTTCCGCTCACGTCGGATGCGCATCTCCTCTTCGCGTTCTGCACGTTCGAGAGCGGCAAGCTGCTTTGCAACGTCCCGTCGTACAGACACCCGCCACATAGGGGATCCGTCCGCATATGTAGACGGCGAACGGTCAAACTGTGATTCTGTACGATGAGCACTGGCTGCGGCCATCGCGACGAGGAGATCTTGCAGCCGCGCCCGTAAGGCCAGTGCGACATAGTTGACCGAGTCTTCTGGTACTTTTGAAATTTTGTGCTTCGTCCCAATCGCACGCATTGTAGGCCCCAGGAAGCGCGTGTCAAAGTTAGGAGTCGTGGGCTGTTTTCGCGAGCGGTCTTCATATGGACGGTATGCCTGGTGTTGGTCGGCACTGCGCTGTAATGTTTCTTCTTCCGCCTGAATTATATCAAAATTAAGCGTATGAGTGAGGATCGAGATGGATGAACAGACCCTTAGGTCCACTCCTGCACTTCCTAGGGCATCGTTGAGGGTGGCAACGTCTGCGGTGTCGAGTTGATTTGCCGCCTGCGAGGGCTGACGCTGTACCGCCGCAGTCACAGGCGCAGGCGTCTGAGCCTGTGCAGTTTGCGCTGGAGGGATGTAGGGCTGATAGTGGCCGTACGAAGCTTGCGGGTAGTGAGAATGTTGGAACTGCGTGTAGTACGTAGTCCTAGGACTGGCTGAGACCAGAAGCAACGGAACTGAGCAGTGCTTACGTGGCATTCGCGGATTGCTGCTGTAACACCGGGTCGATGGGTATTTCTGACGAGATTGGAGAGGTCAGTGGCACTTTGCAAATGTACAAGAACTTACGACCCTGGGCCCAAGAGGTAGGAGTGTACGAAGTGGTGGGAGTTGGGGCTGTTGGAGTCGATGTTGGAGCAGCCTCTGGGTCCGCTTTTGGGGCAGGAGCCTGGCTCATCGCGGTCGATGCACGCGTGAACGACTAGGTCACGGAGCGCACTGGTCGTCGCGGACTCGCTGCCAGTGCGTGCACGGAACAGCCAGGTGGCTGGGGTTCTTGATTACCGCTGTCTGGGGTCCTTGACTCCAAAGGAAATTAAATTGTGTTGTCACCTGACTGCTCTCACCATTTTCGTACTCAGGTTCCAAATGCTGCTCTTCAGGTTCACATCGCTCAGCGGGGATACACAAGGTTCAATTAATCAAGGAATTTCCTCTGCGGTAGTTTCGTCCTTCTAGAATGCCTTTCTGTCCGCCAATCGCGCTGGAGTATGAGCTCGCAAAATCCGCAAAGTTGGCTCTTTTACTCTCCGGGGAATCTGACGTCTGACGTAACACTACAACTCCTCTCAGATGTACAGGCCATAGCCTGCGTCAACTCGGACTTGCTAGCTCAAACAGAACTTCAGGCCCCGGTTGCATTCCGAGTTTTGACATATTTGTGTTAAGAATTCCAGCTGTTCCAGACTTGACAATGACGATTACCCCGACCCTTGTTTGACAGATAAGTCACCAGTCACGGGGCTTCTACTTTCGTGGAATTTCCAACTTCATAAAGTGGGATGCACGGCCTTTGTCCACGATTATGGATTATGTCAGTGACCCACTCGTCCCCGGGCTCATGAACAACGTCTGGTTTTTATTGAAAGCACTCTGTCACCCAAGTCCAGATCGTAACCCGGATGTAGCGTGAACACTTTCGACTCATCTAGGAGCAGGAGTCACCCAAACTACTCCACGGCGGTTGACCCTGGATGTGTTCGACCATTGATCGTCCCTGGTACCAACACTGCCCAGATGCACCATCTTCGCATCTCTAGCACGTCAGATAAGGTTCTCGACACAGTCGCGTCGAGAACTTCACGTTGCCCAAAACGATCAAGTGTTATCTGCACGACCTCCTCCATGTCCCTGCTATCTCCCCGGCTAGTGCGCTTTAGAAGCGTTGTTGATACTTGTTTGACATAAGCGGTAGCAACTTGCTAGCAGGCACCACGAGATGCGTTGCGTGGAAGATGGGGTCGTCGATAAAAGTCGAGGGTTACACATATCCCAGACGTGGGTCGGTGTATACCATTTGCGGGAAAAACCAGAAATTCATTACCGTATCCAAATGAAGGTCTGCAACAGTTTCATGTGCCTAGCATGAGGGTTATCAGCCAGTAGAGAGGCGTGGGCAACAGCGTGGGCGTTGCGGGTTCGTGGCAACGCAATACATCAGACCTCTTTTGTCTCTCATGCGATCTCACGCAGATCTCACGGTCTACGGCGAAACAGTCTACTGACTTAATTTCCTCAAGGTTCACGAGTTCATGGGCGTTCAGTTCGTCTAATCAAGTTATGTAGCACCAGTAGGGGGGCTAACTCGCCTGGTTCGGGTTCTTACTCAAAACCGATCAATGCGCGGGCGTCCAGAACTACGAGCTAAATGAGTATTGTTATCAGATCATGTGGTCACTATTATCCCCCGGCTATACCAAAGCGTTCGAGGCAATTATCTGGCGCTGCAAAGTGAGCACGTGAATTTCATATAGGAACACCACAATCAACTTCGCCAAACTCTGTGTGGTCCAGAGAAGCGCAGACACATAAGTCAGAACAATAACTTCCTTTAGAAGAGATGGTAGCAAACGGTAACCGGTAATCAATCAACATTCAGCGGCTGTCCCTAAGTCGTGATAGATTCCGCGGCCTGGCTTGGACACACTCATACTCGCGGTGTAGAACTTTGGTACTTTCTGTAACACCGGGCTCTATCGGTGACCATTCCCGACAAGTTTCAAGCTCATCGCCGAATCGAAGATGTAGTGTCCAAGCTTGGATACAGGATTTGGAGGGCTAGTGCGTTGTACAATGATAAGAGAAGGGTGGAAATAGGTATCGTCTTTCATCTGGTCACTGGCCACCGCATGATTATCTCATGCATACTCTTGAGTAACCACATCTCACAATCGATTTAAACGCACAACACATACTGTGCCTACAAGCACGGAGGTAGCACACTACTTCGGAATAGTCAACTTGCTAACAAGCACATTTCCCGCTTCTACCTTCTCTTTCCAATCCCTCTCAACTTCTCCAATATCCCACGTAGCCGCCAAATATCTGCCATATCAATCTCGTCAGAATCTGAACTGCAGCATGACCGGGCACATATGGCACATACTTTCCGTTCAACCAGTCGAGGCGACCCGAAGTGAGGTAGAGCATCGTTGCGGCTGGTAGTTGCAAAGTGTCAAAGGTCAAGTCATCAGGGTATTCAACACCCCCTTCTTCAGCCATCTGTGTCCTGATGGATCCCGGGTGCAACGCAAAGACGGCCAATTTGGGGTATTCTTCAAAGAGTAGAGACTGAGACACGTGAAAATGGTTTGAGCAAGCCTACGCACCAAGGGCGATGAATTCAACCAGGCGATTGATGGCATGCTTTGAAGTAGCATAGTCGCTTGCATGTGGGAAGCGGAGCTGTGCGGCATTAGAGGAGATGACCACGATACGCCCGCTAGATTTCTCGAGCGCCGATAGGGAGGCCCTTCACCGCTATTAGGACCGCGTCTCAGGAGAGTGAGAGGGTGATAAGGACAAACCGAACGATATTGTAAACACCTCGGACGTTGACCTCAAATGTGTTCCACCACCGATCGGGGTCCTTGTCACCCAACTCTACAGTCGGAAAGTTAGCACTGAGACCGGTATACCTCTTCACTAGCCCACGTACTTTGGTTGAAGTTGCTCAAAGCACCTGCATTGGCGATGAGGATATCGAGCCGACCGAACCGCTCGAGTGTGGCTTGTACGGCCGCCTCTGTAGCCTTGGGGTCTCGCACATCGGTGGGAATGGCAAGTACCTGAGCCCCCGAAACCGCTGCATGGATCACAGCGGCTGTCTTATCAAGAGTCTCTTGCGAACGTCCAGCGATGACCACGTTTGCACCGGCCTTTGCGTAGGTGATGGCGGTTTCCTGCCCGATGCCACGAGATGCGCCTGTGATGAGTACAACCTTGCCACGATATGTTTGGTTTGCGAAAGCGTCTTTTGGGTCAATCGTGGAGTACACACTACAGAGAGGGTAAGCGGAATAAGAGATGATGTGCACGTATAAGAATTACTCGTGGTGATTCATAACAGGGAGTTCTTCGTCGTAACCGGCAAAAGACTGAATCGGATCCATAATGCTGAGAGGAACACTGGAAGGAATGAGATGATGGGGACTAGCGCGGCCGCGGACCACCTTATATATCTGCTTCCCACTACCAAATTTCAAAAGCGAATGCGTGTGCTGACTGAGCACTCCCAACCAAACGAGTCACCCTCAACAACAAATGTCAGCAATAACTTCTCGTCAATTGAACGGCACTAAGTATTTCGGTGTTAAGAACTTCGAGCAACGTACTGTAGGCGTTACGCTCGCTTAGTAACCCCGATCGCTTATGCTGACACGAGGCACGCTTAGCGGCGCAAGACGAGAATTGAAGAAATAGGGGACACACTTATAGCCACGAGCTGGAGCAGTCATATATGAGCTCGGTCCTCGCAAAGCTGTCGAAAAGTGGCCTAACGCAGAAGTATGGGCGGCGGTCTGTGGGAACTTTTAGTATTCGACTGGCTATCTGGATGATACTGTATGATCGACACGGTTCTCTGTGCCTGCACGGACCAACGCAAGACCCATTAAATCCGAATCACACGTCAAAGTGCCTCCGTCCTTACGTGCGGTAGTCACCAGACCCGCGACACGAATGGGTACTGGTACCTTACCCCCACTTGAATTGTGCTGTTCACATCTGCCGCCCCCGCGTCCATAGAAGTTATGCCCGGCCTGGTACACACACCAATCCGTGTTGAATCAAGCAACCCACTCCACCCTTTTGACGGCGCAGACCCTGGCATCTCCAAATACATAGAGAAAATTCGTTGTCAGTCGGTGGCACATCGGTGGACCTTATGTCACGGTGTTGGCAGGAACTTGGGTGGGCGCAGATGAAGAACAAGCGCTTGTAGGAAAGGTGCGAAGGGAAAAGTCACGAGCAAAGGTTGTGCGGACAACGTCCTTGTGAATATGGGTTATCGAGCCCGGATGATGGTCAGGTATATTTGCACACCGGGTACGACGACGGCAACCATAGAACATTATCACCGTCACTAGTGGAGGTGGAGAATCTCGTGGGGACTGTATCGGCATTTTGGTATAGAGCGATGTAAGTGTTGACTCTAAGTTGCAAATGCATCTGCGGATATATTCCGGGATTGACCTATTATCGTTCTTCTGTGCTTCGAGAACGGCTTCAAAGGACACAGAACTCGTGCTGTAGTTCAGGAGATGTATCAGTGATGTATCCCGTACGCTACTGTAAATTTGGAAACTGTTTCTAGAAGGAATGAGAACTTGTGCCGCCGGGACTGTTTTCAGGAAAGAGGAAAGTGCCGGCAAGTTACGTGGATCAAGATGGCGAGCGATAGGCTGTCACCTTGTGCGGCGTAATTTTGAAGGACAGATTTCGGGACACCTGGTTCGTTCGAGGCGAGAGTAAACCAATGGTCGTTGTTCCGTTGCGCTCTTGAGACGATGCTGGAAATCATGGCTTTGACAAGCAAAGAAGTTCTTTGGACTCTGCTATTGTCCAAGCCTTTCACAATATGCTGCCCAATTTCAGCGGGTAGCAGTGGCCCATATCGGTCTTCAGAAAGGACTTTGTCGAACATCCACTGAAATGTTCCGGACACGTGTGCCGGATCGATGGCCTTTGCACAGATAATAAATAGCCCGCCAATTTTGACTGGCCCGGGGAGCAAATCGGATGAGAGAGTGCTGTTCATAAAAATTTCGTCAATCCCCCGAAAAGCCTCACTCTAGCGAGACTAGGCAGTGGGTTGTTGACCACTGGCACTTTCGAGTCGCGGAAGGTGGGCAGGCCGGCAAAGAAGCGTTCCGGTTCGTCGACATCGCGTTATCAATGTTATCATTCAAAGATTCGAACGTCCGCATAAAAACGCGCGTCCGATGGTAAATTTCGAGCAGTTTTTTCCGGTTTCTTCATGTCTTGCAGAGCACGTGAGAGCAATTTGTAATAACTGTTCTCTCTAGGTCACGAACCTGTTCCGAGTCATAGTAGGCCGCTGCCCGAGAAAAAAACCGCCTCCCGAGCCATCGAATAGCCCGCAAGATGAGAGATGGTATTCCAGTAATGCTCGGGCTGCGGTATAAAAACATGCCCTCTTGGAAGTTCCAATTTATTCTGGAAGTTTCGTGCCTTCCTCCGGCTCCAGACGACCAGCCTAGCCCTCCGCTACTGCGGACAGCGCGAGCCATGCTTGCAAGTCGGCGCCCACCGGAGTGCGCACGCGCGACCGAACTCTGCAAGATTTGATGCCATTGACGCATTGCGAATGCGCAGCTACCCTTCCCTATTGACATGTCAACTTCCTTTGGCCCCAGTTACCACATGCGCACTCGTGTGATGTTCCTCCTGCGAAAGAGTGGACTTCACGGCGGACCCTAGCTCCCATGCCAGGCACCTCCGCAGCCGCATTTTGCGTCTTTTGGTACCAGAACATTGGGCCACCAGGTTGTTGACCACTAGAGTCAGTGGCGCCCTTCTCTGCGCCGACGGACAGTCCTTCAGGTCTCCGCAGCTGCAACTGCGTGCCTTTGCCTACTTAAGAGTCAACTTGCCCTCTCCGGGCATTGGGGACCTTGCCTCTTCTCCCTCTCCCCCACGCACACTCGCTCCTTTCATCAGTGTTTCCTATATCTCTTTTAAAATGCCCCCAAGAGTAGCTCCTCCTGAAGGTGGTCGTGGTGAGCGCGGCCGTGGTTTTGGCCACGGCGGTGACCTTCTCGCCAATGGGCCGTCGCTATCAGTAGTAGGCCATGGGGGTCCTTCGCCTCCACTTCCTGCCGCACACGTTGGGGCCATCGGCGTCAGGCGCCCCGGGTATCGGAATGCGGGAACACCCATAAGGCTCTATGTTAACCATGTTACAACCGAGCTCACTCAGGGGATGATATACCATTACGATGGCACGTCCAACGCTGGTCCTCCATCCCTCTCGAGTGTGTCATTGACAAGCCCGCCACACCCTCCGTCGCGATTTAGTTGGTGAATTCATTAACGTTTCTTAACTTGAATCTCGCGTATTAATTACGGTCCAGTTATTCTTCCTGAACAGGAGCGCCCCATCGAAAGGAACTACCAGATCATTCGTGCCCTTCAAACCCAAGTCGAGAGCCGCTTCTCCACACGGCCTGGAGTGTTCGATGGAAGAAGGAACCTCTACACATCGTTCGACCTTGAATTTGCGTCTGGTGCACAGGAGGCAAGAGTTCGAGCTCGTTACTGTCGCCGGTCCTTTAGCTCATTTATCCCTCGTTTCCAAGTATATGGTACCAATGGGTCCTGCATCCCCCAGGGAGAGAGGTCCCGAACGTCAGGACTCGGTGTATACGGTTCGCTTGACGCACGTTGCCTCCATAAACCCCGAGTACGGGGCCATGGTGCTTTTATTCCCACCGAATGGACTGATGTTCGGTCGACTTCTAGGGTCCTGCAGCGCCATTTAGAAGACGAACCGAGCCACGACAATTCGGTTTTGACTGCCTTGACGGTACGCTCAATCACCTTCACTTTTTCTTTGAGTTGCATGCTCATTAATGGCGATTCTGCATAGGCGCTGAATGTCGCCGTTCGCATGGCCCCAACCAACAACTGAAAGAATCACTCCGACGACGAAAGTAGGGTGGTATGGGTTATCACGACGAATGTTTGGAATGAACACGATACATCCGTATAGGACCGTGCAAACGCTGATTTATGACGGCACCAGTCTGTGAGACTAAGGTTCCACATGAAATGAAAACAACAAAGCCAGCAAAGAAAAGGTAGAGGAAAAGCGTAGCAGTATAGGCAATGCTTCAACTGCCCACGGAGAGAGACACCTTTCCAACCCCTCGGGGGAAATAGCATAAATCCGCACTCCCATATGTGCACTTAGACGTGGCTGAGTGACCGTGTTGTATTTCCGCGCCCTTGCTGTAGCAAGGTCGCGAGCAGAGCATAAGTGAGACTGATGACCAAGCGCAAGAATCAAAGTGCATTGGCCCAGATAGCGCATGTCAGTGGAAAGAATGTGGGAGGGGGAAGAAAGGTTAGATCGATTCAGGTCAGCAAAAACCTAGCGCGTTGCACAATGACAAGAGAAAGGCAGAAATAGGGTTCCAAAATAAACATAAAAAAAGGCGGAAAAAAAATGTCATCTTTCGTCTGGTCACCAGGCATCATCAAATGATATCACGCATACTCTTGAGTAACAGCACCTCGCGATCTCTTTCAATGCGCAACACATACTGTGCCTACAAGCACGGAGGTAGCACACTACTTCGGAATAGTCAACTTGCTAACAAGCACATTTCCCGCTTCTACCTTCTCTTTCCAATCCCTCTCAATTTCTCCAATATCCCACGTGGCCGCAAAATACCTGCCATATCAATCTCGTCAGATTCTGAACTGCAGCATGACCGGGCACATATGGCACATACTTTCCGTTCAACCAGTCGAGGCGGCCAGAAGTAAGGTAGAGCATCGTTGCGGCTGGTAGTTGTAGAGTGTCAAAGGGGAAGTCATCAGGGAAATCAATGCCCGCTTCGTCAGTCATCTGTGTCCTGATGGATCCCGGGTGCAACGCAAAGACGGTCAATTTGGGGTATTCTTCAAAGAGTAGAGACTGAGACACGTGAAAATGGTTCAAGCAAGCCTACGCACCAAGGGCGATGAATTCAACCAGACGGCCGATGGCATGCTTTGAAATAGCATAGTCGCTTGAGTGTGGAATGCGGTACTGCGCAGCTCCAGAGGAGATGACCACGATACGCCCGCTAGTTTTCTCGAGTGCCGACAGGGAGGGCCTTTACCGCTATTAGGAGCCCGTCTCGGGAAAAAAAGAGGATGGTGAGAACGAACCGAACGATATTGTAAACGCCTCGGATGTTGACCTCAAATGTGTTCCACCACCGATCAGGGTCCTTGTCACCCATCTCTGCAGTCGGAAAGTTGGCACAGAGACCGATGTGCTTCTTTACTAACCTACGTACTTTGATTGAGGTTACCCGCAGCACCTGCATTGGCGATGAGGACATCGAGCCGACCGAACCGCTCGAGTGTGGCTTGTACGGCCGCCTCTGTAGCCTTCGGGTCTCGCACATCAGTGGGAACAGCAAGTACCTGAGCCCCCGAAACCACCGCGTGGATCGCAGCGGCTGTCTTATCAAGAGTCTCTTGCGAACGTCCAGCGATGGTCACGTTTGCACCAGCCATCGCATAGGTGATGGCGGTTTCCTGTCCGATGCCACGAGATGCGCCTGTGATGAGTACAACCTTGCCACGATATGTTTGGTTTGCGAAAGCGTCTTTTGGGTCAATCGTGGAGTACACACTACAGAGAAGGTAAGTTGAATAAGAGATGAAGCGCATGTACAAAGTAAATTGGAATTTACTCGTGGTGATTCGTAACAGGGAGGCGTTCATCGTAGCCGACAAAGGACTGAATAAGATCCATGATACTGAGAGGAACACTGGAAGGGACGAGATGACGGGGACTACCGCGGCCGCGGGGCCTTCTTATATAGTTGCTTCCCTCTCCCAAATTTCGAAACGAACGCGCAAGCGGACTGAGAATTCCTAATCGAACGAATCATCACGACCCCGACACCTCAACAAATGACAGTAAATTCTAGTCAATAGAACGACACTAAGATAAGGATTTAGAGCAACGTACTACTAGTATAGGCGTCACGCTCGCGGGTAACCCCGATCGCTTGGGGCCAGGCATGGACACTCGGCCCAAGATGAGAAATGATTTGGAAAATTCAAGTCTTCTCAGAGAAATAGGGGTACACACTTATAGCCAACACTGGCAATCATACATAGGCGAGACCTCGACTGTCGAAAAGCAGCCAAACGCAAAAAGGAAACAATAAGGGCTGTCCAGATTACATAAGATCCACACGTTCTCTGTAACACGTAACAGCAGAACAGACCAACGCAAGACCCACCCGTTAAACCCAGGTCCCTTTGAAATGCCCCCGCCCTTACGTGCTATAGTCACCAGACCCGCGGAACGAATAGGTACTGGACTAGTACCTTACTCCCGCTTAAATCGATCCTTGGCATTCACACCTGTCGCCGCGGCGCCCATAGTTGTTACGCCCTGGTACACATCCCTTGCACATTCCAGTCGGTGTTGAATCAACCAGTCGGACCAAACTTTGATGGCGCCGGTCGGGACACTGTCATCTCCAAATACATCGAGAGAATTTTCTCAATGTATTTGGAGATGGCAGGGGAAGATGACAAGAAGTTGACTAAGCCCGGGGAGCGGGTGCCTAGCTTGCAAGGAATCTCGCATAGAAAATTGAGAAAAACTTGGAGTACGGAGGCCACGCAACACGTAACTTGTTTGGCCGGTCCACGAGATATGCAATCGATCTGGGAATAACCAATCCCGGCGGGCGTTCTCGCCATACCGTAGCAGGCCGATTGAACAGGACCTCCATCATGCTGGTGGCATCCTAATCTTTGTCAGTATCTGTCTTCAATCAACCTAATGGGTCATAGACTGGTTGACTCTCTGCGTAATGGGTGTGCTGCTTTACTAACCTACATACTTTGGGTTGAAGTTGTTCAAAGCACCTGGGTTGGCAATGAGGACATCGAGCCGACCGAACCGCTCGAGTGCAGCTTGTACTGTTTGCTCAAGCCCCATTGGGTCAATCGTCGAGTACACACTACAGAGAGGGTGAGTGGAATAGGGGATGACACGTATGTATAAGGTAAATCGGAATTTACTCGTGGCGATTCGTAACACGGAGATCTTCATCGTCTGACAAGACACTGAATCGGATCCATAGTGCTGAGAGGAACACTGGAAAGGACGGGATGATGACCAAGATGGTGAATCTGGACTATATATATGCTTCCCTCTCCAAAATTTCAAAACGAACGTGCTGACTGAGCGGCATGGATGCTTAGCGCAAAATGAGCTTGAAGCTTGAAGAATAGGGGCACAGTTATAACCATGAGCCTCCAAAAACGAGCGAGGGCTTGCACAGGGAGGCTGTTGAAAAGCGCCGAATGCTTATTGAAGTGGTAGTTGTGAGTGTGGCGGTCCGTGGGAACTTTTATTCGACCGTCCACACTTGGATCCACACGCTTTCCGTAACACCTTGTGGGTTACTGTAAACTACTACCCGTTAAAATGGGCTATCCCCACCTCCGCAGGCCGTCTTTCCCGCGGTACTGGTACTTTACCCCCACTTGAATTGATCACACCTGCCGCCATGGCGCCCATAGTAGTTACGCCCCGGTGCACATATCAATCAGTGCCAGTGTCGCGGTTGAATCGCGCCGATCTTATGTCATCTGGACAACCCCTACTTTGTTGCATTTGGCTGCTTTTCGATAGTCGACCCTTCGCTCATGTATGATTGCTCCAGCTCATGCTTATTGTGTACCCCTATTTCTTCAAGACTTGAACTCTTCGTATCATTCTCGTCTTGCGCTAAGTATCCCTGGCCTGTGTCAGCATAAGTGATCGGGGTTACTACCTGCAAGCGTAACGCCTACTGTACGTTTCTCGATATTCTTAACACCGAAACGCTACTTATAATTAGTTAGTGCTATCTGACCGACTAGAAGCCGACATTCTTTGGTTTGAGTTGAGATTGTGAGTCATAGTGACCCGTTGGTTCGGGAATGCTCAGTCAGCATGAACCTCAGTCAGCAAGTTCGTTTTTAATTTTGGGAGAGGGAAGCACATATATAAGATGGTCCCGACTCAGACGGCACCACCATCTCCTTGTTTTTCCAGTTACTCTCAGTATTATGGATTCGTTTCAGTCTTTTATCGGTTACGATGAAGACCTCCCTGTCACGAACCGCCACGAGTAAGTTCCAATTTATTTTGTACATGCGCTTCATCTCTTATTCAACTTACCTTCTCTGTAGTGTGTACTCCACGATTGACCCAAAAGACGCTTTCGCAAACCAAACATATCGTGGCAAGGTTGTACTCATCACAGGCGCATCTCGTGGCATCGGACAGGAAACCGCCATCACATATGCAATGGCTGGTGCAGACGTGACCATCGCAGGACGTTCGCAAGAGACTCTTGATAAGACAGCCGCTGCGATCCACGCGGCGGTTTCAGGGGCTCAGGTACTTGCTGTTCCCACTGATGTGCGAGACCCCAAGGCCACAGAGGCAGCAGTACAAGCCACACTCGAGCGGTTCGGTCGGCTCGATGTCCTCATTGCCAACGCAGGCGTTTTGAACAACATGAATCAAAGTACGTAGGTTAGTAAAGAAGTACACCGGTCTCAGTGCTAACTTTCCGATTGTAGAGTTGGCTGACAAGGACCCTGATCGGTGGTGGAACACATTTGAGGTCAACATCCGAGGCGTTTACAATATCGTTCGGTTCGTTCTCACCAACCCTCGCTTTCCCGAGACCAGATCCTAATAGCGGTAAAGGGCCTCCCTATCGGCGCTTGAGAAAACCAGCGGGCGTATCGTGGTCGTCTCCTCTGGTGCTGCGCAGCTTCGCATACCACATGCAAGCGACTATGCTACTTCAAAGCATGCCGTCAATCGGCTGGTTGAATTCATCGCCCTTGGTGCGTAGGCTTGCTTGCACCATTTTCACACATCTCAGCCTCTACTCTTTGAAGAATACCCCAAATTGACCGCCTTTACGCTGCACCCCGGAACCGTCAAGACCCAGATGACCGGAGAAGCGGGCATTGAACCCCCTGATGACTTGATCTTTGACACTCCGCAACTGCCAGCCGCGACGATGCTCTATCTTACTTCTGGTCGCATCGACTGGTTGAACGGAAAGTCAGTCGTATATCTGGCTGGTGGTGTTGTATTTCAGATTCTGACGAGATTGATACGGCAGATATTTGGCGGCTACGTGGGATATTGGAGAAATTGAGAGGGACTGGAAAGAGAAGGTAGAAGCGGGAAATGTGCTTATTAATAAGTTGGCCATTCCGAAGTAGTGTGCTACCTCCGTTGTTGCAGGCAGAGTATGTGTTGCGCATGAAATAGATCGCGAGATGTAGTTTGGTTACTCAAGAGTATGCATGATATAATCAAGTGGTGGTCAGTGACCGGACCGGACTCGGACGACGCCTTTCTCGTCATTGCACAACGCACTAGCCCTACAAGTCCCATCCCGTAGCCCACCTTGGAGCCTCGTACGGCGCATACCACATCTTCAATTCAGCGGATGAGCTTGAACCTTGTCGGGAATACTCGCCGATAGAGCCCCGGTGTTATAGAAAGTACTTCACTGCGAGTGGCCCAGTGTGACTTTGCTCTCGATGTGGTTTGGAGATAGCAGCGGAAGATGACAAGGAGATGACCGAAGCCCGAAAGCGGACGCCGATGGTATCCCAATATTTGTCTTCTGTGCTAGGTCATAGACTGGTTTATTCTCTGCAGCCGTTTCCACATTGACCTCGGTGTCTACTATGCAGGGCGTTCGCCCAAATTCGCAGGACACCACCACATTCTTCCTCGCAAATATCCATCAGGCTCTTGCCGACCCAAATCTATCCGGCTTTTCTTCCCCTTTCACATTCTCTCCACCGTCATACGCTGTCTGGGTCAACGCACTTGGTTCTTGAGCTTAGTCATCAGTCTTGTGCTCTGCTTGCGACCTTGATACAGCAGTGGGCACGGAAATACAACATGGCCATTCAGCCACGCCTAAGTGTACACTTGCGGGTGCGGGTTCATTGTTTTCTATTCGGGAAGGGTGGACCCGAAGTGGTTTCTCCTTCCGCGGGTAGTTGAAGCATTGCCTGCGTCGCTACACCTTTCCCTCTACCCCTTCTTTGTCGGCCTTGTTGTGTTCATGTGGTACTTTAATCCTTGCTTTAACCTCTCAATTCTCATACTGGTCCCGTTGTGGGTCAGCGGTGACTCGTGGCCATTTACACGGTTCTATATGTATATTACGTTCATGCCGATCATTCGTCATGACCGCCCATCCCATACCCACTTTCATCGCCAGCATGGTTCGTTGCTACTTGGATATCATTTGTCGTCTTGCGGGATAATCGAAGGTTTGTTAGACGGTTTTTTCTCGGGCAGACTGCGAACACCCTCTTGACATGGAGAACCGTTATCGCGAATTGCTCTCACCGGGCATGCTGAAGACTCTCGCCGTCGACTCTACCCGTCCCGTCCAGTCACGATGTACTGATGGTCCTCATCTAGCTGATTGCAAAAGCAAACCCCGACTTCCAGTCAGTGGGATCCGGAGGGGATGGCGGGGCAACCGACACCAATTTCTTCCTTGAGCCACTGGACCCGTCCCTCTTCCCGAGTACTCCATCCTCCATGGAAGCGCACAACTGTTTCGCCGCCGAATAGGCGAGGTATGTTTCATGTACAGCCCTCTCATCAGTGCCCTGCATCCCGATAAACACATGCACAGCACCGCCCCCACGGTCCACTCCTCCGCTCAGCAGACACTCTCAGCGCATGGCACGGCATCCGTCACCGTCGTCGGCTGCTCTCTCGGGGCAGTGGTCACTCCTCGAAGGTGTCTACCTCCACCTTCGTCCCAGCGCGAGCGTGAACGTGTAGATAAACGGCTACAGCATGTCCCGCGTTGGCGGTCACAAGTGGTGATGAGGGTCCTGATTTCCCGTAGCCAAGGTCCAAATGCGCGCAGGTCTCAGTGAAAAAAAAAAAGTAGTATTATATCGATCGCGTTGTACAATAAAATGACCGTCTATGACTTCGCTAACGCGTGTGTTTCTAGAGGTGATTGCAATTATGCTACCAATATCACACAATGCATTGCCATATGTGCCACGTCTCTGCGACTTGAGAGAAAGTGAGAGAAACGAGTCCAGAGTTCGTTGCCCACTTTTGGCGGAGTCGCTTCTGACCATGTGGTGGCGGGTGCGACAATTTGTACTGGACGGCCCCATCGTCGGGTCCCGAACCAACCAGATAATGATTATCTCATTTGGCCGGTGCGGGGCGCGACGATTTGGCCCCTGGGGCGATAGGCTCTAAAGTGTTTCTGTAGTAAGAATTTCGAGCAACGTTAGGCGATACGCTCACTGACTGGCACGCCAGTGGTAGGTGGTGACTAATCCCCATCAGGCCCCATCGCTTATTAAAGTTCCCACGGACCTCCGCCTTTACTACTACTTCCTATTGCATTCGGCTGCTTTTCGACACTGGCAGTCGAGCTCTCGCTCATGTATGATTGCTCCAGCTCATGCCTATTGTGTACCCCTATTTCTCCAAGACTTGAATTCTTCATAACATTCTCGTCTTGCGCTAAGTGTCCGTGCCTGGCCTGTGTAAGCATAAGCGATCGGGGTTACCTACGAAGGTAACGCCTACTGTACGTTTCTCGAAATTCTTAACACCGAAGCACTTACAGTTAGTTAGTACCATTTTACTGACCAAAAGCCGACATTCGTTCAGATTGTGAGTAATACTGTAATGACTCGTTTTACGGGAGTGCTCAGTCAGCACGAACCTCAGTCAGCACGTTCATTTTTTATTTTTGGAGAGGGAGGCCAATATATAAGATGGTCCCGACTCAGACAGCATTACCATCTCGTTCTTTCCAGTTCCTCTCAGTATTATGCACCCGTTTCAGTCTCTTGTCGGTTACGATGAAGACCTCCCTGTCACGAATCGCCACGAGTAAGTTTCAATTTAACTTATAAATGCGCGTCATCTCTTATTCAACTTACCTTCTCTGTAGTGTGTACTCCACGATTGACCCGAAAGACGCTTTCGCAAACCAAACATATCGTGGCAAGGTTGTACTCATCACAGGCGCATCTCGTGGCATCGGACAGGAAACCGCCATCACCTATGCAATGGCTGGTGCGAACGTGACCATCGCTGGACGTTCGCAAGAGACTCTTGATAAGACAGCCGCCGCGATCCACGCGGCGGTTTCAGGGGCTCAGGTACTTGCCGTTCCCACTGATGTGCGAGACCCCAAGGCCACAGAGGCAGCCGTACAAGCCACACTCGAGCGGTTCGGTCGGCTCGATGTCCTCATTGCCAATGCAGGTGCTTTGAGCAACTTGAACCAAAGTACGTAGGTTAGTAAGGAATCACACCGGTCTCAGTACTAACTTTCCGACTGTAGAGTTGGCTGACAAGGACCCTGATCGGTGGTGGAACACATTTGAGGTCAACATCCGAGGCGTTTACAATATCGTTCGGTTCGTTCTCACCAATCCTCATTTTCCCGAGACTAGATCCTAATAGCTGTAAAGATCCTCCCTATCGGCGCTCGAGAAAACTAGCGGGCGTATCGTGGTAGTCTCCTCTGCTGCTGCGCAGCTTCGCATCCCACATGCAAGCGACTATAGTACTTCGAAACATGCCGTCAATCGCCTGGTTGAATTCATCGCCCTTGGTGCGTAGGCTTGCTTGAACCATTTTCACATATCTCAACCTCTACTCTTTAAAGAATACCCCAGATTGACCGCCTTTACGCTGCACCCCGGAGCCATCGAAACCCAAATGTCCGGAGAAGCGGGCATTGAACCCTCTGACGACTTTCCCTTTGACACTCTGCAACTGCCAGCCACGACGATGCTCTATCTTACTTCTGGTCGCGTCGACTGGTTGAATGGAAAGTCAGTCGTACATCTAGCTGGTGATGTTGTATTTCAGATTCTGACGAGATTGATATGGCAGATATTTGTCGGCTACATGGGATATTGGAGAAATTGAGAGGGATTGGAAAGAGAAGGTAGAAGCGGGAAATGTGCTTATTAATAAGTTGGCCATTCCGAAGTAGTGTGCTACCTCCGTTGTTGCAGGCATAGTATGTGTTACGCATTGAAATAGGTCCCGAGATGTGGTTACTCAAGTATAATCAAGTGGTGACCAGTGACCTGACCGTACTCGGACGACTGGCTTTCTCAGGCTCTTGTCGTGATTGCACACCCCAACGCATTAGCCTTCCAAGTCCCATAGTTCAACTTGGAGCCTCGTATGATGCATACCACATCTTTAATTCGGCAATGAGCTCGAACCTTGTCGGGAATATTCACTAATAGAGCCCCAGTGTTACAGAAAGTACTTCACTGCGAGTGTGAGTGTGCCAAGGAGTGTGCTCTCGATGTCAAACGCACAAAACCAAAGAGTCATGGTGCCGAACACAATCGAAACTATAATGATAATGACCGAGACCTCAATTGTTGTAGTTATGAGACAGACTCGTATTGTCCTACCTAAGAGACTAGACAGTTAAGAAGTTTGGCCCATCCTCAGTTGTCGCAAACCGATATATATGATTCGCGACCCAACGCGTGATATGCTCGCTATCACGTGAGAGAGATGCCAAGTGGCGTGACAGTTGCTGTTTTTCCGCATCCAGTCACGCGCCGAAAAAGGAAGGTGCCAAGAAGGCACGTTTCGAGCTGTCATTCTGTTTAAACTCAGATAGTGAGAAAAAGAAAATATGTTTATTAGTCCATGAATAATATTACAGAAAAGGCATAATACGTCATTTAAGTTTAAAGAAAAACATAATGTATGTTTTATTAGCTAACTACTTTACATTGATTTTTCTAAGTCGATTTACTGGGCGCGAGGGTGTGGAGAGAGTGCCCGCCCCTTCGGTTTCGCGCATGGCCCTCGCCCGGGTTGCGCCCTGCCCCGCTCGCACATCCTCCCACCTTTGCGAGAACGCGGGGGGGCACCACCCTTGTGCGTACACCCCTCCGTTCGCGTGCGGCCTTCCTTTGTTGCACCCCACCCCGCCCTGCGCCGCCCCGCCCGCGCATCCTTCAACCTTTGTGCGCATGCCAGGACACGGCGCTGGCTGTGCAACCACAGGCCATTCGCCACTCGGGTTGCACCGCCCCTCATTCCATGTGCCCCCCTTGCGTGCACCGCCCCCCGCCCCTCCTGCGCCCACAGCATACGCGCAAAGGGGCGTGTGTGGGAGCAGGCGGGGGTGGGTTTACCGGGGTGCGGGGGTGGCGCGCCCCGCATAAGCGATGCGAGGGGGGAGGGGGGGCGCGCTGTCCCTCTGCACATCACTTTGCGCGAAGGAGAGTCGGGGGTGCATGTGGGGTTGTCGTAGCCCGTGCGGAGGGCGTTGGAGGTGCGGGCGGGATGGTCGTAGCCCGTTCAGAGGTGGTCGGGAGCGCGTGACGAGGACGCGGCGGGGCGACCACACGAGGGTGGGAGGGTGAGTATGTGGTGGCGTCGAAATAAGGTTTGTGTGCTGAGTCCTAACGACGTCACGTGGTTTATCCGCCCTTCGTCCATGGCCATGGCCGCCGTCTGTTACGTAACGACAGCGCACGTGACCCTGAGCCCCTAGAAGAAGGGCAACTGGAAGAGGAACCATTCGGCGACGATCAAGTATGGGCAGCAGTATTTACCCAGGAAGAGCAACGCCACGCAGAAGTCATGCGACAACGGGCCGAGTACCACGGCATGTTGCCAAGCACGGACTCACGTGACAAAGAAGAAGTCGAACGGATGTTACAAGACACGCAAGCAAGGATGGAACGGCTCTCCCTAGAACCAGATGAGCGGCATTTGCCGGGTGAGCGATCGGCTTATGCACGGACAGAATCAGAGGAATGATCACGTGACCTTATCAGGATGGCACGTGACGAGTCTAGAAGCGGCTAGAAGGCCATGGACTATGCCTTATCGTAGCGCCTTGGGGCACGATAGGCGAACGCATTATCATTGGACAGGACCCTTATCGTTCTTATCATGCTATCCCCTATCATCGGCATTAGCAAAAGGGCTGTGTATGTATCACGGACTTATGGTATCGATATCTCGAGGGGCTGTGCTTATCACGCCTCATGGTCTCTTATCTTGGACTTTACTTATCTTTGTGGTTCCTGGATGACTCATTCCTAGGATCGTTGTATTAGGGTTTGCTGGGTTTAAACCTGCACCCTCTCTCGTATATAAAGGCTGAGGACTTCGCTTTCATACCTTAGCTTTAGCAACTTGTATTCTTTCGCATTCAATCCTAGTTCTCTGCCTAGTGCTCTTCGCCTAGTGCTCTGCCATCCATCTTGGTGCGATTAGTCAGGAAGCCTGCCAAGCAGCCCCACAGACAAGGGGAACCATCGACCGTTCACGCCAGTTTCGAGCAAGTCAAAGCCGAACACTTAGGAACGAAGGATTACCTGAACACGATTGGAGTCACGTGATCGGTGAACCCCAGCACAGCGTTAAGTCAACGCAATACGGCCGCGGAACCGTAACACCGTCCCTCTCATATGCATTCGCCACGCCTGTTTGCGCGTGTGCTTCCCGTTGACCCCCCTCCCCCCCATCCTTCCCACACAGACAGGGGATGCATAAGGTGCGCTGTCCACCGCCTTTCCGCGATCCCACACATACTCACCCTCCCACCCTCACGTTGCCGCCCCGCGGCGTCCTCCTCGTCACGCGCTCCCGACCACCTCCGAACGGGCTACGACCATCCCGCCCGCACCTCCAACGCCCTCCGCACGGGCTACGACAACCCCGCACGCACCCCCGACTCTCCTTCGTGCAAAGCGATGCGCAGAGGGACAGCGCGCCCCCCCTCCCCCCTCGCATCGCTTATGCGGGGCGCGCCACCCCCGCACCCCGGTAAACCCACCCCCGCCTGCTCCCACACACACCCCTTTGCGCGTATGCTGTGGGCGCAGGAGGGGCGGGGGGCAGTGCGCGCAAGGGGGGCACACGGAACGAGGGGCGGTGCAACCCGAGCGGCGAACGGCCCATGGTTGCACAGCCAGCGCCGTGTCCTGGCATGCGCGCAAAGGTTGGAGGATGCGCGGGCAGGGCGGCACAGGGCGGGGCGGGGCGCAACAAAGGAAGGCCGCACGCGAACGGAGGGGTGTACGCACAAGGGTGGTGCCCCCCCGCGTTCTCGCAAAGGCGGGAGGATGTGCGAGCAGGGCAGGGCGCAACCCGGGCGAGGGCCGCGCGTGAAACCGAAGGGGCGGGCACTCTCTCCGCACCCTTGCGCCCAGTAAATTGACTTAGAAAAATCAATGTAAAGTAGTTAGCTAATAAAACATACATTATGTTTTTCTTTAAACTTAAATGACGTATTATGCCTTTTCTGTAATATTATTCATGGACTAATAAACATATTTTCTTTTTCTCACTATCTGAGTTTAAACAGAATGACAGCTCGAAACGTGCCTTCTTGGCACCTTCCTTTTTCGGCGCGTGACTGGATGCGGAAAAACAGCAACTCCGCACAATCCTCAAATAGATCAGTCACGAGAACGCGACATTGACAACGTCGATCTTAGGCTGATAAGTGGTATAGTAACGGGTAACAAATTGAAAACTAAAACTATGGGGGTACTCTGAAGAGGCGATGCTCCTTTGTGCAGCAAAAAGAAATCATAAGGCATGCATTACTCGTTAGGGATAGACCCAAGCGTTTTAGTATTCGCCAGCCTCCTCGACGTCGGCAGAATCGATTCCAACTTCTTCATAATCCTTTTCGAGAGCAGCAAGGTCCTCACGTGCCTCACTGAACTCACCCTCCTCCATACCTTCACCGACATACCAGTGCACAAACGCGCGTTTTGAGTACAGGAGATCAAATTTGTGGTCCAGCCGACTCCATGCTGTGGAGATAGCAGTTGTGTTGGACAACATGCACATGCTCCGTGCGACCTTGGCTAAATCGCCATCGGGAACGTGTGATGGGGGTTCATTGCAGACACCGATCTTGAAGCCAGTGGGACACCAGTCGACAAACTGAATGGTCCGCTTCGTCTTGATGTATGAGACGGCAGCTGTGACGTCCTTGGGTACAACATCACCACGATACAAGAGTGCGCAGGCCACTTCGTACATCCGTAAGTAAAGCACGTGTAAAAAAAAGGCCTAGTTCACTCACTGTACTTGCCCTCGCGAGGGTCACACTTAACCATCTGGTTACCTGGTTCAAAACAAGAGAAGGTCATATCTGCAACGGAATTTTGCTCGTGGTGGGCCTTCTCTGCAGAGACAATAGGAGCAAAGGTAGCGAGAGGGAAGTGAATACGCGGGAAGCTGTAATCGTCCTCAGCTGACTTAAAAAAGTGATGCGAGTCATGTACTCACGGCACAAGGTTGGTCTGGAATTCGTTCAGATCGACGTTAAGGGAACCATCAAAACGGAGGGATGCCGTAATCGATGACACGACTTGGGCAATAAGGCGATTCAAGTTCGTGAAGCTGGGCGATGAGATACCCAAGCTCTTTTTGCAGATATCGTAAATGGCTTCATTATCAACCTTCAAGATAATGGTCAGTACGACAGTCCCTGCGAGCACGACAACAGTACCATAAAAGAACAGTCGGAGTGCTCGAGGGTGGTATGTGTGGTGAGGACGGAATTGTAAGGCTCGACGACCGAGTTTGCAAGGGTCGGTGCAGGGTAGACGCTGAACTCCAACTTGCTCTTCTTGCCATAGTCGGTAGAGAGGCGCTCGAGAATGAGCGCACCGAGACCGGAACCGGTGCCACCACCAAAGGAGTGGAAAACAAAGAAGCCCTGTAGCCCTGTGCAGTTGTCGGCGAGGCGTCGAACTCTGTCCATCACATTGTCGATCTGCTCCTTTCCGATCGTGTAGTGACCACGTGCATCTTGTGAGAGCGAAAACAGAAAACATTCAAATCACGAAAGTGATAGAAAAGGACGTTGCTTACAATTGGATGCAGCATCCTCTTTGCCGGTAATCATGGTCTCTGGATGGAAGAGGCTGCGGTATTTGCCGGTGCGCACCTCATCGACGACGTTCGGCTCGAGATCGATGTAGAGAGAGCGTGGAACATGCTTGCCCGACGACGTTTCCGAGAAAAATGTGCTGAAGCCCTCGGCATTGTCAGAGGGATTGGTAAGGCGACCGTCGGGCTGTATCCATATCACTACATGACACGTAGAAATATACAACTGGACAGGTGGCACGTACACTTAGGCCGTGCTCGATTGTGTAGAGTTCCCCTGTCACACAGGCGAATCATCAGACAGAGCGAATGTAAAATAACGCGGCAGACGCGTCAAATTTGACCCAGTCCGCAACAGAGCCTCTAATCGAAGAAAGGGAACCCAAGACTTACAACATGCGTTGCCGATCTGTACACCGGCCTGGCCAACATGGACGGAAATGACTTCGCGCATTTTTCTTCTCGGGGAAATAGAGGCTGGGTAAAGGTTCAGCCAAAGCACCGTGTAGATAATAGGGTAGCGGGTATGTCTTTTGACTTACTATGAGGATCGAGGAAAGGAATGAAAGAAGAGGGTGAAGAAAAGGGCGGAGGGTTGAACGGAACGTGTTATCCTCGCGCGTAAAATATCTCGTAAGGCTTTCCCATGGCCACTTAAGGTTAAGCGTTAATTACATCGCCGCGCAACTAAAAAGTCTCGTACTAAAGACATTTTCACGCGTATGGCTTACGATCCATCTACTAACACAGAAAACAAAATACTACCATCGAATCGCCTTGCACTGCCCCAACACCTGGCCTAGCAAGTTAAAACTACGTTTTGCTAGTAGATTCGCCATGCGGGTAGTGCAGAAGTTGATATCCTGGCTCTTCGGCGTCTTGAGACGGCTGCAAATGCGGAGGTGGCAACTGTAGTGGGTTGTGTGAGGTGGCGATAGTTTTAGTGGGATTTAACTTACTAAAGGTGGGCCCGAAGCGTCTTTGTCCTTGCGAAAGGCGGCCAACGTGCTACCCTCGCCCACAGCAACAACACCCCGATCTGGTTCAGAGACCGACCGTGGAGAAGTTGTAGGAAGAACCGCAGCTGGTATCAAGGGTTGAGACTCTGGTCCAGAGGGTGGATGATTGGATCGTGTCGCGTAAGGGTCTGAGGAAACCTGCGGGGCTGCAAGAGGTGCGTTGCCGAGAAGAGGAATAGAAGATAAAGGTGGAACGTCTGATCTATCGGGAGAAGACACGCGAAGGTCTGCATTGAGCTGATGGCCAACAGCACCAGGTGGGGGGGTTGAGGCAAGGAGACGAGTAGTTGGCCCACGTTTCAGTGGTAAAATGGGCCCTCGTTCCGTCGGTGTCTTGCCTCGTGCGGCATCAGCGGTGACCGAATTTGATAAACCTCTGGCTGTTATCTGACGAGAAGGGTGGGATGACGCGATGTTAGGGGCCGATATATTGTTGTCAATCGGCGGCACATCCGTGGACCTTACGTTGGCAGGTATTTGAACGGGTGCGGACGAAGGACCAGCGCTTGTATGAAGGGCGCGAGGGGGAGTATTGCGAGCAAAGGTTGTGCGGACAATGTCCTTGCGAACATGTGTTGTCAAGTCCGGACGATGGTCAGGGATAACATTATCATCGTTGCTAGTAGAGGTGGAGAATCTCGTGGGGACTGCGTCGGTATTTTGATGTAGAGTGGAGTAAATGTTGCGAATGGGTTCGAGGATTAAGTCCGGGATTGAAGTGCTTTCGTTCCCCTGTGCTTTGAGAACGACTTCATTCCAGAGGACACAGAAGTCGTGCTGTAGTTCGGGAGACGTGTCCCGTACGTTGAAATTGGAAACTGTTTCTAGAAGGAACGACAACTCGGGCTGCCAGGACTGTTTGCGGAAAACGTGAAGGTGCTGGCGAATGACGTGAATAAAGATGGCAAATGACAGGCTGTCACCTTGTGCGGCGTAGTCTCGAAGGACAGATTTAGAGACTCCTAGTTCGTTGGAAGCGAGAGTAAACCAACGGTCATTGCGCCGTTGCGCTCTTGCGACAATGCTGGAAACCATGGTTTTGACAAGCAAAGCAGTTCTTTGGTCTCTGCTATTGCTCCAGCCTTTCACAATATGCCCAATTTCGGCGGTTAGCAGTGGCCCGTACTGATCTTCGGAAAAAACTTTGTCGAACATCCACTGAAATGCTCCGGGGAAGTGTGCCGGATCAATCGCATTTGCACAGATAATAGCCCGCCGATTTTTGACTGGCTCGGGGAGCAAATCGGATAAGAAAGTGCGATCCATGAATTCCGTCAATTCCTCGGAAAGCCTCAATTTTTGCACCTCAGTGAGACGGGGCAGTGGATTGCTGACCACTCTCGAGTCGCGGAAGCCAGGCAAGCCGGCGAAGAAGCGTTCCAGTTCGTTGTCGTCGTTCAAAGATTCGAACGCCCGCATGAATGTGTGGATGTCAATGTCCGATGGTAAATTTCGAGCAGTATTTTCAGCTGTCTTCACCATGCCCCGTGATAGCAATTTGTGATAATTGTTCTCCAGGTCACGAAGCCGTTTATAGGTTGCCCAAGATAAAAATCGTCTCCCAAGCCATCGAATAGCACGCAAGATGACAAATGGTATCCCAGTAACAACAGACCACGCCAACGATGAAAGTGGGGTATGGTATGGGCTATCATGACGAATGATTGGCATGAACGTGAAACATCCGTATAGGACCGTGCAAAAGCTAACCCATGACAGCACCAGTCTGAAGATTGTGAGATTAATGTTCCACATGAATACAACAAGGCCGGAAAAGAAGAGGTAGAGGGAAAGGTGTAGCAGCGTAGGCAATGCCTCAACCACCCACGGAAGGAGAAACCTCTCTACCCCTTCGGAAAAAAAAGCATGAATCCGCACTCGCAAGTGGGCACTTAGCCGTGGCTGAATGGCCGTGTTGTATTTCCGTGCCCACTGCTGTAGCAAGGTCGCAAGCAGAGCGCAAGTAACACTGATGACCAAGCTCAAGAACCAAAGTGCGTTGACCCAGACAGCGTATGTCGGTGGAGAGAAGGTGGGCGGGGACAAAGGGAGGGAAAAGTTGGATCGATTCGGGTCAGCAAGAACCTGATAGATATTTGCGAGGTAGAATGTGTTGGTATCCTGCGAATTGGGGCGAATGTCCTGGATAGACACCGAGATCAATGTGGCGACGGCCGCAGAGAATAAACCAGTCTACGACCCATTAAGTTAGTCGAAGCACAGTACAGAAGACAGATACCGACAAAAATTAGGATGCCATCGGCGTCCGCTTTCCAGGCTTCAGTCATCTTCTTGTCTTCTTCCACAGCCATCTCTAAATACATCGAGAAAATATGTCCGGCGCCATCAAAAAGGTGGGGTCCGTGGGTTGTTGGATTCAACACCGACTCGGATGTGTGCCCTTCTCGAGCTCTTCTGCTCCGGTGCGTACCTCCTCCCGTAACTATGGACGCCGCGGTGGCAGATGTGAACAACAACGATCGATTCAAGTGGGGGTACGGTAATACCCATTCGTTCCGCGGGCCAGTGAGCGGTCTGCGAACGCCGACTCGGACCCATTTTAACGGGTGATGTAACACGTAGGTCCTTCAAGTTGCCGGTGCGTGAGTCCAAGTTACAGAGAGTTCTTATGTCATCCGGACAAACAATAAAATTCCTTGCATTCGGGCCGGATCGCAGTCTCCCTTTGTGGGGCCGAGCCTCAATCACGTCTTGAGGCACACGCGTTAGCGAAGTCATAGACAGTCGTTTTATTGTACAACGCGATCGAAATAATACTACTTTTTTTTGTACTGAGAATTGCGCGCATTTGGACCTGGGCTACGGGAAATCAGGACCCTCATCACCACTTGTGACCGCCGACGCGGGACATGCTGTAGCCGTTCATCTACACGTTCACGCTCGCGCTGGGATGGAGGCGAAGGTAGACACCATCGAGGAGTGAGCGCTGCCCCGAGAGAGCAGCCGATGATGGTGACGGATGCCGTGTCATGCGCTAAGAGTGTCTGTTGAACGGAGGAGTGGACCGTGGGGGCGGTGCTGTGCATGTGTTTATCGGGATGCAGGCACCGATGAGAGAGGGGGGCGTGAAACATATATCGCCTGTTCGGCGGCGAAACAGTTGTGCGCTTCCATGGAGGATGGAGTACTCGGGAAGAGGGACGGTCCAGTGGCTCAAGGGAGAAATTGGTGTCGGTTGCTCCGCCATCCTCTCCGGATCCCACTGGCTGGAAAGTCGGGGTTTGCTTTTACAATTAGCTAGATGAGGACCATCAATACACCGTGACTGGACGGGGCGGGTGGAGCGGACAGCGAGAGTGTTCAGCATGCCCGGTGAGAGCAATGAGTGATAACTGTTCTCCAGGTCAAGAGGGTGTTCGTAATCCGGCCAAGAAAAAACCGTCTCCCAAACCTTCGATTATCCCGCAAGACGATAAATGGTATCCCAGTAGCAACGAACCATGCTGTCCATTGCTGTAGCAAGGTCGCAAGCAGAGCATAAGTAAGACTGACGACCGAGCTCAAGAACCAAAACGCGTCGAACCAGACAATGTCTGTGGAGAGAATGTTGGAGGGGAAGAAAAGTCAGATCAATTTGAAACAGCAAGAACCTGATAGATATCTGCGAGGTGGAATGTGGTCGTGTCCTGCAAATTTGGACGAACATCCTGCATAGTAGACACTGAGGTCAAGTGGCAACGGCCGCAGAGAATAAACTAATCCGTGACCCAGCACAGAAACAGATGCTGACAAGGATGCCATTAGGATGCCATCGGCGTCCTCTTTTAGGCCTCACTCATCTTCTTGTCATCTTTCACTGCTATCTCCAAACATTAGCCCATCATGGCACCACCATCGCACCTTCTGGCAATGTCGGACGTCACTTCCCTTGCCCGACAGTTCTCACCGAGTGCACCCGCCTCTGTGGGCGGTGTCGTCACATCGGTTCTTTGAGCGTCTATCATCCGTCCCCGGAGGGTGCTGAAACTGTGTGGGTATTGGTTGAGCATGGCGCGGATATCAACGCAAGGGAAGGAAACCACAAGACACCTTTGCATTGGGCGTCGTCCTCGGGTGCCAGTGCTGGAACTGTGCAGATATTGATCGAGCATGGCGCGGATGTCAACACAACGGACAGGAGCCACAAGACGTCTTTGCATTAGGCATTGTCCTCGTGGAGGCCTGAAATTGTGCGACTATTGCTCAAGCACGGTGCGGATGTCAAATCACAGGACGAGTCACCAGACGCCTTTACATCTAGCGTCATCTCAGGTGAGTGCCGAAAGTGTGTGACTCCAAGTCTTGACCCGGCACGGACTGATGCCTATAGACAGGACGAGAAATCCCTCGTGACCAAGGCAACTCGACGTGGGAATTTCGACGAGAAAGCCGTCGAGAAAGCTTCAAACGAGAAAGCTGACATTGTGCAGGTATTGATCCAGTACAGGGCAGATTTGACCGCACAGGATAACACCCGCTCAACGCCTTTGCATCTGGCGTCATCAAAGGGGAGTGGCAAACCCGTGGAGTTACTGCTAAAGCATGGAGCGGATGTCAACGCACAGGATGGGAGACACTCGACACCACTTCACCTGGCGCTGGCAGCATCTTCCCGTTTGGCCTTGAAAGGCAATGTCATGTACCTGTTACTTAGCCATGGTGCAAACGTAGATGCCAAAGATAACGAAGGCCGAACTCCGTTTCAGATTGCATCATTGAGAGGACTTTCCGACATCACAAAGTTATTGTCGGACTACCAAGTAGTAGGGAATTTAAATGTACCGCCTTCAATGTCGCTCACTTACATTACACACCGATACTGATCCCACGACACTTTCTGTTGATAATTGGAACTTTCGTGATACGGTGCCAGTGCGAACGAGCTAGTCCAATTGGGTACATTGCTCTGGACTTGTTTCACGTGACACTGTATGTACTCGTGACGAATTGAAATTGAATGTTTTCTTATTTATTTGGTTGTTTGTTTGTCTTCAAAACCAGCCACAACGCATTGATTGAACGTATCTGACTGACAGTTTATCCGTCAGCGTCAGCGCTCAGTCCAGTCCAGCGAGTTATTAAAAAAACAGTCAAAGACGTAACAAATGAGAGAAGTAATTTCTGTTCATGTCGGCCAAGCAGGCGTTCAGATCGGTAATGCCTGTTGTAAGCTTCTCTTTCTTTTTTTTTCGTTCCCACTTTGTCGCGTGCTCACCCTCTGTCTTCTTCCACCACTGGCAACAGGGGAACTTTACACGCTCGAACACGGTCTCGATGTGCGTTTTTATCACCCTATCCGCCTCATAAACCTTGTATCGAACGTTGATTATGTCACACAGCTCGATGGGCGGGTACTAGAGAGAAGCACAGGCGAGCAGCACATCGGCCATTCCACGTTTTTCTCAGAGACGGGCTCGGGCAAGTATGTCCCTCGTTCGCTCTATGTCGACCTCGAGCCAGGCGTCATCAACGAGGTCAAGACTGGCCCAATGCGTGCGCTCTTCCACCCCGAGAGCATGATCACTGGGAAAGAAGACGCGGCGAACAACTGTGCGTTTCACTTTATCTTTCTGTTTTGCGGTGGCCTTGTCTAATGAAGTTGTATGCACGGCCCCCCATATGGGCTTGTAGATGCACGCGGCCACTATACTGTCGGGAAAGAACTTATCGACCCAACGATGGACAAGATACGTCGACTCGCGGACAACTGCACTGGCCTCCAGGGCTTCTTTGTTTTCCACTCCTTTGGTGGCGGTACCGGCTCTGGCTTCGGTGCCCTCCTTCTCGAGCGTCTCTCCACAGATTATGGCAAGAAATCTAAGCTCGAGTTCTGCGTGTATCCGGCACCACAGTTGTCTTCCTCTGTGGTTGAGCCTTATAACTCGGTGCTCACCACACATACAACGCTCGAACACGCAGACTGCTCTTTCATGGTATGCACCTTGTTCTTTATTTATGGCCCCGGTTTCTAAACGTAGCTTTTCAGGTGGATAATGAGGCTATCTATGACATCTGCAAGCACCGCCTCAACGTCGCCCAACCCAGCTTCACGAACCTGAACCGTTTGATCGCGCAAGTTGTCTCGTCCATCACAGCGTCGCTGCGCTTTGACGGCTCCCTCAACGTCGACTTGAACGAGTTCCAAACCAACCTTGTCCCGTGAGTTAATCGTTTTGTTTTTCCTCTTTTCCCTTCGCCGCTCTCTGATATGCCCCATAATAACAATATCCAAAGCTTCCCCCGCATTCACTTCCCGCTGGCCACCTATGCCCCCCTTCTGTCTGCGGAGAAGGCCTCGCATGAACAGAACTCGGTGGCAGAAATGACCTTCGCTTGTTTCGAAAACGGCAGCCAGATGGTATACTTCTCGATTTCCTCTCCACCCCCATTTTCCGCTCAAATCATCCTGTGCAGGTAAAATGTGACCCGAAGGACGGCAAATACAGTGCGTAGGCTTTTGATTTAGGGTTTGTGGAGTGTCCTTACGATATTTTGGTGTTTAATAGTGGCTGTGTGCCTGCTTTACCGTGGTGACGTCGTGCCCAAGGACACGTCAGCGGCCGTCGCTAGTATCAAGACGAAGCGCACCATTCAATTTGTCGATTGGTGTCCCACCGGTTTTAAGGTGCGTTCTCCTGCTGACTGTCCATCTAGTATCCACCAATGTTTCCTTTAGCTCGGAATCTGCCACGAACCTGCTGCTGTCGTGCCCGGTGGTGACCTTGCCAAGGCATCACGTAGTTTGTGCATGTTGTCGAAGTGGGCCTTTTGTTCTGGCGTGTGTCAATGAAAGATACTGATAATGGTGCAGCACGACGGCCATCGGCGCCGCATGGCACCGCCTCGGTACGATCGTTTCATCGTCTGCTTTATCTCCCGCTCATCGCACTCGTACTAGATTACAAATTTGATTTGATGTATTCGAAGCGTGCCTTCGTGCATTGGTATGTTGGTGAGGGTATGGAAGAGGTACGTCCCTATCCCTATAACGTCCACTTGTGCAGTTTAGCTTACCCCCCGTAGGGTGAATTCTCGGAAGCACGTGAGGATCTCGCCGCCCTCGAGCGTGACTACGAAGAGGTGGGTACAGACTCTGCCGAGGCTGAGGAGGAAGGTGAATACTAGAAGATTTCTGCGGAAGTATCTGGTGTTTTTTTCTTTTTCATTTTATCCGTATGTTTTTCTGTCTCTTGATTACCCCGAATACCTCGCCTTGCACGGCCGATATATATGATACTTGTGCTTCGAGTACTAACGCTTGGTTATCCGTAACTTCAATGCTAACTTACGATTCGTACTTGATTACTTTGATCGTGGGAGGATGGAAATGAATTAATAAAGAGCACTGCCTCAGGACACGGGCTGACAATCTGTTCGGTAACGGCACGAAAAGTTGTCCCCAATGGATGTGTGCGTTATGCCTCACATGGGACCCACTTCGATGGCCGCCAAATACCTTACCCACTAACATATCTTCACCCACTGGGACCAAGCCGAGAAGCTCCTGGCCTTCATTAGGCCTCATTCGCGATACGCCCCGACAACCCCCTGGACCCCCTAGCAAGGGCCCAGTAAGACCTGGGCTATGCCCAACGTTTGGTGGCTATCCATCCACTTTACGCCGCATCTAATCCCGTCGCATTGACATAGTAAGATACCTGCTTCTTTAGTGACCGTGTTATAGTTTGCCCTTGTACTAGAAATAGCGACCAGTCTTTGTCTTTAGATACGGGCCCATTGATACTGCATGGATTGTATCCCATTATGGATTCAGCGACTCAACGTCCGGAGCAACCATGACTCGGAAGGGTCTAGACAACTGTGCCATTATGACTGCACTATTCTGACTATTTGTGAGTCATTCGTATGATTATACGTGTAGGGAGAACGCAGACGTGTCCTAGCACAACGTGTCATTTGTGTATTACAAAAAAAAAGTTGCAAGTAGTCGGGGTTTGCTCGTCGGAGTGTGAAAGTTTAGACTGATAGAGCTGAGTTGTCGTCCTGCCTTTACGCTCTCAACCAACACCTCAACGTCTCATCGCCGCTACCGCCACCGCCTTCTCTTTCACGACTTTTCAAGGCTTTCTCAGATATGGGTCTTTCGGTATCTCGTCTCCTTTCCGGCCTTTTCGGAAAGAAGGAAATGCGTGCGTCCTTATCCTACTCCCCGTGCCATGTCACTCCACATTTTCGATCCTAACTTGTTGCTCAGGCATTCTCATGGTACCATTCACCCTCCTTTCTTTCGTGAATGCCACCTGATCCCATCTAATAAAGGTCGGTCTTGATGCCGCGGGCAAAACCACCATCCTCTATAAACTGAAGCTCGGTGAAATCGTCACCACCATCCCTACAATTGGTATGTGAATGTCCGACATTCAGCCGCTCAATTAGTGACGTTATCGTTACATCAAGGTTTCAACGTCGAGACCGTAGAATATAAGAACATCTCATTCACCGTTTGGGATGTAGGAGGCCAGGACAAGATCCGCCCTCTTTGGAGGCACTGTAAGTGACAACCTTGTTCTTAGCGAGCTTTTTTAAAGTCTATTTTATAGACTTCCAGAACACCCAGGGAATTATCTTTGTCGTTGACTCAAATGATCGGGAGCGTGTCTCCGAAGCAAGGGAGGAGTTACAAAGGATGCTCAACGAGGATGAGCTCCGTGATGCGCTCCTCCTTGTCTTTGCAAACAAGCAGGACTTGCCCAATGCAATGAATGCCTCGGAGATTACAGACAAGCTTGGTCTTCAGGGTCTCCGCCAGCGGACGTGGTACATTCAGGTGCGTTTTTTACTCCCGGTCGTGAGGTCCATGGTTAACGACGGCCTTACGCACCTAGGCCGCATGTGCCACGAGTGGCGACGGTCTCTATGAGGGTTTGGAGTGGTTGAGCGCTAACATCAAGCGACGGGTGTAAGCGGCGTGCGGGTTTTACTAATTGGGGAGCGGGTGGTGGCAGCAAGCTGTGCTATAATCCCGTCAGACCTAACTAAAAAAATTCGTACACTCTTTCCATCTTTTTTGCTTGTTGTGCGTTCTCCTCACGTTCCACGATTCCTTTCTCTCTTCTCCAGTGCAGACATCTCCCCCGTTCTTGTGTCGTATCTCGGATCCGAGTTCTCATTTCCGTACACCAGTGCCGTGCGACCACTGCGGCGTGCGCCCTTTGAATTACGCGTTCTCTAGAGCTCGAGCAGGTATCTTAGTCCACATATTCCCTTCGCATGGTATAAGTAATGGCAATGAGAATTCTTCAACTATGGTTACAGTAGGAGTGGTTTGATGCTGCTCAGGGTAAGTTGATCAGCGGCCCTCGCCTGGGAACAGCCTGCCCACTGCATCTGCTTCCTTCCGTCTCTTCTCACCCCTCTCACGGGATAGTTGGTCTCGACAGCTTGCGCCATAGCGTGCCAACTTCTCGAGCACCGCGGTGAGCTTCTTTGGCTTGACGTGTACGAACGTCGTCTGGCGCCGCGATGGTACGAGGAATTCGGCAACGGAATCAGAGAGAACGATCGATGTTGTCTGGGGGAAAGTTTAACATTTGGAGAAAACCGAGAGAGAGCAAAAAAATGGGGTGTGTAATGGCGTGACGGATGGACGTACAGCGCGCAGCTCGGAGAAGAGCGAGACTAGGTCAGCCCGGCCTGCGCTGCGGAACTGCTCCTCGAGGAAATCGACGTCTACGAGGACGTTCGCCATCGCATTTTCGTTCATCATCGCGGTGTTGCGGTCCGTGAGGAAGTCCTACACAAAAAAGTTTTTTTAAAAAGGCTTAGGACCGGTCCACCAGGGGAGGGATGAGAGGGGAGGGACGGACCATGAGGCACTGCGCGATGTACGCCGCTGCGCCGTGGTACGCCTCATCCTTGTGCGCGTCGCTGATCTGCAGCGAGTCGACGACGGTCGTAAGCCAGTTGACGAGCTCGTAGAGGTACATGCTCGGCGCGTCCTCGCGCGTGGCGGGCGTCCAGACGTACTCGGAGAGTCCGAAAAAGTCGTCGAGCTTCAGATTGATGAGAGTGGTGATACGCGTCGACGCGCGCGTTTGTGTCTTTCGGAAGGACGTGGCGGCGGTGAGGCGGATCGTGCCGCCACGCTGCGCGGAGCTGGGTGGGGGTGTGAGAGGGGCGCGGAAATGGAGGGTGATAGGAAAAAGGAATGAGCTAAGCACATACCGAATGGCGGTTATTGAGCGTTCGAGCTCTGCGCACGCTACTTCGAAATGCTCAAGGTTGGTTATTATCTGCGCAACCTGGGAGAGTGTCGATGTCCTGGTGAGATTCCCTCCGTAACCATCGCTGACATAGTTGGAGAGGACAAGGTCGAGTGACTATGAGGAATTCCATTAGCAATCCTTGGGGAACTGGAAACTATCTACCTACCTTGCTCAACAGTTCGTCGACGTTCCGATGATGTTGTGATACACCCTCGACAAACTGATAGAAACGCTGTACGAAATCTCGGATCTAATTGCGAGTCAGCATCGGTATCGACCGAGGCTGCAGGCACTCTCGGGACGTACGTCTTCGCAACAGAGGTAGAAACTCTGTGACCAAGGAAAATTAAGAGGTGTTGGTGCGCTGCGACCATTAGCACTGCAAGCAGGTTGAGGGGAGAAGGTGTTTACCTTGCTAGCTCTGAATTGCTCAGGAACCGCTTAGCCAGACGACCTTCAGGACAGCTTCCTTCTCTAACGGTTTGTCGACGTGCATCGGCTGATAATCGTCCTGCACCACGATCTAAGGAAGTAAAATGTAAAAAGCAGCAAGCAATTCTAGGAGGCAGATCCTACGTCTCTAAAACGTTTGCTGAACTGTCGTTCTAGCAAGGTAGCATATCTCTCGAATAGGCGGAAGATCGCCGCATGTAGAGACGTCGTCGAGTACTGATATGCCTTGGAGATCAAAGGGAGTCAGAATGCGCTCGCTGGAATCTTAGTGTGTTTGTACCTCTAGAGTGAGGATGAACGCGAGTAGGGTCTCCTTCACCCGTAGATAGTTATCCGGGTCTGTGTCGTTTCTGAGTGCTCCATCTACCGCTTCTGTAAGCCTGGTGGTGACCGCATCCCAGAGTTCTTCTACCTCGGCATTTGACCGGAAGCCATTTGTTGTCTGGAGGATGTGAGATTCGATGATGAAGAACCCGATTATTTGTTCGGTTAGAGGGACCAGGGACGATAGTTGAAGGGGGATAGGGAGGATAAGGTCTGATTGTGCCTTTTAATAAGTGAGTCGGGGGACCTTTGATAGTCCCTGGGATGTTCGCACCTTGCGGTCAGCATGATAAGACTTTCGGAGCTCATCGAGAGAGTCAAGAGTGGTGTATATGTGAATGCTCTGATATAGTGGCTTGAAGTCCACTTTCAAGGTCTCTAGTACCATATCTACTGGAGGCGTAAAATACGTGTAAATGATGAGAGATGGGACATACCGTCGGTCGTCTCATAGCTAACGGTCTCCACGGCGCTGCCGACGCGGCTTAATCGAAGCATTGGATCTTTCTCCCTACGGGACCGCCAACGCCTCGTGCGGCTTTCCATGGCTTCAAGGGCGAGTCTCCCCACTTCACCAGTGAGATTGCGGATCTCCAACAGCCATTGTTTTGTCGAAGCCGTGACAGCGTCTTTGATTTGCCCGCGCAGAGACGGAAGCGACATGAGTATATGCTGGAATAATGGGGTCTGAGATAGCGATGACTGGGGCATGCTTTGAATGTCTTCCAAGGACTAGACGATCGTCGGGTCAGGATAAAGCAAAAAGCAAGTGTATCATCACACACCCGGAGAGCACTCCAATACTTGCCCTCCTTCACCATCTCGCCCACCCGGTCAACGACGTCTAGTATCCGCAGACTGGCTTGTAAACTGTCGATTGCCTCGTCCAAGTTCGTCGCCGTTTTCTTTGACTGGAGCAATGCCCGCTTCTTCTCTGCGAGACCGCGTCCGATTTGTGACACGGACGAATCTAGGGTGCCAATCTTGTCGCGGAGGTTGTGTGTATAAGATTTGACGGTGAAGAGTGTCGATACAGAAGAAATAAAATCCTGATAGTTTTCACTGCATATTTTCTCTATCTCGGCGTCCTTAGAGTCGATGAGGGCTTGCAGGGTGCGAAGATAGGCATCTTGTTGTCTGTTGGTGTGAATCTGCTTGATGATAGGGCCAAGTTGTTCGAGATTCTCAGATGAAGAAGACTGGTCGAGGAGGTGAATTTGCTGTAGTTGCTGCTCAACACTCTCCTGGGTGAACTGAACCCGTCTCCGCGGAGGCATTTTGATATGGTGGTCGAAGTCAAGGCTATCAAATAAATCTACCAGAAGTCGTCACAGGATTGCACACCAATTTAGTTGATCGTGTTCTGCGTCGCGTTGTTGACTGTTACGGGGCACTGCACTCTAGCATATAAGTTAGTCGTGCGGCCCACGGTGCGGGACGCTTAGACGATTAGACGCGTGTGCGAAACGCGTTGTCTCCGAACGCGTTCAACAATCACTTGCATCCCCTCCATCTCTACATTTGAATATGGCCGCAGAGTCATCAAAACGGTCAAAATTAATCGATGTGTATGCCTACTTTACCTCTTGATATGCCTCACTGACATTCTCTCTAGGACGTACCAGCAGTTGCACCTCCTTTTGTCTGGTAATGACGCGAACACCACCCCAGAGCAAGCAGAGGAGATCCTCCAAGCACGCATACACACACTGAAGGATCTTCAAAATCCGTTTGGCAAGCCAAATCCTGACTCTCGAAAGCGTGTGGACAGCGGCTCAGTCACACTACGCGATGGAGTCCTCGTGCGAGTCGAACAAGCAGACAAGGATTTCATATTCGCCATCAGTGCAAGGTTCAACATTGACGAAGTCGAAGCTCTTGTACTTTTCCGATCCTTCCTGTACAACGAAGGGAACGTTCTTCAGGAGTTAGAGTCGAATGGCGATGACGCCTTCGTGAAACGGGTCGTGGATGCGTTCTCAATATTCTATCACTCAGAGCGGCGGTGCCTGGCACGTCTTCTTATCCCTATATTTCGTGCGCAAGAGCACGAGCCCTCATTCTTTCACTCCCAAGCCGCAAAACTTCTTCCCCAGATCATTCCCGATGGCCCTGCCTTCGTACAGGACGTAGTAGCCCATTATGTGGACAAGACACGCGCCCCCCTGGACGAAGCATCTGCAAACGATCCAAGGCTCGCATCTCGCCGGGCCAAAGAAAACTTGCGGGACCAACTCGTCCTGCTCGAGGTGCTCTTCTGGGCAATGTGGAGCTTCGTTCCGCGCCAAGGTCCCATCGTTGTCAAAATATACGAGACGGCATACGAGACGAACCTGGGGTCCGTTCAGCATAACGCGACATTGTTATTGGACGAAGAAGGCGCCAGATTGCAGCAGGACTGCGCTGCAGTATGGTTGCTACTCATGATCGAAGTCCTGGAGCTTGAGACATTCTCGGACAATGGAAACCCCGACGTTTCTGGCCCTCCGTCCGCGGAGGGTATGTATACATCACATCCTGATTCTCTTCGCCGCATTCACGAGTTGGTGACATCCCACGGAGATAGCAACTATGCCGCCGTCTACCTAGGATGGACTTTGATTGTGGCGCGCCTTGAGACCGCAGTATTAGCTCTTGACGAGTGTCCACCATCATACCGATCGTTCTTTGACTCTCTAGACATACAAAGAGGGCGACCTTTCTCAAAAAACCGGGAACAAGTGCACACCCTCATGTTGCAACGTGTCCTGGACCCAAGCGCAGGGCTACTCAACCTCCTCCTTTCACTCCTTACCACTACCCCACTCTTCGTTACATCCATCGCGTGGAGGACCGACTCTTCCATTTCGGAGCCGAACGCAGTAGCTTATCGTTCCGTCATAAAAGGTACCTTTTTCGTTTCCCACGTCATGTTCCTGCTTTGACGGAAATTCAGGTCTCCTCATCGCATTATCAGAACTCGTGCCGGTCGAACTTATTCCAGAGTTTGACACGTTTATCGACGTTTGGGTGGCACTGCTTGGTCAGAGTGAATCTCGATCGGTGATCGGCCTCTGCCAACAATTCTGGCAGTATGACGTGACGAAGAGTAAGGCCCGGCGTGCCATCCTGGACGTCGCGCGCTCGCGCTTCCCAGTACAGTTTACGGCGCTTCTGCGGTTACTTGGGGCCCTGACTGGTTGCGGGTTCAAAGACGCGGACCCCTTGTCTAGCGTGGACCACCGCCAGCAAGACCATTCACTGTTGGAGGGGCGCGCGCAGTGTGCTCAAGAAGTTTCATACTTCTTCGAAAACTTGCCGACATACACCCAGCTGATCCCCGCCAGTGCATGCACAGGCTCGCAGGCATTGTACGAGAAGGTGCCGGAGCGATATGGGTCGTCTTCAAAGGCATTTGGCCCTTCCTACGCCAATTTAAGGCCATTAACTCTCCCCGGTGGTAGCACTCTTCCTGCACGGTCAACGGGTCGTCTCCTCAGCCAGGATGGCGAGGATTTCGTCATTGTCTCATGGCAGTTTGAACATTCTGGCTGGAAACTTCTCCTAGAAGTTCTCATCGAGTACGTTCGTCGCAAGCGTCTAATTCCTGGTCTGTCCACGCCCGCAGCAACTGCTCCCATGATGAATCGCACCACGTCGCTGCCGCCCGTGATTCTCCGTCTCGAAGATATCGGAATAGAGCTTGATCCGAGCGGCGACAGCTCCGTTGTGGCTGTTGCGCTAGACCTCCTTCGTACTGTCATATCAGACAACCCGATCCTCGCTTCCCAGGTCCTCAGCTCACTCGAAAATGGTGATCAGGGGCTAGCCACAACAAGTGACGACACGCCGGACTTGGTACAATTGACGATGCTCATCCTCGAGGACGCACTCACGCGCTCTACGCGGCAGCGCGCCGGGACGCCCCCAGAATCAGCTCTGATCACGTCAGCGATGGGCTTACTCACTGGCCTACTCTCATTACCCCGGTATGCTCCGCGTGTATGGCTTTTTGCGCGTGCGTCGGTGGCGTTGTTCGACTCGCAGCGCAGTCGCGGGGCGATGGCCGCAGAGCGTGCAGTCGGAACGTATGCCACTACGGAGGCACTCCTGCATCTCGTCCATGCATTGTGGACCGAGGCGTCTGGCACGTTGCTTGTGCCACACGAAGGCAAAGCGCGCCTTATCGAGATCAAAGAGGAAGTGCTACTTCGCGCTTTACGCTTTGTTCACGTGGAAGTATGGGTCGAACACGCAGGGTGGAAATATGCGCAGCTTGGGACACGCTTCGAGGTTGGGAGGCTCATGTCGACTTTGTATGCCGACATCCTCGATCAAGTGCCGCCGAATAAGCAGGGCCCATTGTCACTCGTCAGCCAAGCCGTTTTCGAGGTGCTTGTATCCAAAGCAACGACTTCGAGCATCGGGCCGCTCATTTCGGCCGTCACAAGTTACGGAGTCGTCTCCCGCCGCATACATGCGTCACGTCGTCTGAGCGATCTGCGTGGTTTACACCTTGTTCTTCGGTCCCACTTGCACGTCATGCGCATCTGCTTAATATACAAGCAACGGATGTCTTCGGAACCGGAGCGCTGCCTGTTAGAACAAGCGCTATGTTCAAGAGGTGGTACTGACAATGGATCGTATGCCGGCGGGCGACACAAGGCGGACCCTCTCGATGTCCTGACGAGTTTCGTCGAAGACCCCATCGTCGATTCGGCCGTCCCGCTGGAATCCATCCGTTTGTTATACGCCCTCTGCTCTTCATTATCCGCATCGCAGTTCTCTGCCCCCTCTATGGTTGGCCACCTATCTGATCCAGAGGCAACGGTTGCGGCATTGGTTGGGGTAGCGCGACACCCGTACCGTGATCTGGATGTCCGGCTTGGCGTATGGCGTTTTATGGCGCTCGCAGTCGAAAAAGAGCCTGCCTTGGGACACCTTTTCATTGTGGGCTACTTCCGGACGCCGACGGAGGAATCCGCGAACGGCAAGGGAAAAGGCAAACGCGTGAGTGCTCTTGAGGCCGCGAGAGGAATGGTTGCGCACTGGAACAACTACTGGGAGACGAACCAACAGCTACTTTCAGCTGTTCTGGGCTTCCTGGCAGCTGTATGGCAACGTGGTTGGGAACACAAGTCAACATTAGATGGTATCAGGAAGGACGCGGAATTCTGGAATCAGCTGGCCGGGCTTATCAAGGAGGACATATCGCCGGCGCCAGAGTACAAGAACAATGGTTTCGCCGACGTTGCTGGAGTTCTGCGTTCTGCGTACCACGAGAGTATCTCTTCGCATTCGTACCGGGTGCTTTCCAAAGCCTTTGCGATACGGATCGTCGCCCTAGATATCGACTTGGACCCAGCTCCGCCAGCCACCGAGCAGAAGGCGAAACCCGAAAGCTATCGTTCTGTGGAGGGCATCTTCAAGTCCGAAGAACAGTTCTCAGATCAGCTACATGAAGCAATTTTCAACGCTTTCGACCCCACTCTGCACACGGACTTCACAGAGAAAGCTAAGGGATACTTTCCTGATTTGTCTCTCGAGCATTTCGAATCCAGGGATCTGACCGACGAGCGCGAGTTGGGGGATGACTTCGCGTTCGCCAGCACGCTTCTCCAGATGCGGATGGAACTCTCCAACGTCGAATCTACGGATGCAGGCTGCCGGCTCGCGGAGACGAGCTTGTCCAGACACTTTTCTCGATCAACCTCAACCTCTCCTTAGCATACGCGTCAACCCAATTGGGTCAGTCGTGGCAAACACTTTTAGTCAAAGTTGTGCCTTTCCTGCAGGGTGATGTTAAATTCCGCCCTTCAGTGTTGTCGCTTGCGGCGACAATCTCCGATACTATTGCGAGAGAGAAGCACTCTGGCGATATTATACTCACCACTCATGGCGTCCGGTTGGCAATTCTTCTGGCATTGCTGGAGCTGGCGTGGTTCTCGGGCGCCGCCTTTGGAGATGAGAAACGGGAGATCGACAACTTCGTGAAAATCATGGGGAAGACCCGCGACATCATCCTCAGCGAGTGGCAGCCACCCATAGACTCCGTGCGCAACGCGACTCAGGGACGATTCCACCGCACTCTGCTACAAATCGTCTACTTCTGCGCGACGGAGTGCCGAAGATTGACCCGTCGGCGCAAGGGTCTCAGCGCTGATCATCGCTTGACCGTGTCCTCCATGATCAACGCCGCCCTTCTGTTTGTCATTGACTCTCTCCGCTTTGTCTTTGACGCCGCAAGGACTCGGTTGGACGTGGAACTGGACACAGACATGCAACTTTTGGTCGCTGTATTTGAGCAGTGTACCCGCCCAGAGATTAACCCATCGACCAGCCTTTGGCTAACGAGATGTCAGGAAACCAGCATCCTCCAATCTAGCATGGAGCTTTTCGTGCACACGGACCTAAGTGGCTTGTCAACACTCCAGCATACCCGTGGACGAAAACAGGCTCTATACGCTCCTCATCTCCTTACCTTCCACATCGCCTTTGCCAGTATCCAGTCTTCCGCAGAGCGATTGGCTAGCGAAAGGGTTCTGGTGGCCTACAGCAGTAGTAGCTTGACGACTGCGATCAGTTCCGGCCAGGTGGACGTTACTCTCCCTGAACTTCCAGGCGAGCGCAGTCCCGCTCATTGGGCGTATTGCGTTATGCTCGGCGTAGTTTCCGGCATTATTTCCTCCCTGGGTTGGCAGAAGCACTTTTTCGATGCGGAAGCGAGCGGCTTCATCCAGCTCTGTGGGAATCAGATCACGCGGGCGTTGTCATGGACAGTGGGCGATACCCTGACACTCTCCCTGGTCGAAGAGATGGAGCGGGTGGTCAATCTATTCTACTCGATTGCTTCTTCTGCGCCGCTGGAGGGCCATCGTAACGAGACCTACGCAGAGGATCCTCGCAGCCTTCAGCACGAAAGCTCTGCTTCCTCCTGCAGCAACTTAACTACGCCCTGTCACATCCTAACCACCTCGCGAGCCTCATCGAGCCCGTTACCACCGAGGAACGTGCTCAGCTTGAAAAGGATAGCCGCCTGCAACCTTCACAGTCGCTCGCGGCCACCGAGATCATCGATCCTGTCTCCCGACCTTTCCTGGCGAAGTTGGTGCACAGATTCTATAATCTGACGAGCAACATCGTGTGCACCCTGATCTCCATCAGCTCTGCAGAAGACACGTTGCGCGGCAGCCACTTCCCAACCTCGCGATTCGCCCTGGTCGTGCCCGTAAGTGCCAACTTTTACCTATGTAATCCAGGTGCTCTTAACGTCACGTCTTTTTTGCAGCATTCGAAAGCGGTCCTTGGGGAGCCCGCGTCTATGGGCACCCTTATCGAGCTCGCCAGCGGTACTTTGGACACACTTGGCCACCTCATCTCGCGGCCTGCGGGGCAAGCGCTAACGATGACCGCGCTCACACGGCCGTCCGAACGCCCGCTGGACGTGCGCGCCGCGATCCTCGCCACGCGTCGGACCACCGAGGCGGTTCTGTTCTACGCGACTACCCAAGCTCGGCGCGTGGGTGACCAACCCGGACTTACTGGATGTCGGGGCTGGTGGTGGGAGACGCGGAGTCGACGGACGACCAGCTCGTCGGGGATACCGCGAGCATGAATCAGAGCGAGCGTCGGGGTCCCCGGCGGGAGCCGACGGTTATGACGGAACGGATGAGAAGGGGCCTAACAGGGGAAATCTCGGGTGAATTGAAGGCGGTGCTGGAGAAGGCGCGGAGTTTGTTAGCGAAGAGCCAGCAGACAGCTGCGGACAAGCAGAGCTCGGTCGATATAACGAACGTGCTGTTGAGTTTTCTGAACCACAGGGTCATTGGTAGTACATGATTTCCTTACGAGATAATATTGTAGTTATGCTATGTAACCAGCTTGCGTCACTGGTAGTATTTAAATATCGATATCCTCCAATACAGATTAAAGTCCTTCGAAGAAAGAAGGTCGGCCACAAGCAGAGAACGTAAACATAAGTAACGGGTATTCGTAAACAATAAATTACGAAGGCATAATCTAAAAAGAAGGGGACATTATCGTCATCAATGCAGTCATTCATTCAGTCTAGTGGTAGTGGGTCACAATAAGCATGCAGATGCTGGCCTTCGAAAAGGGGCAAGAAGTGCTCGGACCATTTCAGGTTGGCGGGCCTATCACAACACGCACGAACGTTAGCGAGTGAGGGATCGGGTAGCACGGGCGATTACTTACTTTGCCAGATCTGCGCGAACGTCGAAGCGACGGAACAGGTACGCGAGGGTGAGATACAACTCGCAATAGCCCAGGCTGTGGTAGCGGTCAGCATTATAGCGAATCACGAACAGGGGCGGACAATGCGACGAGGACGGGCGCTCACTTAATCCCAAGACAACTCCGTGGGCCCCTCGAGAAGGCGACCAGCCAATTGTCCAGCGCTTTCGATCCGGGCTGGAGCCAGCGGTCCGGGAGGAACTCGTGTGGCCGGGGGAAGATTTGTTCGGAAAAGTGGACGAAAAGAGAGCTTTGGCTCACTATCGTCTGTGGGTATGGGACAAAAATAACAACGTCAGGGATGGGATGGAAAGGCAGAAGTGCGAGAAACACGGACACCGCCAGGTATTCTGACTCCAGCGATCACGGCACCACATGGCGGTACAACGCGTGGAAGGCCGGCTGGAACAGCTGGGGAGATTCGTAGCATCTCCTTGATGACCGCAGTCTGCTCCACTTAGATCAGGAAACGGTCTAGACTGATACAAGGAGAGTACTTGCTAGGAAAGGCAGCTTCTCGAGCTCCTCATAGCTGGGCGGTTTGTCGAGGGCAGGCCACACGCTTCGAATTTCGTCCACTAGCCTCTGCTTTGCCTCGAGATTGCGCAGTATGTGATGGACACCTATCATGAGCACCGTGCCGACCGTATGAGACCCTGCGCTAAATAGAACCTCTGCCTCGTGCAGTAGTTGTTGCGCAGTGGGAACACGATGCCCCTTGACGGCCTCCGGGTTCAACAGTTCGCGGTAAATGATGCGGTGTGGCGCGTCGTCCATCACTTGGGGGTTTCGCAGGATAGCCTCGATCTGATTCTTGAGCGCCTGAAATCTCGAGTTTAGAACAACGGGTGATGCTGATAAATGGGATGACGTTGCTGCTGACTTACTCTCCTACAAGTTATTAATCCTTTCAGCGCAGGGGAGATGCGCGCGAGTAAGGAATGGGGAAAGTTGCGCAGGAGCCAAATGAAAACGTTCGAGAACTTCCGCAGCGTGATGGTGTCCATGGCAATGTCAACGCCGAGCACGATGTCCCCACGGAAATCTGGGAAAGACAGCTGATTGAAAGAGGCGGCGAAACAGAAACTCGCGATCGTGTCGGCGCTGAGGCATTGAAAGCCAAGATACAAGTCGCTGGACTTTCCTGAACGTCCGTAAGCATCACACACAACCAACGGGAGGGGTGAGACAACAATTCACCTTCCCCGTTTTGAGCCTTGAGTTGGTCGCAGAATTGGTCCAACTAGAGGGCAAATGAGATGGATGACGCATGAAACATGGCAAATGAATCCGTACTAAGCTCCGAATCAGGTGCTGCAGTTCGGAAATGGATTGCCTGGAGAAGAAATTGGATACCAGCGCCCGGCTGTGCTTCGATTTGAGGTAGTTACTCTGCACAAAGAAAGCTTCGCCCATATCAAAGGCACGGTAATAGTCGTGATCCTTATCCCACTTGTTTTGCACGTTGTAGATGTCATTGTACGCGCCCGGGTGGGAAAAGTGGAGCTGACCGAAATAATAGGAACACGAGGCGTGAACATGTCAGTCCGCTACAACGAAACCGAAACAGGGTGCATACCTCATTCGGGGAGATCCGCACGACATCACCTAAGTCAGCCATCAGGATTAACGTGATGATTAGAAAGAAAGTCAGTGCTGAGAAGCCTCACCATATTTCCGGTGGAGCTCTGCTCGTAAGTCAGACAGGCTGACATGCCTCACAATCTCCATATATGCAAGCCACCATCTTGTACATGCCGCACCGCGTGGACCAGGGAAGCGAGAGAGCGGGTGGAAAAAGAGGTTGTAGGTAACCCGAAGAAGCCCATAGCACAGCAAGACAGCAGCGGTCACCACTAGACCGTGTTGGAAGGAAGGAAGAAAGGGATACACGTGTACGCTCATGTTGGCAGAATCCGGCTTGAGCGTTCATGGTCAAGGGGCGTGGCTTTATATAAGAAATATCACGGTCGCGGGGGAACGTCGAACAAAGATAGGGGATCGACTGGATCTATATCTATGATTCGTTCCTTACTTTTGTTGACCTAATCGAGGCGGTGAGGGTTAGATATCTTAGATGCCCGCACCACTCCCGCGCTGAGCGAATTCCCGAACACTTGCCTTCTCTGATCCCATGCAGCTCCGCTCTGTCTACGCCAACTGATTAGCACGCCGTTCACGGCGTTCCTTCCCACTCCCAGTCTGATAACAATCGCTCGGCACCAGTCTGCCGCGGGGCTCCCGTCACTTCAACAGAGCTCGTGTGGACCACCTTTTAATTACTGAATGGAATCCGTCAATCCCTGTAGTCGGATTAGTGAACAGAAAAATACTTCAATCGAAGTTGGTGTACTTGAAAATAGCTAGAAGAAACCCGATAATCTCTTCATCAACGCTCCGACAGATTGGAGTTCCTGAGCTGGCCAAGACTCCGGAGGGCGGAAATGTATTAAGGTCCTTGTTTCAAAAATAGTCCATTACTAATGACTCCTTACCCCTTCATCACGTCAAGGAGCGCGCGGGACACACACGGGTCGCTTGCTCGGGTGTCAGTTTATGACCAACTGTCCATTTGTTCTGTGCTGGGATGATGTCAGAGGTAGCACCAATGACGAAAGAGTTTCAAGAGAAGGGGGAAGGTCCGTAAAAACGAAACTAGGAGCAAAAGGCGTTACTCTGTCGTTATCACAGCTGAGGTCAAGTGAGCTGAGGGGACTCCTCAGCTCCCAATTGTCAAAGATGGCAGGCACAGAGTCCACCTCGCGGTTGAACAGCGTACACTGCTGACGAGAATGGGGAAGTCGGAGGCGATGATGTTTCAGATCGCCAAGGCTGATCGGGAAACCTGTCCAGCGCCCTCGGAGATGCCATGAAGCAGGTGAAAAACTCCAGATAGCGTACCACGTTAACACGGATGGATATGACTAATGGCCGTTTTTTCTTGACTGAGCCGTAGATGGAGCGCACACAATAGTGAGTGAGACACGGAGATTGAGGCCCTGTGGTGGGAATGATAGATGTAGCCGATGTAGTAGGGGCGTGCTGTACCCGTTGACCCATATAATTATCGAGTACCGCCAAAATCGAAAATATTCACCAAATACCGCCACCGGGGATTTCAGAATGAGTCACCCAGAGAACGGAGACGGCGAAAGGTTACAATGTCCGCATGGACCCGGTAGACGATGCCCCGGACGAGCACCGTCTAACCCGACCGAACGAGATCTAGAAGGACGATCAAAACGATATGATTGATACCAGTGGTCAAGTCGTCGCTGTGGGGAATGGGTTTTTGGCACAGTGAGTTCGTCTTGCAGATGCGTACGGTTATACCCTGTCCTCGGTTCACCAGGGGGCTGCCAGCGTCTACAGTAGTGATACCGGTTCCTGTGGTGGCGGAAGAAGGTGAAACCTGCCTGGACCGGTGACTCGTGGCCCCGGTCCGACCTTCACCATTTCATGTACTACTGTAGACCTCTACTCTAACTCACTCTCACTAACTCAGACGCAGTTGGGGCTCTTGACGAGCAGAAATTTAGTTCCCACCAGACTCAGAGGCCAAAACAAGGCCACTAGTACATTAGCAGTGCATCAAAACAATAAAATCAGCCTTGTGGGTCTCTCGTGCTTGTCTTGGTTCAATTCCCACTAGCACCGCCTTATTCTATTGTATCAGTGTGGCACCAGCCACCCGTCACGGTTCTCGTCTCTGCTTCCATTTCTGCTCCGCTCGACGCTACTGTATGCTTCACACCAGTCGCTCCAAATCCGGTCGTCCATTTGGCGACTCAACCAATCAAAACAAACATCAGGCTCTAGCTCGGGACGTTCTCTGAGGAAAAAAACCGTGTCAAAAGTGCAGCAGAAAGCCGCTAACTTAATGTGACCAGAATAAAACAAAAAGAAAAATGTGCGCGCGAAGCGGAAAGGGGAGAGGGGGGGTCTCGACTCGATGCAGGTCCTACTGCGGTGATCACCGTGATGCCCATGAGGCCCAAAAACGTGTGTCGGAAATGACGCGCACGACCCGGCAGTATGACATTATCCGTCACTCATCCTCGCGGCCTCCCCCCTCTGTGCTTAATACTCGAAAGGGTCTAGGTGCCCCGAGCGCGGCTACGTGTGACCGCGATGCCCGGAAGCGATAGGCGGCGAGTAGGACCCGCAGCAGCCCGTCGAGAGACCGTCACTTAAGATGAGACGCCATCGCGAAATGGCTACCGAACGCAAAACACACAGCACTTCTTCCCGAGTGGACCCCAGAGTCGGAACCGCGAGGTGGACGGGCACTTTCAGGTTCCAACGAGCGTGTAAGCCCTACATACCCACCACCACGCTATCATTTGGGGTGACGCCGTCGCTCAATAGAGACGCTCGTTGACAGTCTTGACATGCCAACTTTTTTCTTTTCAATTGCCCTCCTCCTTGGGAATTTTGATTCCTTTTTTTTTTTCTTTTTCTTCTTCATTCTGTAAAACTTCAATAGGAGAAACCGCCGCGGCAATCACTATACAGTACTGCTGTGAGAAATCCCGCACAGGGGTCCAAGGGGTTCCCACTGGCAGTCCGTTTCCAGCTGAAGCACTGCAGCTGAGCGGCCAACAAACCGTTCGAAAAGGTTCTTAAAGTGCACTGACAGCCGTACATTTTTTGACATCTTCCATTCTCATACAGTATTTCATTCCATTTTTGAAAATCCGGCATCGTTCGAGGGCGCATAGTATATCTTTGGTCTCGTACCCGCCACTGTAGAAGAGGTGTGCAAGGAGGGAAGTGGGATGATCGAATATTATTGGCTGTGGGGAATAAGGTTTTAATGCCGAAGATGCCGCTCCTTCGTGTTACGCGTGCCTCGCGGGCGCTAAGAACGGGTGGATCCGAGACTTAGGTACTCTGTCTTGGCAGGTTTGCAGGGAAGCGAGGCCAACACACGACGCAAATGAATCCGATCACTGATCAGTTCCAGGCCTACCTTGTTAGGACAGCTGCCAGTGGCACTTGTGACTGTATTGGTCGCGTTTCTGGTGTGAAAATTAATTGTAACTGAGAGCCCCAAGGGATTATGATGATGTCGGCATCGCTGTCTGGCGTTCATATGGGTCTTGTGCCATGACCAGGGCAAGAAGTCAAGAAGCTGAAAAACATTTCAGTGGGAGAATTCCCGCAAGACGGCAAACTGGATTCATTGGGAACATTCCCCATGACTAGTGGGGGGTTCGGTGTCAAGAAACAAAACTACTTATCGTCAGGTATATCACCATTGGTCAACATGAATATAACTGGGTGTGGGCCAGTTCTGAATAAACTCCAAGATCCAAAACAAGGGTAAGAAAAAAAAAACCAGTGCGAAGGCGAATACACGGGCGGTCATATCCGTATCACATACCGTACATATTACGGATGACACGACGGCCATGAGCACAGGTATGAGTACAACAACGCGCTGGCGCTGCGCTTGTGCTATCATACTATCGACGAATTAAAAAAAAAGGGGGGGATGGGGGTGGGCCAAGTCAGCTGAACAACCGAGATGGGTGAGGAGAAAAAGAGAGGTCATCCCGGATAGACGCTTCGATTGTGGTAAAGGTATCCAGTTGGTGCGGGCCCAGCGCTCACTGTTCACTGCGCGAAACCCACACCAACAGCGCCGACGCCGGCCGTGTTGGGCCCATAATATGAGTCGGTGGCAACCACCTCTTGCGCACGACCATGAAGCTGGCGCGGATATGTCACGGGGGGCGCGGGAACTGTGCGGGAGGCATTGGCCGGGTCCGCAAAGGGGTGGCCAGTGGCAGAACCGGAGCTTGGCCTAGTCGGATCGTAGTCGTAGTGATCGTACGCAATGTCACCTCTTCCATGAGCGGCGGCGGGGTCTGCGTAGGCTGCGTTAGGTGGGTAATCGATGCCATAGTCGACGGGACGGAAGACTGTGCTAGGGTCAGGCTGGCCATAGTGGATAGCGCGGTCTGGGTAGGCGTCGAGCGGGGCGGGATGCGTGGTGAGGTCTGTTCGCGCTTTCCCCGAGAGGGCCCTGTCCGAGCTCTGCGGGCTCGCGTGAAAAGTGAGAGTGGTCGGCGGCGCCACCAGCACCGGGGTACTTCTCGTAAAAATCGTCGTCGTCGTTGTGGGCCCTGCGATATCGCCTTATCACCGTGATAACGCCTACGATAGCGGCAAGTCCGCAGATGACGCCAACGATGCCGAAAGTAATACCGACAGCAGCTTTGTTCGCGAAAAAGCCCTTGGAGGCGGCGCCGGCGGTGTTTGTAGCGGATATCGTGGACGTGCGGCCGCTGGGGGTGAGAAGGGAACTGGTCGACAAGGGTGAGTTTGAAATGAAACGCGTCGTCGATCCACCAATTGCCAAATTGGTTATACTTGAAGTGGTCGCGGTAGTCGGACTGAGGTGTCGTTAGCTATCGCGTGACGCTGCAAAAGATGACGGACGCACCTAGTGTTACTCGACGGGGAGGACGTTGTACTGCTCGAGGAAGGTGTCGATGAGGAGGTGGATGTAGATGTGGTAGATGTGGTAGATGTGGTGGTATCCGAGGGCTTGGGGGTTGATGACGACTCCGATGAGGACGTGGAAGATTTGCTGGACGGGGAAACCGGAGTTAAGGAGGTTGGGGAAGAAACGGGAGTAGAACTTGTCGATTTTGACTTGACTGACGAGGACTGGGTCGAGTCAGAAGAAGTCGGGGAAGGAGTCGAGCTTGGGGTCGAGGAAGAACTGTCGGAAGATTCGGCCCTGAGATGATGGAGAGCACGACGGTGGTGGGGAACATTGGGCTTGTGGAAAGAGAAGAGGGGAATCTTGAGGCGGGGTATCAACGATGTTCTGGGTGCCATAAACGACGGCAAAGGAGAGTGTGCACAAGATGAAAAGGGAAACTGATTGTGAGGACGCGTGTCGCACTCGAGGTTGAGTGACGCATCGTTTGCTTTTAGAAAAAGAAAGGAAAGTGAAAAAGTAAAATCGTCACCGTATTAGTTGTCCTGGACAAGCCACGGTCGACCCGTTGGCCGTGGGGTTCTTTGGGGGCACTCGTTACCATCTTTAGTCATCACTGCATCACTCGCTTAACTCGAATAACTTCAACGCGTTCCACCCTCTCACTCCTGCTTTATCCTCTTCTGTCCATGTTCCAACCTCTTCAATTGCCTCCAGATTCTCGACCACGCTCCGCCATTTCTCTGTCTCTCCCAGTGGTGGGAAGAATGGGTGGTCCGTCCCAAACAGCATCCTAGACGCGCCCTCCCTTCGCCCCCCTGGCTGAGTCGCCGTCGCCGTACTACCATCTCGCGCATAGCGGCCCGCACGACCAACTGCCTCGCTGACAAATTCTAGCTCGGCGGCGCCATATGCAACGGCATCAAACCAAAGCCTGCCGAGATACCATCGCGCATCATGTGTCAATCGGCCTGCCAAAACGGGGTCGTGATCGATGCAAGACGCCAGACGCGACGAGAGCTGGGGAAGCGCGCCGCCCGAGTGTGCGAGCAGAATGCGCAGGTTCGGGTGGCGGTCGAGAACACCCGCCAAAATGAGCCGTGTGATTGCCTGTGCGATACGTATACATCAGATGTCAACCCATCTCAATGGAGGCAAAAATAAATAAATACAGTTGTTGTTTCGAAAGGGAAACCAAGCGCGAGAGGAAGAACGTGTCCGTTGTCACGCGTACCCCACGCCTGTGCTCCAACGCCATAGTGTGGGTGCAAGAACACGACAAGTCCTGTTTCGGCGAGGGCAGCCCATAGTGGTTCCAGCGCAGGGATCATCCAGCCCTAAGCCTGCCCCGCGCGTACCAACGATGACACCTCGGATGTGTGGGTGCTGAGTTGCAAGTTGTGAGACTGCTTCTGGCAAGGATTCTCCAGGAGCACCTGGCACGAGTGGCAAGAGGCCGAAACCGTAGAGTCGTTTTAATTCCGCATCAGATGCCAGCGCGGGTCCAGTGGCGCAATAAGACTCGAGGTCTGCATTCAACTGCTGGGCGAGCGTTTGCGCCTCTGAGAACGGCAGGAAATCCAACCAGGGGTTCGCAGAGCTTGATGTTCCATCAGCCAACTGTGATGAAGGTACATAGGGCAGTACCTGACGAAGGAGATATCGATCCCGTGTCGGTCCATGAATTTGAGCTTCTCATCTCTGTCCCAGTACTGTTGATACATCATTGATATTGCAAATCGGAGAGGGTGTTTCGTCGCACCTGACCGCCAACGGGTCTTCCGCCACTGGGTTCATCGTCTAAGATCAACAAACGGTCTTCATTCTGGCCGGAAGGTGTGTTGCGTGTGAAGATGCGAGGTGCATTTGAACGAGAGCGTAAAACCGAGGCATAACGAGGTAAATAGACGTGAGTGTGAACGTCGACGAGCAGTTTCCGAAGTGGTGACATTGCCCAGTTGAGGTGGGTCAGAGACTCGTGGCGGCGGCCGACTGCTGGAACAGGTAACTGTCATCTCGTCATCAACTCTGACGTCGCTGACACTGATAGCTTGAATGGACCCCTTCGGCAATGAAGATATTGCCTGGCTACACAGCCAAGTACGTTCTTCCCTGCAATTAATACATTCCACTCTTATCGTTCGCTTTCCCTACAGCTCAGCGATCACGCACACGGCTTATCTGGCGTTTATGAGCGTATATCCGCCGCAATACAGCGCTCGGAGGGCGAAAAATTGGCACTTCAGAAAAGGGTGGAGGAACTCGAGCGAGACGACCATCCTACATCTGAGACACGACGCCTGCGCGAGGAGAACGCCACCCTCAGGGCGAAACTTGCTACGACAACGAAAGAAAAGGCAGAAGTCACCCGCGAGCGTGACGTGCTGCTCCGTAAACTTAACGGCGTGAAGCAGCTTGTCTTTGATCCGGCGGTGCGTCGAGCCTACGCTCTCATCGCCCCCATGACAGATCCTTCTCCCCTCAGCTCGACGAGAAGACCGCCAGCAACGACACACACAACGCCGAACCTGGTCCCTCAACGACCGCAGCCGTGCGCCCTCCACGTGACCCCCGCACCATCACTCAGAGCACCAGCACCAGCGTCACCCAGCGTGCCGTCTCCGCCCCTGAGGGATTCTCGTCCGCCCGCACAGACATTTCGGAGCCCGTGACGGACGTGACGGTGATGCTCGACTCACCCGGCCGCGCTATCCGCCCTCGTCCCCGCACGGCGCCGACTAGAGCCGGCAGCGGCTCCCAGCCGATGTCCATGCACTCCTCCGCGACGCTCATCGAGTCGCGCCTTCGCACGCAAGAGGCACCCGCTGCACTCGGCGCGCCCTTCGTCGACACGCGCGTCACTGCGTCTCCACCTTTATCCGTGGCGACTCTGCCTCGCATGCACGTGCCCAACGCAGACGCGAATGGCAGCCCCCAGCGACGCTCGACTAGTGTGGCACATATGTTTACTCTCACTACGAGCCCGGGAATGAGCGAGGGCCTCTCTGTGCAGTACGAGGACGCACCCGGATCCAGCGCATCGGGCGCGGGGCCCAGCAGAACGGTAAAGAAATGGAGGTTGCACTTTGCGAAGCCGCCGACGACTGCGGAGGCTATGGCCATCAAGCCCGTGCCGACGACTGTGCTCGCGGAAAGGCTGGAGCTCGATGAAGAGACGGTGAGTTTTTGCGCGGCCCTTTCTGTTACCCTTTACTGGCATCCTAATCCACCCTGGCGAATTCCAGAGGCGTTCCATCGACGAGTGGGTCTTTTTTTCCTTCTCCCTCGAATATGATTGACGGCGTTCTGCGGTGCGGCACAGTCTGTCTCTCCTTCCTGCGGGTTCTTTCAGGTTATATATCCAAGATGCATTTGGTCTCGCCTTCCTGTACGACCCCATCTTGCTCGAATCTCCAGAAGCAACGTACGTCGTGGAGTGGAGTGAGGCCACGGGCGCTCGGACCACCAAGACATACATCACCGAAGCCAAGGAAAAACACTCCGAGTTGCACACGTTTATATATGCTCCAAGGAAGGTGCGTACTCTGTTACCCGTAGGTTCTGTCAGTAACAGCGACGCATGCGCGACACCCCACAGAATGGTTGGCAATACCTCGGTCAGCAACGCTGGAACCTGGCTGACATCAAGTCGATATGGCACTCCCTCGTTTCCCCAGTAACTATTTTTGTTCCTATGCAGAGACCCGGAGGCTGATGTTCTCAAGGCTCAACGCGCGCTTGCGGCGCGTCGCTCCCAAGACGCTGACATTGCAGAGATAGCGCGCGGATTGAAAAAGGGCCAGCTTGAGCAGCTCACCGTTGAGTTGCAGCAGGTCTCTCTACTCGGTCCCAACGCAGCGGAATCTGCTGTGATGAAGAAGCTATGCGACTAGTTATTGAATAGTGCTGCGAGGAATTGGGGTGAAGCGCGTCTCGGGTTCCCCCTGATGCGGGTCTGGTTCCCTTTTTTTGGTCCGTCCGTTCTTCGTTGCTTGTTGTGGCGGATGACTGTGTAAAAATATCTTTGAATTGGGTGTAGGCGTAGCGTGGAGTCGGGATGTCAGATATACCAAGTCATTTCTCAATTAAAATTAACTTTATGTATGCTCTATGAGGTACCTGAGTCTTCGGCGATGGGTCCCTGATAAGTTCCGCTTCAGAGTCAGGTTAGCTTTGATCACTGGAACTGGGGGCACGGATAATAGCATTGAGCGTATAATTTTGGTTCCAGGGTCATTGCATTGCGATCCAGATCAGTCCCAGTCTGTTTGTCCGGCCAGGTTCGGTATTTCTTGGCACGTATGACTCAGCAACTAGGACGAACTGTCATGTCCGCTCAAGGAAGCCGCCCCTAGTACTTGTCCACCATCGAGGGTCTACCGATCTGGGTCCAACACTGACTACAGAATGAATTGTGACTACTACAGATCCAATGCACCGCCCCAGGTTTCCCTACAGCTCAAGAATTTGCCGACTAGTATTGTAGAGATCTCTCAAGGGCTAAAAGGAACTGCACCGCTGCTACTACCTCGGCATACCTCTAGTCTAATTGCAAAAAGTCTAAAATTGATTTTTCTACGTCATTATATGTAGCCGAGTAGCTTTGGAGACCAAAGATCCGAAGGAACGGCCTTTGGGTCCTCGGTCTCGGAGCCCAAGCGAAACCTCAGGTGTCCACAACAGGCCCATGGTGTCTCGTACAAACAGACCATGCAACTATTTGTGCATCTCGCGTCCTGCGATCTGGTGGCATAGTGGATGTACTCGGAGCTTTGCGACAAGCTTGTGGATACGCCGACTTGCTCCTCCTTAGACCTCTACCACCGCCGTGGTTCAAGTTGTGGCTTGCGTTGGAAAAAGCTCGGGCTCATCAAGATAGTGCGCCTCCCCGCTCGAGGATCCTAATTTGTGCAGTAGAGTAGTCTCTTCTCCACAAGTTTCATTTCCGGCGCGCCGATAATATCTCTTCGGTACTAGCTCGTTAGTATTTCTCGGTCGACAGCATTTTCGCTATTCCTCTCCGGGGGGATCTCATCGATATCCACAACACTTGCTTTATCTCGTCGCTCGCTAAAGTCACTGGTGGATGTCCATCGCTTAGTGCTTCGGGATGTCTCACCCGCTTGGTGGTGAATCTTTCGCGCTCCCTGTGCTCCCCCCCTCCCCCAAAGCGTGAACGAAAGACTGAAGAATAGATCCACTATATCGCGTCCACAGCTAGACTCAATCGCATTGCTATCCCTGCAAGTCGGAATGCACCCTCCTCGCTTGGTTCGATGGTTCAGCACTTTTTAAACTCGGGCTCTCGCAGATTCATTCGAACCATCCCCACATCACATCTACTACTCTCCCAAACACCTTAACTGCTTGTGCAAAAAAAGACACACACATACAATCTACTCGACTCATTCAACATGACTTACGTTCCTCCCACATCCTTCTACGATATCTTCCCAAACGACTTTGTGAACTGGAATTTCGCCCCGCCGGTTGGCAATATCGCCGGGGGGGCTCCTGCGGGGACCCCGAGATATGGCTTTCAATATCCCGGTGTGGGAGTGCCCACGCTTATCCCCTCGACGGCTCCGGCTTTCCAAGCCCCCGCTCCAGTCGAAAGAACGTCCAGCGCCGGCTCATCGGCGGCGCTATCGACCTTCTCTTCTCAGCCGACACCGTCTGGCTCATCCGCGCCTTCGCCCCAAGACCTGGCCCAGCTCTCCCAATTTCAGGGTCTCAGTCTTCCTGTTTCTGCAGACGCGCCTCCCGCCGTCAAGCGCAGGACGAAGCGAACCGGGCCCCCGCGGCGCAGGGGACCCAATAAGAGGCGCCCCGGAAGCGGCTATGTCGATATGATGGTGCGTTTTCATTTCGACTCACCTTAAGGCTTAATGTACTCAACGCGTTTTCCTGCAACAGAGCGGGCTTCCTGAAGAGGTGCAAAATGCTCTGCAACAGGAGTACGCCAATTGTTGCGAGGTCGTGAGGGGCAAGGACCCTTCCACCGTGCAGAAGCACCGTTTCACGAAGCGGCACTTCAACAAGGTTGACCCTAAATACCAGCCCCAGCTCCCTGCGTTTACCTGTCCGGCTTACGTCGGCTTGCACGATAAATGCAAGAACGCCAAGTAAGCCTTTTAGTTGTCATACTACGTCTTGTACAATGTTACTGACCACTGCACGCGGCTGCGCTGCCAGGGCTGGAAGGTACGACTCTACGGAGCGCCACTGCAACAACTGTCCAGGATTTGCAGACCTGCGCGCCAACTCGCAAGCCGACACAGTCTACCCTTTTACCATCAGCAAGGAGGAGTTTGATGCCGTCCAGAAGTTTCGCAAGACCCTTAAGCCCGGCAAAGAAGTCGGTGCCCCCAGCCCTCGTTGAGGCGGTGATTTTGAGGCTTATCACGATGCTTACTGGGGCCACACGCCTTCCGGAGCCCGCATCGTCCTCCGAGTCCCAGCCAGCAGGTGATGGCCCCGAAGATGCCTCCCCCGCAGAGGAACAGCCGTCTCCTTCCCCCTCTCCCGCGGATCCGTCTCCGAGCGCGCAACCCCAGCAGCCCGAGCAGCCCTTGCCCGTGGAGCCGATCTACAACGCCACTGGAGATGACGGAGCGGTCTCACAAGTCGCCGCCGCGTCGTCGTGGCTCGACACTGTTGGCACTTTCCCCCCCGGGCTCCTCTTGCAGCCTCCGTACGGACTATATCCTTCGCCTGAAAATGCGGGCCCTTCAACTTGGCCCGACATGAATTATGATCCCGCCACGTTCGGGACTTTCTTTGATGAATAAGTTCCAAGTCGCCCTGCAGCGGAGAGGACTCGGACAAGCGGTGAAGTTATTTTTCTGGTGTTATGTATTATGCGACATGATTTTACTATGCAAACCTGCTATCTCTCGTGTAACAAATGTCTCTCCTGGTTGTGTATATTGTATTCCTGTCCCTCGTCCATCCATTGTAAATACCCCGACTATATGGCAATGCAGTTTATGATATGACGATTAGACGGGGTGTGCTCCTCCATGCTAGACAACCGCTGATCATATACGCTACACTCGGAGATGTCGCGAGGGATGTCACGTCGCCGTTCTGACTCAGAGGCGGAGGAGCATGGTCTCAATTGAGCGAGCGTATGTGGCGCGTGCACCTCGTTTCTTCTTGCGTGCGCCGGTCATTATTGCATTATCTGCCAGAGCACGGTCGCCTCAGACCGCCGAACAACTTTGTTTTGCTCGGCCACCGCATCATCCAGTAAGCCAAGTGATCAGTGATAAGGTCTCCGTACTCGGCTTTAACCGACTCCGTCTGGCCCAGTCGTAACATATCTCGCTTCGGACAGGAGGGCTCTCGTCCCCGATCGACTCGGAGAAGCGCTTCGACTTCAAGTTCTATTCGCGTGCGTACCATTATTATCATTACCTACACTATGATATAATCGGGCCTCTAGTGGCGTTTTAATACAATGTAATACAACGCCAACGCCTTCCTTTCCCCGTTCGTCGATTAGCGACCTTCACTGGTTTGTCGGTGTGAAGTGACGGCAACATGGCTCAATTTAAGTCCTTTTCTATGGTTACGTGGCCCGAAGATCGGCCTCTCCTTAGTGGGGACTCGACTGATCCCACGCTAACACACATCTTGTCTTGCAGTACAGCCTGGCGTACGAGGTCAAAGAAGGACAACTCGTTGAATGCGGCAATCAGGCCACCCTGGGAAGAATGTAACACGGAGACGGACAGCGAACACAGCCCGGGGGGGAGTACTGGGAGTTCTTGTGCCACTCGAAGCATAAACAACTGGTCCACTCTACTCTAGCGCACCGTAGGTGTGCTGCTATCCGAGTCGGTTCGAATGATGGCTCGGAAGTTGCTTTCTCGCCGGCCGCCGGCCGCCCGATTCTTCCCACGGTGAATTCCCGACGTCGGGATCGGACTAGATTACTGCGACACTCTACCTCGCCGCCTTTCTCAAGGTATTTTTGTGTCGCGTCTCTCGTTCTGCCGGTATACTAACGACCCGGTTCTACGGTACTTCTAGCTTGGAAGCCCCTCTTTGCCGGTGCGTTTCCTTCGAGTTCGCTGGATTTGCAATGTAAAATTGGTAACACCATGGGGAAGGGAGTCGAGTCCTGGAAGGAACTAAATAATCAGACTTGACTTCGCTTCGATGGTACCCAGCCGATGTCACTTGCTTCTGCTGTTATTGGAGACCGGGTTTCGAGTTTCAACTAATGTACCGCTGCTCTGTTTGCCTACGTGCCTACTCGGTCAGAAACGAGAATCTCCCGTCGCCTGCTTCCGACTCTATGAAACGCTACTCTAGCACGGGGAGATCTAGCGACTGCGCTGCGTAGTTGAGCGATTTTCAGGAGGTCGCCGATGTGTAGGTTCAACACTATCTCCTTCCACGGTGATGGTTCCTGATCCCCCCGTGTGGGAATGGCGAGGCAACCGGGGCAGGCTAACAGTTAGTTGACCATAGATGTGGTTCCCAACACTTGATCTGAAACGCGGCGGGTAATGGCGGTATTGAATGACCCGGTGTGGTTATAGCTCTAGTCCTATGTCTCGCTACCGGGGCTACTATAAAGTCACTTGGGAGTAGGACTAGGCTGCACTTGGCACCAACATGGATAAACCTCTGCGCTCAGCCCTGCCTCTTCTTGTCTCTGAAGTGGCGTCCTTTTTCATTCTTTGGTCCATCATTGCCACTGTTCTTCGTGTCGCATATAACTTCTATCTCCACCCTCTTTCTCGGTTTCCCGGCCCGCCGGGTCCGGCGTGCACAAGGCTTTGGCTGGCGTACATGGAAGTCTGGAAGGATGTCAATCTGACAGACTTGCGCTTCCAGCTTCATGAAAAGTATGGTACGTGACCAACAGTCCATATGGACGAACAACGTGTGCTGACTTGAGGTGGAATGGAAGGTGACATTGTGAGAATTGCGCCGAATGAGGTTCGCATGCCCTTTACGTTGGCCGAAGTCCAGAACCTGACCGTTATGTCCCAAGCTTCATTTCTCGAACCCGTCTGTCTACAAGGAAATCTACAACCTCGGTAATAAGTGGGACAAAGACCATCACTTATACTATGCAACCGATCTAGACTCTTTCTTTGGGAGTCCTCGATACCCCGATGTCAAGCTGCGAAGGGGGGTATTAAACCCGTTTTTCTCCAAGGCGGCGATTGTTAAAACGCAACATCTGGTTCAGGGGCGTGTGAGTCGTTTAGCTCCGCCCTAGACGGGATCTGACTGTTGAGAGAAGTTAGACACCTTCTGTTCCGCTTTAAAGGCGCAAAATATCTCAGGCACGGTTATCTCTGCCACGAACGCAAGTACTCTTGCTGATGAGGAGTTAGGGAGGTCCAGTGATCTATCCTTAGGTTTCAAGTGCTTCAGCGCAGATGCGACATCCTTATGCTGCTTTGGGAATTGTTTCGATCAAACGGCGGCATGTAATTTCAATGCTTCACTTCTTATTGCAATGGAACAATCATTGCCTTCTTTCTCTCTGCGCAAGCAATTCGGGGCAATTGTATGGCTAGTGCGAAACTTTTCTGACAGCCCTATTATGTCTGTTTTGCCTTCAGCGATTAGGTCCTTGTGTTTACTCTATAATGTGCGTCACTCTGTGCAGGCCTTTTTCATGATTCGACTTATTAAGCGCTGCCAATACGTTCACATAGATTATAGATTCTCAGTCCCGAAAATTAGTTCTCGATCATCAGAAGCTCGAGGAGGCGCCTCCATCGAATATCTCGCCAAAAATTCTCGGTTCCAAAGTCGGGGGTCGCCACTCCCGCGTCACGGCGAAGCATGTCTTGCGAGAGTCGCAAGTTCTTCTGTGCGCAGGAAGCTCGCACGTAGTCGGCACGGTACTGATGACGGGCACATATTACCTCCTAAATAACCCGGAGATGCGGGAGAGACTATTCGGGGAACTCCTCATCGTCTGGCCCAATCTGAGCCAGCTCCCCCGTTATGAAACCTTAGAGCGACTCCCGTACCTAGTGAGTACCCTAACCTTAGGTATGGCGACGCATTTATGACACCGAGATAGACGGCGGTCGTGAAAGAGACGCTGCGTCTAGCACCCACTATGCCCGTCGGGCTGGCGCGTGTTGTACCGCCCGAAGGAGCCACCATATCTGATGTACGAATACCAGGCGGGGTACGAGTCTCACCATCTCATTACCATCTAAAGTCGATTTTAAGCGAATGCTCTCCAGGCAAGCGTTAGCCAAAGCTCGCTCTTCGTGCATCTATCGGAGGATGTATTCGTGTGTGCCGATGACTTCGCTGCCAGGAGCGTTGGCTTGGGCCAGATACTGCCAAATTGGACCAGTTCTTGGTTGCTTTCTCGGACGGACCACGAAGTTGTCAAGGAATCAAGTGAGTATAGTGTCTCCTCGTCGCCTGTGCGGTCCAAGCGAGCTAATCACATTATCTCGATAGTCTGGCTTATTGTTAACTGTACCTCGGCCTTGCGCACTTGTTTCGGCGCTTTGACCTCCGCATAGACGAATCGAGGTGTGAATCTCGTCTCACGACCTGTAGTCCCCTTGGGCTGACTCGTGACCCCCCCCTCCCCCCAAGACCGCCCAGCCTAGATTGGAAGGAACATTTTTTATCTTACTACACTGGCGAGCATCTGCACGTCTTTTGCTCTCCAAAGTCTTCCTGACTACAGTTCGCGCAAACTGTCAGGATAGTCTCTTGCAAAAGTTAGCTTTAGGCTGTAATAGTGTCACGGTATCGTTATCGCGTAATTTATTCGGTAATGGCGGGGCCCTGAACCAAGTATTAACTGATAATAGATTGCACGATGGAACGCTTGCTCTTTGGCTGTATACTCTTACACGGTGTCGGAACTTAGATCCTCAAAAGGGTATATGGGCCTAACCGCATATCTCGCATTGATAACTTGACTTGTCGATCCGCCGGAAGTGATGCTGTCACTTGGGCCCCTGGAATCGCTTTGTTTTGTTTACTAAACCTCCGAACCCTCAAGCTTTGCAAAACGAAATGAGATGATCTGCGCTAGTGGCTGACATGGGATGCCTGGGCTCATAAGCGTAGCCGTGGCGTTTTTTGCTTTTTTTTGTTGTCCACTTGACACGGACACGCAATTCACCTACACCGACTATTCCCCGATGCGGTTTCATTACTGCCGCATTGTTGTTGCGGCCACAAGCACAAACGCTTTTGGTGCAACCTTCGGCACAATGTTTCGAGTCCACATGTTTCCTGCATGGCGAGACATTTATGAAGGTTTGTGTTTGAGGCGGCCCACAACTTCACCATTTCTCCCCGCCTACTAGTCGTCAGTTCTCACCAACTAATCGCGCTTCACTCTTACACCGCACGCAATCACCCAACCGTTTCTAATCACAAGATGTCACTACTTTCCTCTGAGCTCACTCCCGTCGTTTCCATCCACGCAATGCCAGGTCCCACACCGCAAAAACTCAAATCATCCTCTTCTGTAGGAGCCACCCCTCGCTCTGATCCTCACCTTCAAGACGTGGCGAACATATTAGGGTTAAATCTTCCACCAAATGCCCTGAAGGTCTTATCGCAGTGCCAGGCCTCTGGACGGTTATCCGAACTAGCTAATTCCTCGACCCAATCTGCTAATGCCCCAACCCCAACGGCGAGACGGACGACTAAGGCCAAACGCACCACAGCAAGGTCCCACACGCAGCCCAACCCGATCAAATCCGGTGGCGCGTCTCCATATGCCCGAGGGGTGCCAACGCCCAAGGCAGTCCCGCAACCACTCGAGGCGGCTCAATATCAGCCACCACCGGTGAAGGCTCGCGCGCGTCGCGCGGCGCTGGCCGCAGAGTCCAAAGCCAAGGAAGTCCCATCTCCCACTATGTGGGGACTTCCAAGCGTGGTGGAGAAACTCGCTTACACTGCGTCCTGGGGCGATCGCGCAAAGAGCGTGTCATTGCCCACTCTGCAACCAGCTGGTGGGGCGGGGAAGGCGGGACAGTCTCAAAACGAGGTGACGTTGCCCACCGCCCCCGCTTCTGCTGTACATTCACGCGCCCCGACACGGCCCACAACGCCCTCCGGAGACCGCTTGAAGAGCGCATCCCTCCCTGCTTTGCAGCAGCCGACTCCGCAGGGGTCGACGCGAGCGGCGGCGTCACTTTCTCAGGCGAGTCTCATCGACAGACTCCTCCCGAGGTTGAGAGGCATAGTGGATGCCGCCGCCGCCGCGCATCCAAAGCGGAGCAACACTTGGGTGGCAGGTGATGCGCCAGCTTTGGGAACAATGGCCAGCAGCAACAGCAGCAGCCCGTTGGCTCTGTACGAGCCCCCCTTCCCACCTACGATGGAGATGCCTGAGGCGGAGATGTTAGACGTGGAGCTGCCTACGATCGAGCAGCCTGCGGCGGAGGAACCGACAGCCTCACCTCTCACTACGGCGACGGCGCACAGAGCGGAGTCCGAGTCATCAACTACTAGAAGAAGCCAAGCCGTCAGTGGGCCCGCGAACATTTAAGGACTTAGCGGAGTTCTTTCGTCGGGAGAATCAGTGTACCGCGATCCCAGAGTCAGTGCAGGAAGAACCATCTGCGGCATTGGACAGGATTCTCGACCTCGAGTGGAGCCAAGACCTGCAAGCTGAACGCGGAGCTGCGCAGACTGCCCCTCTCACTCGCGCAGAGATCGAGATGTCCCTTTTCTCGTCGATAACCACCCCGACAGACCGAGATTACACCACTGACTTGGAGCGCGACGTTGAAATGGCGGATGCTGAAATTGATGACCTCTTGAGACTTGCCCTGGACCTCCTCGATGAGAGCTGGATGGGTTTTGTCGATCTTGAGGGTTACCACGGGGTATGACTCGACTTTACTAATCCCCGCACGCGCGTTTACCATTGGACGACGCTTACCGTAAAACATTATGTCATTTTATGTACTACTTTGATATGTATATTTCTTCCAATGCATTTGGAGTAACACCGCTAGAAGTTGGTGGGACTCAGCTGGCCGGAGCTTCTCCAGGCACTTACTTTTAGAGAGCGTCTACCCCCGCGGTCAGAGGCCACTCGCCCCAAGGGGAGGCCCTTAACCAGAGAACCAGAACTATGAAAACAGGGAGATGGTAGTGGTACAAATTCAGGGAGGGTGGCGTCTGCCGACCTTTAAAAAGAAAGCCTCACATGGAGCCTCCCAGACCGTTTTCATTTCAAGTGACAGTGTCTTCGTTTACCCAAACGGACAGCTGAGATTTCCGGGAGGATGGAAGTAAGTAAGACTCGGACTCGGAGTAGATACCAGTTGGGCGTCAAAGGGGAGATAACTCGGACAGCAAATCTATTTGGAGCACCTCCCCGGCGACCAGGGCCGCGACCCGACACCATGCGCTGTACCTGCATTTCCTCCCCTAATATTTCCTCACCCAAGATGATGCATGGTGTTCATCGTTCGAGGGTTTCATCCTTTCAGCCGCAACATGGTGGGTCTCCACCGCTTTCCGATTTTGGTCGATTATAGTGCCGCATCATGGACGGAAAAGGAAGGGAATCTCGCACTTGCCGCTATCGAGCACCGTAGTCGTGTGCGTGGAATTGCTCTTCGAAGTCCATGTTCGTGTAAGGCCAGACTCTTCAAGACGCTGAGTCACCCTTTTCCCGAGCTGGAAAATCTCGAGATTTGTTCCACTAATTTTTATGATGGCCGCTCGGACCTGATTCTTCCCGCTACGTTTCTCTCGGGTTCCGCCTCATCTCTGCGACGACTCACGTTACGGGAAGTTGTACCGGAATGCTTATCCCCGCTATCATCATCCGCAACGGGACCCTGTCGATCCCGCTTTGACCCTTAGGGTCGGGGACGACGCACTGCCAGAAGCTTCGTTCGTTGCAAATTTGCAGCGCATGTCTTGCCTGCGTCGCCTCGAGTTGAAGTTGATTGATCGGGGCTTCAACATAACTCCCCATTCCCCTCCTCCTCCCGCTAGCGCAGAAAACCTCGTCTCACTCTCAAAGCTCACGGATCTCATCTTTATGAGTCGTGGCTCCTACTTGCAGACGCTGGTAGTTCAGTTAGCTGCCCCATCCCTGCAGCATCTCGACGCAGAACTCTGGGGGCCTATCTCCTCTGATCCACATCTCTGCAAGTTCATCTGTGACACAGAATGTCAATTTATTGCGGTTCGCTTAGATTTCTTACGCTGGAAGCTCACGTTTTCTTTGGAGACGTGTTCTAAACCCGGCTATGTTCAACCGTCTAGAATAGTCATTCCCGATCCTGAATCGTTGGAGGAGAATGGCAACATGCTCCCTGGGCCATTGTCCACTGTGGAGGAACTCATCGTTGGGTGGGAGGGGTCACTGTCCACCCAACAACACTACGTTCAATGGCGTGGATTTTTCAATCGTATTCAGCAAGTGAAGACGGTTCAGGTGCCATCCGATGTGGCGCTTAGTGTTGCACATTCCTTTCAGCTGAACGGCCATGAGCCCGCCCTGGAATAAATCGAGGTGTTCGAGGTGCATATGACATATCTTCCACCAATCGGATCGAATATAACGACCAATATGTATCTATCCGTGATGCCTTCGAGCCACTTATTGCTGCACGACAAGAGGTGGGGCGCCCCATAAGGTTATCATGGACATCAGTCACTTCGAGTTGGCGGCGTGGTAATGATATCGTTTATTAGGAAATCTGCCCAGAATAATTTTCCACTGACGTAGTTGGTTATATAGTTAAGTTGCACAGCTAATATTCGGTCGCCTGTAGTCAGAAACGGAATCTATACATTTGAACACATTTCGATAGTCCAGGGGGTGGAGTTAGTACTCTAGAGGGTCACCCCACTACCACAGGGTTGCATGATGGCCGGGATAACTGAGATTTCTCCCAACTTGTACATTGGAAATCTGGATTTATGAGGCTCCCCAGACCATACAACCATCGATATCACGGCACGATACTCACTCGTGCTAGCTTCAGGACTCTCCTTAAAATACGGTACGTGCAGCACTTCGGCGTGCGCTCCTAGGCACACGAGATGCCAATCGATAAACTCTCAGAAGCCCACGCATTTCAACGTTCAGGACAACCGAGGAACTCCAACTTTGCGTACGTGTGCGATCTCCGAGACAACAGATCTTGAGAATGAGCATCGCGACATAGAAGATGACGACTCAAAAGGCATACCGATTGTCCTTTGGCGTAATCATGCCTTGAAAGATCGAGCTGATCCCACCGGACAAGGTTCCCATAATATTGGTTAATTAAAATAAAATAAAAAAGACAAGGCACCCATACTTCTCAATGAGTCGAAAGCCTAGAAGGGAAAATGGTATGCAAGGCAGAGTCCAGGCAGAGTGTAAATACTGGGTGTCGTCTTTCGTGTGCTCGCGATGGTCCCGGAAACCATAGTGTAGCGATTACTCCGAGTCTCTATCGAACAATTTAAATTAATTGCAATGCGCTTGCCGAGGAACAGAAACGGACACATAGCGACATGTTATTAAGGTTCGAATTTACAGCCCTCTGCTATTGTATATGCTACTTCACCTCTGCAGCAATCATGAATCGCGTTAGTAAAAAAAGTCTATGACGGTGCCTTCATTTACCCTCTGGCAGACCGACAGCTGAGATTTCCAGGAAGGAAGAAGCAGGTGAGACTCGGAGTAGTAACCGGTTGGGTGTCACGTCATAGATGACACCACCTCCCATTTCATCCTTCCAGGTCTTCTGAGTGACTCGGAGTCAGAGCTGAGTGAGTCAGAGCCTCAGGCCTCAGCACTTCAGCGGCGGCCGTGGGAATTCTGTGCCACGACAGTTACTGCAGGTGGCCCCGATCGTCGGGATATCTCCTGGCTTTATTTGCCGCGCTGCGGTTAGGGTTGTCATCGATGTCTAATATGATGTTCACTCGTTCTGCCGCTAGAGCCCTCCTCACAAACCGGTATGTTTTGTTCTTCAGTATCCGCTCCAGGGACGCTCAACGGTAGTTTTAATGCTCGCTTAGGGTGACGATCGAGAACGATAAACTCTCAGAGGATGTCCTCTTGGAGATATTCGATGCTTACCGACAACTCTATGGACCCCAGCCCGATTATGAAAAGCTCTGGAACAGTAGAGATGGGTGGTTCAAGCTCGCACATGTGTGCCTACGTTGGCGACGTGTCGTGCTTTTATGGCCTTCCCGTCTCCATGTGCACCTACTGTTTACTCCACGCAGGTCTTCGAGGGCACCTGTGTTGAGGTGTCTCCCCCGCCTCCCGATTTTGGTCGACTATAGCGCCGCATCATGGACGGAAAAGGAAGGGAATCTCGCACTTGCCGCTATCGAGCACCGTAGTCGTGTGCGTGGAATTGCTCTTCGAAGACCATGTTCGTGTATAGCCAGACTCTTCAAGGCGCTGAGTCACCCTTTTCCCGAGCTGGAAAGTCTCGAAATTTGTTGTCGCCCTTATATTCCATATGATGAACTGATTCTTCCCGCCACGTTTCTCTCGGGTTCCGCCTCATCTCTGCGACGGCTCACATTACGAGACGTCGTACCGGAATGCTTACCCCCGTTATTATCATCCGCAACGGGCCTTGTCGAACTTGCTTTGACCCTCAGGGTTAGGTACAGCATGGTGCCAGAAGCTTCGCTCATTGCGAATTTGCAGCGCATGTCTTGCCTGCGTCGCCTCGAGTTGAAGTTGAGTCATGGGGGCTTCAACACAACTCCCGACTCCCCAGCGCCTCCCGCTTGCGCAGGAGATGTCGTCCCACTCTCAAAGCTCACGGATCTCATCTTTATGGGTTTTGGCCCATGGTTGCAGATGCTCGTGGTTAGGTTGGCCGCCCCATCCCTGCGGCATCTCGACGCTGACCTCTGGGGGTCCCCTATGTCCTCTATTCAACCTCTCTGCAAGTTCATCTGTGACACAAATTGTCAATTTATTGCAGTTCGCTTGGATTTCTCACGTTGGAAACTCAAATTTTCTGCGGAGACGTGTTCCAAATCCGACCATGCTCAACCATTCAGAATAGGCATTGCCGAGCCAGTCTCGTTGGAGGAGATCGGTAATTTGCTCTCTGGACCATTGTCCACTGTGGAGGAACTCGCCGTTGGATGGGCTGTGTCACTGTCCACCCAACAACACCAAAACCAATGGCGTGGATTTTTTAATCATATTCGGCAGGTGAAGACGATTCAGGTGCCATTCGAGGTGGCGCCCGGTGTTGCGCATTCCTTCCAGTTGGACGGCCAGGAGCCCGCCCTGGATCTTCTTCCCACCCTCCAGCAAGTCAAGGTGGGTATTACATATATTTCGCCAATCGAATCGGATCGAATCGACCGATATGTATCTATCCGCGATGCCTTCGAGCCACTCGTTGCTGCACGGCAGCAGGTGGGGCGCCCCATACAGTTATCATGGATATGAGTCACCTGGCGGCGTGGTAATGGCACTTTTGGAGCGCATTTATTTAGGAAATCCACCCTGAATATTTTTCTACTGGTGTGGTTGGCTAGAGGGTTCAAGTTGTACAACCTATGTATTTGGTCGCCTGTACAAAGACGAATTGAAGACATTACCAAGGACATTCCATTAACTATAACACATATTTCGATAGTTCAGAGGGTAGAGGAAGTCAGCACTCCCGATCCGTGTGGTCAGAACCGAACTAGACGATAGTACGGCACTGGAGACCTACTAGACGATCACCCCACTGCAGGGATAATAGGGATCGTGGGAATATTCTCCCGACTTGGTCTGGATTTATGAGGCCCCTCGGACTCGGACCAATCAATACATGTACAGTACAGCCATCAATGTCATGGCATGGTCCTCACTTGAACTGGTTCCAGGGCTCCCTTTAAGATACGCTACGTGCAGCGCTTCGATGTGCGCTCTTGGAATGGTCACGCAGGATGCCAATTGATAAGATAAACTCTAAGAAGCTTACGTATTTCAATACTCGGGACAAGCGAGGGACCCCAACTTCGCGTGCGCGTGCAATCGCGATGACAGGTCCTGAGAACGGGCATCACGACATCGGAGATAATGACTTAGAATGCGTTCCGGTTATCCTTGGGTGTGGTCATGCCCGGACGGATCGAGGCAATCCCACCAGACAGGACCCCCTTATTTCTCAACGAGTCGAAAGCCTAGGAGGAAGTGCAGTATGCAAGGCATAAGCCAGGGACAGTGTAGATACCGGAAGTCGTCTTGTATGTGCCCTCAATAGTTCCGGAAACCATCATAGTGTAGCGATTACACTGCACCGAACCACGCTTGCCGAGCCTCGAGTCCGAGTCATGAATCACGTTACTAGAGCTGTTTTACTAGTCTAGTAGTAAAAAAAAAACTTAAAATAGACGTGAGCCCAAAGGGTGCACGTACATGCAGTCGAGGCGCCGGATCCGGGACAGAGAAGGAAGAGATGCTCGCACTTGCCGTTATCACTGGCAAGGACCGTAGTCGTGTGTGTGGAATTGCTCTTCGAAGACGGTACTACGACATAGCCAAACTCTTCAGGGCGCTGAGTCACCCTTTTCCGGAGCTGGAAAGTTTCGAAATTTGTCCCACTGGTACTTACTCTTGTTGATCCTTCCCACCACTTTTCTATCGGGTTCCGCCGCATCTCTGCGACGGCTTACGTTACTGGAAGTTGTATTGCCAGAAGCTTCGCTCCCTACGAATTTGTAGCGCATGTCTTGCCTGCGTCACCTCGGGCTGGATTTGAAATATTCTGACACCAAAACCGACCAACCGCCTCCCACTAGCGCAGGGGGTGCCGTCCCGCTGTCGAAGCTCACGCATCCCATCTTTTCGGGTCATAAATCATACTTGCAGGCGCTCGTGGTTGGGTTGGCCGTCCCATCCCTGCAATATCTCAACGTAGAACTCTGCGGCCAGTCCCATAGCTTCTTCCCTATTCCGCGTCTCTGCAAGTTCATCTGTGATACGGAATGTCAGTTTACGCACTGCGGCTCGCCTGGGTCTTTGGGGATTCGGGGCTCACGTTTTGCGCGGGCACTTGATTCCCAATCCGTTGATGGTCAACCTTTCAGAATACTCATTCCCAAGACTGTCTCGTTGGAGCAAATGGGCCAAAAGCTCTCTGGGCCGTTGTCCACTGTCGAGGGACTCGTCATTTTGCGTGGGATGGAAAACCGTGGAACACAGAAGTCCTCGTTCAAACGGATCAATGCCGTGGATTTTGGTACCATGTCCCGCGGGTGAGAATGGTTCAGGTACCAGCTAGAGTGGCACTCAGCGTTGCGCATTCCTTCCGGCAGGACGGCCGAGGGCCCGTCCTGGGACTTCTTCCCGGACTGAAACGAGGCGAGGTGCTTTCGATGGTGGGTAGGGACAACCTATATGTATCAATCTGTGATGCCTTAGGTCCACTCATTGCCGCGCGGCAACGGGCAGGACGCCACATAAGGTTATTGTGGTCTTTTTGGAGGAAAACCTTTGCGTAGGCGTTGTTCGTTGGATAGATAACCAAACAGCTGTCAGAAATGAAAACTATATATTTGGGAATCTTAGAACATAGATAACGATAACTCAAAAGGTATACGTGTAGTGCTTGTGATGTTAGTTCATCGACAATGATAACCCAAGAATCCCTAACAAATTCAAATTCGAAATTATGACGCGCCATGCGATTGGCCAAGCTCCCTGGCCTTGTCCTGTTACAGAAGTCTGGCCTCTGGGCGTGGGCGCCGATCGAGTAGAGCAGTGTAACGGCGCCCATCACCAGACGAGACAGGCGCTGCAAACTATCGGCCACCACTCCCCGTTGTGTATAAGCACGGCACACAGTACCTAGACACGAGGTGGAAAAAAGAAGTCATTATATACTACCGTCCATCGTATATTCACGAAACAAGTCAAGAGGGTAAAATCATCCGTTCAAAATCCGAAGACCGTACGATGCGTTCGGGCAACCAAACAATTAAGCTATTAAATCTTGATTGTTGGATGATAAGTGCCAGTGCAAAAAAAAGGGGGGGAAGAGGGGAGGAAGGTCCAAATCCGGTAACATCGAAAGAGAAATTTTTAGAGGACCATGGCGGCGAGTACGCCAAAGATCAGTCCGGCGCTTCCAGCGGTAGCCATACGATCTGCGCCATTTGAGGGGGCCGTGGTGTTCGTGAGCGAACCAGTCGGGTTCAAATCGGTGTCCGTGTTTGTCAGGGTATTGCTCGTCGAGGTGCTGAGCCAAGGGAGAAAAAAAAGAGTAAGCACAAGTACAAGACACTGATTAATAGGTATTGAGAGACGGAATGAAAAGACATACAAAGGGGTGGTAGTGGTACGGGAGGAAGTCACTGTGGTGGTCGGTTGGGTAATTGAGAATTGCTCTGACTGGGCGTAGATGGTGTTGAGGTTTTGCGAGTCCTGAACGAGGTTGACCCGGAATCCAGTGCCGGTCGGGAACCCCGTGCTAGGTGGGCTGACAGTGAATCTGCCAAGGGTGCCGTCGACAAGTGCAGCGAGGACTTGTTGGTAATTTGGAGTTTGAGCCTGCGAGGTGTATGAGATTGGAGCGGTGATGAAGGTGGGCCAAGAGCAAAGGGCGCACCTGGTTACTGAGAACGATGGTGAAGTTCAGCGCGTCAGTGCTGACTCGCTGCCAGGTGACGACATTGGGACCTGCGATGGTCCACCCGGCCGCGCCGCCGGGAGAGGTGACCTGGTAAGCTGAGGCCAAGGCGACAAAGGAAAGAAGGGTGAAGAAAAATTGCATTTTGAAGGTGAGTCGACAAAGGGGATGAAAGATTAAAGTAAGGAACGTGGTTTTGTCGAGGAAAGTCCAAGTTGCAAACCTCTACGCGAGGCGAGGATGTGGCGAATAACTAACGTAGAGAATATTTATTTAGTTATATAATAAAATAAATTTAGGTAATTGAGGACGGCGACGGCTTGCTCTGTCAGGAAAAATCACGGGTAAGAACCACGAAATGGCTCACACTCAGTTTCCTTTTCCTTCTCATTCTCTTCATCATGTCTGCGTCTTATCACCGCCCAGAATCTAGGCGAGAACCCACCTACTTGACCTTTACCCCTCGCCGCAGCGCCATCGCATCCTTTGATAATCTCGTTGTCCTTGCCAACTATGAGGAGCACCTTCGTGAGGCAAGGAAGATAGTTTGGCGCGACCGCGGCGAGCCAGCCATCGACATTCGTGATGTGCGCGAATGTCTTGTTCATGGTGCACGTGGTGGCTTGCGTGCGTCCTAAGTCCTATATTACTCTTCTACGCTTCCCTCATTCAGTCGTTCGTTACCGCTGTCAACGCAGGCGCCGGTGCTATTGCATTTGCTATTCGCTCTGGCGTGAACCTTGTTTTGCTTCTAGCACGCATTAAGAATTTGCCAAGGTCGAGTTCACACTCCCCGTGTGCACTTGGGTCGAAACTCGCTCACTAGTATTTCCTCAGGCAGAAGCGTTTGTCTCTCATACGTCATGCTCTCCTCGGATCAGATTCGTTCCGTGCTGCTGCTATGTTAGGTGAGCGCTCTGTTCTCCATATCCTCAGTCCCTGACAGCCTTGATAGGAAGCTTCGTGGCGTTGTACCGTGCCATTCTGAACGCACTTCCTATTCTTTTCCCCGCCAACCTTACCCTGCGTGAAAATGTTCGAAACTTATTCGCCGGCATTTTCTCCACCCAAGACGAGCAAGACGATGACTTTGTCCTTGACGACTCTCCGGCTTCGTCTCTAGCAGCGTCGCCGCTACCTAGACCATCGCTACAACTACATATATCACCAGGTGATAGGCGCGAGGCGCGACTGTCTTCGTCTGCGCAAGAGCACCAAATTTGGGTGCGCAGGAAGACGCGGCGATGGCATTCTGTATTGGCCGGTGCAATTGCCGGCGTCATTGCAATATCCTTTGAGAAACGCTCTCGGCGGAACGTCATCGCGCAGCAGCTTTTCGTCCGGTACGTATCGATACCTCCTTCAACAAACTCGGGCACCTATTGTTTGACAGTGGGCTGCAGGGCTCATACAATGCTTACTCGGAAAAAACGTGGTTTCCGTATTCCGCATGGTGACGTTTTGGTCTTTTCACTTGCGTACGAGCCTATTCTCCTCAGTACTTGCACTCAATTCTGATGTCAGAAAAGGTGTGGGCAAATCGTATATGCATTTCTCTTGAGTCCGCATACACTCTCAAAGGCTTACTGGCGGTGGTGCGTTGTGAAGGCGTTTGTCCGTTCGCAAAGCCGACAACGCTCTTTTAGGATCGAACACGTGGCGCAAGTTCCAAAGGAAGTATTGTCCACGCATTACAGTATGATTCGGCGCGGGACCTACGACCCCGCCGACCTCGCGCAGATCCTTGCGCGGCCAGATCTCCACCCAAAGAATGCCACGTACCTCGCACAATGGCAGAAGACACTTCCCCCATATGGTCCCTGCGCCATGGCACATCCGCTTCACCCGCGGTGCCTCTCCGTCCCCCAGGACCGGGTACTCGCAGTCGCGCGCTGGACGCTGCCCATCTACGGCGCACTGCACTTCGTGCCTCTGCTGTTCTTCAAGCGTGCGGCGTTCGCGCGCGCACCAGCGCGCATGGTTTTACGCGCGGCGTGGGGCACCGCGCGGAGTACCGCGTTTATAGCGGTCGCAGTCGTGATGTATCAGGGCTGGTTCTGCGGGATGCAGAACGCGCATCGCGCGCTCACGGCACTGGGCACGGATGTGGTGCCGGCGTGGATGCTCGAGTCGGTGTTGTCGCGGCCGGCGCACTGGCTCGGCGGTGCGGTCATGGGTCTGTCACTGTTCATGGAGGCGAAGCACCGTCGAGGTGAGCTGGCGATGTATGCGCTACCGAAGGCGCTGGAGAGCGCGTGGATTGCGCTGCGTGGGCGGGGTCTGGTGTTGCACACTGGGAAGTATGGGAACCCCCTGGTACGCTTTACTCGTTCTTTTGGTCGCATGAACCGCGCAGCTTACCCCTTCTTGGATAGCTGACTGCGTTTGCAATGGGGATGGTCATGGTAAGTCAATTCGTGTGCTTCACCCTCTCCGCTTATTCTTATCTCCAAAAATATAGAGTACCTATCAGGTTCGTAGCGCCTTCCCATGGTCTCTCACTTCGTCATCTCTTGACTGATTGGGTGCTGTGTAGAATGACCCGCAACACCTGTCTGGCCTCGTTCGGCGGGTCCTGTACCAGTTCATTGGGCCCAATTGAAGGAGAATAAAGTGCTCTCCGTATATCAGGTATTCCCTAGAAGATCCACATGGTTAAACCCAATCGCTGTGCTCACACAGCCCCGGAGCGAAGGTAAAGGTAAAACATTCATAGACTAAATGCTGTATCGTAATAGGCCGTGTTACGAGTGTGTTACGGCATGGGTCTAGTTGGAATGGAATGGTCTCTTGGGCCAGCCGCCCTAGAACCAGCGCTACCGTTATCAAACCTTGTCTATATCCTTGATATGCTAGTCCCTCTCTCTCTGCCTACCGTCCTAGTTGATACTAGTCCACTTGAGTCGCAGGCTCTAAGCGATATCGAACTCAGTCCGGACTCTTTGTTTGACGAGCCGCAGGAGTCGTCGTCGACGACACCTTTGAAGCCCCAACTGCCACACGGAACGCGTACCACGGCCACCACGGGCCCCGGCTCGCCGGGAAATCACAACGATTTCACGTGTACTATCGTCGCACGCCGAAGCGCCCCGCCTATTCCGGGGCTCTTCTTCGATCCTGGCCTGCTCTTGCCCCCCGACCTCGCCGACTCGGTCCTCCAAGCGTGCATGACGTCCTTCTTCCCACCTCCTGGCGATGGGTCGCTCAGCCAGGTGAACCAAGTGATGTTGTTCGGACGGGCGGGACACGAAGACGCCGCGTTCCCGCCGTTCCTCGGAGCGCTCCTCGAAGCGACGTCCGTGCTTCTGCGGCGCGCCGCGGCCCTTCCCGCAGAGACGCATGCGCTGCTGTTCCCGGGAGCCGCACCGGATCACGAGGGACGAGGGACGACGCGCGCACGCCAGGCGATCATCAATCTGTACCGGCCGGGCGAGGGCATCGCGCCGCACGTCGACCTGCTGAGCCGCTTTGGGGACGGAATCGTCGGAGTGAGTCTTGGGGGCGGCGTCGCGATGCAGTTTGCGCGTGTTGGGGGCGGAGGAGAGTACGAGGTGTGGTTGCCGCCGCGAAGCGTAATTGTGCTTACTGGGGAGGCGCGGTATGGATGGACACATGGGATCCCACCGCGCAATCGAGATAAGGTCGAGGAAGAGGGTGGTGATGGTGGGGGTAGGTGGCAGTGGCACTATCGCGAACCGCGGGTCAGCATCACGTTTCGGTGGCTCTTACCTGGAGCCGAGATCGTAGGCGGCGGTGGCGATTCCGACTCGGACTCGGACGGGGGGGGATCGTCGGCGGGACGCAAACGGACAAGGTGAAGACGGGAAAGGCTCGAATTAACGACGATCTATCAGTGTACGATTGTTGTAGCGCGGCAGTATACAAACTCGGAATCCCTCTCCTCCCTTTCTTTCCTTACTTCCTTCGTATAGAAAACTTAGATGCGCAAGAGATTGGATCATCTACCGCCACGTAGGGCAAGGACGAGGTGCAGAACTGCACCCGCCGTGAGGTTGAACTCGCGTGCGGTCTTGTCGTCGGGCCTGTGCGTGCGAGGGTCAAAGATGGGAATGGGTTTACGGTATCAATTCAACGTACATTTGCCGGCCACCGAAGATGAGACGTTGTTGTGGAGGGGGAACACCAGACTGCTCCTCTACTTTCTCTTTGATTCGGGAGATCTGTGGCAAAAAATGAGTGGACACAGGAGGGGGCAGGTGCACACTTTTCTCCTCACCTTGTCATCGGGACTGATATCGAGCTCAATCTGAAAGAGGGTTGTTTTGACCAATATCATTTAACGGTTTGGGCCACGCTAGATGGGACGATGGACACTTGCCTCTTTGCCTGTGAGGGTCTACGAGGGGTGCACATGAGTATGTAGTTAATCTGGACTTAGGAACTCGGACGCACCTTTACTTTAATGAGCATTGCGTCGATATGTCAATAGGATTCGTTGGCGGTGGTGGATCAAGGACAAGTTGAAGCAATCTTGCAAATCACTTGACTCGATGCTATGCTCTGGTCCATTCCAGCTGTGGCAGCATGGCCTAGCACTGGCAGTTGCCGTATTAGTCCCTCACTGCCACATCCACCACTCGGTCGGGCTTAGTTCCGCATCGTGCATATATTTACTTTCGTGCTCCACTTGATGAGTTTAAATCTAATTCGCATAAATCCGAGTTGGCTGTCCGCGCTTAGTTAGGTATTGCCATCTCAATCTTCAAGTTTCAAGACTGGACTTCCTACCAAAAGCACAATTTTCTCTCACATTACGTGCGTGGCCAGTCCGAGGGAACAGTACTGCCGAGTCTGTGTCATATATGGTGGCGCCAAGCGAAGTCACCATGCCAGCCTGGTCCGTTTTGGCGACGTGTCTGCCTTTGGAGCGTACCCGGTGGCGCATTTCACGAAGCACACCTTGCTGGCAAATGGACGAGCCCGCTGAGCGGGGGGTACCGGCTATGCGTTGATGGGGCTGTGTGAGAAGTCTCCGCGATACGGGTGGTATCAGAAGGGCTGCGTTGGGCAACTTGGAGCCATATCTCACATCTTTCTCAAACTGCCGGACTGCCTCGTGGGTTTGACGGGTTCAATCGCTTCCTCGGATTCCACGCCTCGTTCTATACGGGCTGCTTCGCTTTCAAGTAAGGCCGGCTATCACTGATACGACGATATGGCGCAAATTTTTCCGCATCTGTCGTAATCGGCTTCGCACGGAGGGCTGAATCTCACAAAAGGCGGCACTCCCAAGCTCTCTTGTAACCCTTGCTTCACCTAGCGACATTGGGGTTCTCATTGAGTTCTCCGTGATGGCTGGACTACAGGAAAGCTTTCCCTCGTCCTCTGAGCCTTCTCTCAAGGAGAAGGTGGTCTATGTCGGAACTGCGGTAGATGTGAAGGAGGCTGTCCTTGACTCGGACAAATCGTCCGATGGCTACAATGACGAGGACGAAAAGCCGCTCTACGTCAATGGGGAGCCCGTCATCACCAGCGGGAGAGACGTTTCTAAGTACCTTGTCGACGTCAGAGACGACGAGGACCCTCCCTTCACCTTCCGCTCCTTCGTCTTGGGCACTATGATTGGCGGTCTCGGTGCCGCGTTGTACCAGGTATGTATGTATGCTTCTAAATCTGTCAGTGCGGTACCCCAACTCCTCGTTTCTAGATCTATATTTTCAAGCCCATTCAAACTGGAATCTCGGCAGTGTTTCTTCTACTCATTACTTACTGTCTCGGTGTTTTTTGGTCAACTTTTTTCCCACGGCATTCTTGGGTGAAAGGAACGCGATTCGAATGGCTTGGACCCACTCTGCATTTCATCAACCCCGGAGACTTCGGGCTTAAGGAAGTGAGTTTCGCACCTTCGGATGTGTGCGCACTTCTCAGCTAAAATACAGCATGTCATCGCGAACATAGTTGCTTCGAGTGCATCATGGGGTAGCACAGCCGTCCTCAACTTTGCCGTGCAGCGAGTGAGTGTAGCCCCAAATTCGCTGCCGTAGTAACGTAGTTTATGCTGTGCCATGTGACCTGCAGCTGTACTACGACACGAGAGTCCACGCATCGACCGCCATTCTTGCGACCTTCTCAACTGCTGTCTTCGGCTACGGAATCGTCGGTCTCCTCCGGCCACTCACTGTATACCCTAGTGAGATGGTTTATTGGAGCGTGAGTATCGTTCCGTTGCATCTCGTCTGCCTAAATTTTCACTACTTTTTTTAGAATTTACCTACTGTTTCCATCTTCCAAGGTATGTTAATGCACACATTGACTTATGATGGCGACTGACAGGTAGGCGATAGCTCTGCACTTTGACAACACCTCGAACCACAAACGGGTTCGCCTGTTTTGGATCGCATTTGCGGTCATGTTCGTCTATGAGATCATTCCGTCGTACATTTTCCCGCTTTTGAATGGTTTCAGTATCTTCTGCCTCGCCTCCCAACGAACGTCTCCTCAAGTGCAGGATATCTTCACTAACATCTTCGGTGGAGCGGACGGCAATGAGGGTCTTGGTTTGTTCAGCCTGAGCTTTGACTGGCAGTACATCGGCTCCACGTCAGTCCCACATGCATGCGACCTTTGCAGACGAATTGAGCTGTCTTTCCACAGATATATGAGCCTTCCTCTAATCCAGCAGGCAAATTCCTGGATTGGGTACTTCTTTTGCTACATTGCCATTGCGGCGATTTACTATTCGAATACGTGGAATGCAAGTACAGCTCCGTTGCTTCCGTGGAAGGTTATAGTAGTAACTTATTCTTTCCAGTCAAAATCTTTCCCTATGCTCTCGACATCGCTTTTCTCTTCCAACGGTTCTATCTACCACCAAACTGCCGTCTTTACAGGGCCCAATTTCCAATTGAATCAGACAGCGCTTGACGAGGTCGGCCTTCCAGCGCTGACTGGATCCAATGCGTGGGCGGGCCTGATGGGCTCACTTGCCATTGGCGGTCTCGTCGCCCATTGCATCTTCTTCTGGGGCCCATCCGTCACGACATCTTTCAAGCACGCGCGTGAAAAGACACAACCTGATCCACACTGGGTTGCCATGCAGAAGTACGACGAGGCTCCCTGGTGGTGGTACACTCTTCTGTTGCTCTTAGCGTTCTTCGCCGGTGAGCGCATGCGACTATAGCTTCCACGACAATCTGTTACGTCTGCGTAGGCCTTATCAGCGTGCTCAAAGGCCAGACGACGCTGCCCGTGTGGTCGTACATCATAGCACTCATCTCTGGTGCGATTGTGGCTCCATTCTCGACGCTTCTTGTTGCCCGCATGGGCAACGGTATCGCCACAAATCAGCTCTTCAAGATGATTGCCGGCGCTATCAACCCCGGAAGGCCAGTTGCGAATCTCTACGTGGGTTATTCGGTGTCCTGTCCCGGCTTTTTTTCTGACAGTAGGCCGCTTTTTCTTAGTTCTCGATGTGGAGCCACGACGTCGTGTCGACTGCCGTTGGGTTTTCCAGTGACCTCAAGATGGGTCAATACCTCAAAGTACGTCTCAGTTTTACGAAATCATGCTAGGAGACCAATAAAGGCGTTATGAAGATCCCTCCCCGTGCTCTGTTCATGGCCCAAATGTGGGGAACGATTATCGGTGAGCCCTAACGACCATAGTGCTCACATTTTGGAGCTTACCCGCTATCCCAACCTGCTAGGTGCCATTGTCAATTACGGTTCGTCGCACCAGACGCTCGCTCGGCGATTGGATCTGACGAATTGCTCTGTAGTGGTTATGATTTCCATTACGGGGGCTCAGCGTGACATCCTGCTAAACCCGACCGGAAACAATATCTGGAGCGGGCAGACTGTGCAATCGCTCAACAGTCATGCCATCACATGGTCGCTCGCCAAGGAGCTGTACGGTCCTTCGGGACCTTACTTTGTCATCCCTATGGGAATTTTCATCGGGTTTGCAGCAACAATTGTACATTGGCTTATCAACAAGGTGAAAGCCGAGATTCGCCTCGTATTGTGTCCTGTTCTGACGCCACCGCCTCAGCGTTGGCCCTACATTGGTCCCATCAGGGTCGACCAGATCATACTGCCTCTCATTTTCCAGTATTCTACTTTGTTGGTAAGCCCGAGCCTCTTAGATAGATTGAACGGCGGACACACTCTCATTACTTCGGGCTTATTAGTACGCCGGCGTAAACTCGGTCGTCACGTCGGTCATAATCGTCGGACTAGTGTCACAGATTTGGCTGCGCCGGTACCACCCGGGATGGTATCGCAAGTACAACTATATCTTGGGTGGCGCGCTCGATGGCGGCGCCCAGGTCATGATCTTTATACTCTCCTTTGCCGTCTTTGGCGCCTCGGGCGTCTCGCGGCCGTTCCCCAGCGTGAGTAGGGTCTCATCTTTGGTCGTGCATGCCTTTTGGGAGGTTGGAACTGACGGTTGCTTGTCTTAGTGGGCAGGAAATCCTGCCAAGGGAAACGTAGACTATTGTAACGGAAACGGGGCTCTAGACTGAGTGAGGTGTCGAGCCACGCCCCTTTGAATGGGACTACTCCGTGAGAGTAATGATGTACTCGAAGAGTTATATGTAACAGAAAGACGTGTATGTAGCTGCGAAGTAAGATACCAACCGCAAATGGCCTGCATGTGGTGCAAGTAGTCTCGGTCTCAGCCTAGGATGTCATGATGATAGTGCAGTACAAGTCATCGAGTTCAAAGTGAATTCATGATTTACACCCTCTTTTTGAATCTCAGTTAAGTCATTTGTTGAGTCTACAGGTGGGGGACCCTGGATTTGAGTCCATTTTTCCGGCTAGACGAAGCGACACCGATAATCTTTTCATTTGTCACGGTACACACGAACAATAAGAATCCTATTTTTACATATGTGTACCATCACTACGACTACTAACCGATACTAATCTTCATCAATGCTGAACATTGTGACTTGTCCAGTTCTGTAGACGTGGGCCGCACCCACCGGTTTATTATCCTATCACGAATATCAGATCGAAAAGTACAGCTATGCGAATGGGCTTGACACGCACTATAATCACGTCACCTGTCAGATGCTCTTGCTTATCATGTGTCGACTTGTGCCAGTTCGCCCTCATCGTCACATAATTGCCGGTGACCTCACTAACTGTGGCAAGGTGGAAGTCGGTGTCTTTGTCGACAGTTTTTTCAATCCAGAGTTGTAGCTCCCCACGTTTGTTTGAAGGGATGTTTGGACCAAACTGAATAGTCATCGTGGAGATGTACTAGTAGGTATGAAGAGCAGACGGCACAGATCTGGACATGAATGAAAAAGCCTCAGCGGCAAACAGAACTTGTACCACAAGGTGGGCTCACATGTGTAAGGGGTTGAGTTTTCGAGTGGACAAGGACCTTGTGGAGTCGTTCGGCTTGCACCTCTACATTAAATACTGTATCAAACCCGAACATCGGACAGGGCCCATCCCTCGGACGACGCCTCGGACGCCCCAAATTTCTCGCTCCACTCTGGCTCAAGCGATACTAAATTATCTAGTACTATCCCTTGACGTGGTTCGGGTCTGATACAGTAATTGTTTGGAGTACAGGTCTTCCTGATGCGTCAAGTCGGAAGTCATTACAGCTGGCGAGGACTCCTTTGGAGCGGGACAAACAAATGGGCCGGCTTGAAGGTTTTATCCGATATCGACATAAGCCTGAGTCAACTTTCAAAGTGCCGGCCTGAGTACCCTGCTGCTTTGTCCATTCATGCCACTTTCCCCTTTGTAAAGTGAGTCTAAGGGGCTGAAGCGGTTTTTGCAGTTTTGCTGATACGCCCTGGAGCGATAAACGAATCTAGTCTTTCCTGTGAGTCTACTGGGGCTGTATGTAATCGCCAACCTGAGCCCGAAGTGTGCGCGTCTTTCATAGTAGTAGCACTCTGACCCTGGGAATATTAGAGCGGCTAGCTGTTGAACCTGAGACGTCCCCGCCATAATTCGAATCAGTGCCCTTCCCCCCTTCCAAGCGCGACCTTCCTATTATCCACTAACCATCCACTCAGGCTCCTTCGACTGGCACTATGTCCAAAGTTCCGTCTACTTCCACGTCTTCTACAGGCTTTGAGACAATCTTCAGAACTGCTTTGGAAGCGTACAAGCAATAGACAAGGCAAGACATTATCTCCTATCCCCTAGCTGCCCTGCTGCAATTATGCGACTCTCCCAGTGCCATTCTTGCCGTGCTTCGAGCCCAAGTCCAGGCATTCCGTCGGTCTCAAAGTGAGCCGAAAAGTTGACAAACTGCTGGACCTTATTGTATTTGTCTTATATGCATTCTCTGCGACCCTCGACAACGGTGTTGGGTTGGTAAATTGCGAGACTTTGATCCACTTGGGATCTATCCTCTGATGTGTGTGACTACGGATCCCCCCCCCCTTTAAATGCGATTTGTTCTGGGATTAGTGTCCTCCAAATGAGCACGTTGCCTTGTCCACTTCTCAGGTACTGATGAGTGGCCCAATAGTATTCACCCGAATGGAAGACTTCACCAACAATCATCTTACCACTTCTCTTCGTCTCGATGCAAGAGCTATCCTCACATCCGATTGAGGTCGCGGCGACGGCGACGAGGGGTAAGTGGGTTACCGGGTTTCAGCGTTCCGGAGACTGAGAAAACGGTAAAAAAAAAAAAAAAAAGAGAGATAAAAATCAACGAAAGATGGGAAACTGAATTGTCGAATCATCGTTTATGAAAAGACGAGAGGACCCTTTCATGAGTAATGAATTGACAATTCAGTTCCCACAGAAGGCGCGTCAGGGCCGGGGTACGTGAACAAATACCTTGTCCGCACGATCTCAACGCCGCGACGTCCCAACTTCGTTCTTGCACAGTGAACGCGTATCCGAGTGGCCACTGTGATGGTGAGCACCGGGAACCCCGTCTGTGTGTGGGATCACATTGGTTCATAACATAGCCCAGCAGGCGCGGCTTCGTACCTTCAAAACCTTGTTATCGATGATCCTGGGAACGTGAAGTCCCTTATACATCCCTCATCAGTCAAGAAATGGCGCAAATCAGTCGCTTCACCGATACCCTTTGAATACAAATGTCTCTTGAGGTACAACGAGACGCCTTTGAGGAACCTTTCCTCAGCCCCCATCAGTCCTCTCTACTCCCTCGCAGTACGCAGAGTAGAAATACTTGTCTGTGATATATATGTCATCCTAGTATATATATCGTGACCAAGGCGTCGTCGCGCATTCTGTACTGGGGCGGTGTGGTTTTACTAGGGAGCGACACCACCCAAGCTGTTCTTCCGGCTCCGGCCTGGACACTGGTAAACGTGACACCTTTGATAGGCGTGGGATCGTTCGGAACGCCACAACGTAAAGGTACTCGAGCTATACGCTCACTCTAGCCCTCAAAGCATTCTTATATCCAGAATGGCCGCCGCACAAGACGTGGAGCACCAGCGAATGTTCTGGAATTCGTGCGTAGATGGCCATTGACCCTTGACTTTCTTGATAGTGACCACTACTCCAGCTTGGGTCCCTCTACATCGCAAGACGCAGGACGAGGGTACGTCAACCTTTTTTTTTGTGTACGACGCACAGTCAAGAACCGTCTTTGGATAGCACTCGAACCCCCGACTTGCAGGGAAGCTTATCTGGATTACGTGTTGAGGTGACCGGTATGTACCTAAATTCTAACTTGTTGATGCCCCGATAGGTATTTAATCTCTCTGCTAGTTCTCCGAGCGCATAACGTCCCCTATATCGAGAGAAAGTTTGGCCTGAAGAGGCGTTTTTTTGTCACTGTAATCAATCACGCGACAGTGAAGAAGACGGAAAGCGTTCAGATTGACGGACAGACGATCCAGTGGAACCAGAGGCTGGGTGCCTTGTAGGACTTTCCCTGTTCAAACTTTTTTTTGGGCTAAAAATTCAGTCCAGTTCGACACGATGGCCTTCACATCTAATACTGTGTCTTTATGAGAAGCGGTTCACACACCGTGACGTCGTTATCGGAACGTATGAGACACCTATACCTGTCGAATCACAAGAAGGTCCGTCCTTTATTAGAACCTCCGTCCCTTCGACTACTTGACATCCTTACATATACTAGATGTTCCATTTATTCTGAGTAATCGTGACGGGACAGCTGGTCACTCAATACAGCCAGTCACGCTCTATTTAACGATCACCGTGTCAATTAACATGGCCTCTCCAATCTTGCCCTACAACCCCCCGAAAATATCGACCGGAGATAACTCTCCTACTGAAGAGGCCACTAAAGCCTCTATAACCCCAGACTCCGGAGGACCCATCCAATCTCCCAGCCCCAAACCTCTTTTACCCCAGCCGCGTCACCTTCCTGTCGAGACAGGGATTACTATGCCACATGGTCAGGCAGAGATGTCGCCTATTGACGATCCTCTGATTACTCTCCGCCGCGCCAATGAAGCCATGTCGCTGATTGATCAATTTAATACATGGGAAAGGGCCGTCGGGAGGATCAAGTGGGTGATGGATACGTTGAGCCCAATTACAGAAGTAATTGCAACAGTGCGTGTGATGTCCTTTTGTTTATCCTTCACTGAGCCTGCCTTCACTCTTAGCTTTTCCCGTGTGCGAAGATGGCATACGATCTGCTTTATGCGATCCCCAAGGTGCATCTGTTTGCGTCTTTGTCGGAACGAAACGTTTATCTCATGTTTATCTGGACGGTAGACACTCATAGAACAGTATCAACGCGACGACAATGTCCGAACCCTACTTGAGGCCATTCACGACGCGTTTGATTTCGCACACCACGAAGACACCTTGAAATCCATCAAGCCTGAGTCCCAACAGGCCCAAATCCTCACTCTTATGCTACAGGACGTCTGTAGTTGCTGTGACTTTATCCAATCGTATGCAAAGGACTCGCAATTTTGTACGTTGTCTTCACCTACCTCATTGGCCGATATGAACGTGTAATTTTTAGGGAAGCGGACGTTGAAGAATCTGGGCGGCGGGGCCGAGAGAAAATTTGAGGACTTGTCTACCGCCCTTGTCGACCACCGAAGGGCATTCTTCGATCAGGCCACCATCACTACAGAGATAACTGCGTTCCAAATCCTGGACGACGTGGGAATAATTTCGGCCAAGGTGGACTTTTTATCTACCCGGCTCCAGTGGGTGTCAAGCCAAGTTCCAGACATCGGTACGTGGTCCTGATGGTTTGTGGGTTATCTATCTGATAATCGTCGCAGAACTAGATGCAAAAATCAGAGAAATCCCATATGGAACAGGCTCGCGGTTCACACCCGACACAGGCTGTCTTACGGGAACACGCACGGCCTTCCTAGACTTCATTGTCCATTGGGTGAACGATCCTGCTTCCGAGCGCTGTCTCGTTCTTTTCGGGCAAGCAGGCACGGGAAAGTCATCCATTGCGCATGAGATCGCGCATCGCTTCGATAAAATGCACCGTCTTACTTCATCATTTATCTTTTTGCGCAAGGAACAATCCAAACGGGAGGCCTATCACCTCTTCACGACTCTTGCTCGCGATCTCTCCGACCGCTATCCTTCATTTAAAGCCGCGCTTGGGAGGGTCGTAAAGGATAACTCCTCTCTTCGAGTTGGCGCACGTGACTATGCTACCCTGTTTCAATCCATTATCCTGGAACTGCTTAAGGACCTCCACATCGTCGGTCCTATCCTCGTCGTAATCGATGCTCTGGACGAGAGTGGAGATGGAACTAGTAGAACCGGATTACACACCTTTCTCGCTAAGAACCTTATCAAACTCCCATCGAACTTCAGGGTGTTCATCACCTCGAGACCGGAGGACGGAATCGTGTCCGCGTTCGTTGGAACACCATCAATCAGGATCAAATATATGAATGATTCTGAGTTGGCTGCTAAAACGCACGACGATATTCTCGCCTTTCTTTGGGAGAGGCTCCCCTCAGATGAGTTCAGAAATTATGGTGACGCACTGGCAATGAAGGCGGAGGGACTGTTTCAGTGGGCAGCGGTTGCCAGTCAATTCATCCTAGATCCTCCCGGACGCTTTGATTATAGCAAGAAAAAGTGTATAAATCATCTTTTGGATCCCAGTACAAATCGCAATGGACAAGACCCGTTGGATGCGTTATATAAAGAAGTCCTTGAAGGATACTTCCCAGACCAAGAAGCACCGCTTCTATTCCGCTCTGTTTTGGGACAGCTCATCACTTCTATTGAACCCCTCACCATTCGCTCCCTGACCACTCTCCGACAACGCGCCTCCCACGACGACGGCGACGACCATGACGCCGTCGTTATATTGCTCCGTCGCCTCAGCTCGTTGTTGAGTAATGTCAATTCATCCGATGAAAGCTTTCCTATTGTGCCTCTCCATACATCATTCCGGGATTTCCTCACAAACAAGAATAAGAGCGGCGGCTTTTGTGTTAGCGTTCGTGATGCTCACCGTGAATTAGCCTATTCCTGTCTCAGTCTACTGCTCAGCGACCTTAAATTCAACATCTGCAAACTGGAATCATCATATCTTGTTAACAAAGACGTCAAAGACCTCAACTCGCGTGTTGATAAATACATTTCACCTGCCTTGTTGTATGCCTGTCGTTTCTGGGACAATCATTTGGAACATATTGACTTCGAAATCGATCTGTTTGGCAAACTTCGAACTTTCTTTGAAGAAAAAATTCTCTTTTGGCTGGAGGTCCTTAGCTTGACGAATGACGTACGTCTTGCTTCCCGAGCGGTCTCGACTTTGAATGTTTGGTTAGTCTCGGGTCAAGGTGTGAGTTAATTGTTGATTCGACGAGGAAGGCGAACAACTAATAGCTACGATCGTGACAGGTTTCTCGGACAGAACTAGAGAAATTCAGGTCGTTTGTCAATGATGCCTCTGCGTTTGTGCGGTATTTCGGGATGGCCATGGCAAAGAGTGCTCCACATATCTATCTTTCTGCTCTACCATTCGCGCCCGCTCGTTCTCTTGTCTCTGCACATTATTCCAGCTCATTTCCTCGAATCCTACGCGTGGGACTTGGGCAATTACTTCATTGGCCATCCTCGGAGATGGTGATTTCAAACGTTGGGGGTGGGGTCCTTTCCGTTGCACTCTCACCAGAAGGCCAGCGCATTGTCTCAGGCTTGTACGATGGGACAATTCACGTGTGGAATGCCACGACAGGAGAGACAGTGGCTGGCCCATTTACTGGACACACGGATTCGGTCACGTCTGTGGCGTTCTCGCCAGATGGCCAGCGCATCGTCTCAGGCTCCTCCGATCGAACGATTTGTGTGTGGGACTCCACAACGGGAGAGACAGCAGCAGGCCCATTTACTGGCCACACATCTTCGGTCACGTCTGTGGCATTCTCGCCGGATGGCCAGCACATCGTCTCAAGCTGTATCGATGGGACAATTCGCGTGCGGAACGCCACAACGGGAGAGATAGCGGCCGGCCTATTTACTGGTCACATGTCTTCGGTCACGTCTGTAGCATTCTCGCCAGATGGTCAGCGCGTCGTCTCAGGCTCCTCCGATCGGTCAATTCGTGTGTGGAATGCCACAACGGGAGAGACGGCAACGGGTCCATTTACTGGACACACGTCTTCAGTCACGTCCGTGGCATTCTCACCAGATGGCCAGCGCATCGTCTCAGGCTCCTCCGATCGATCAATTCGTGTGTGCGACGTCACAACGGGAGAGACGGCGGCAAGACCATTCACTGGACACCAGGATTCGGTCACGTCTGTAGCATTCTCGCCAGATGGCCAGCGCATCGTCTCAGGCTCGGACGACCGAACAATTCGTGTGTGGAACGCCACAACGGGAGAGACAGCAGCAGGCCCATTTACCGGACACACATCTTGGGTCACGTCTGTGGTATTCTCGCTAGATGGCCAACGCATCGTCTCAGGCTCCTCCGATCGGTCAATTCGTGTGTGGAACGCCACGACGGGAGAAACGGCAGCAGCCCCATTTACTGGACACACGTCTTTGATTTTGTCTGTGGCATTCTCACCAGATGGCCAGCGCATCGTCTCAGGCTCCTCCGATCAATCAATTCGTATGTGGGATGCCACAACGGGAAAGACGGCGGCAGCCCCATTTTCTGGACACACATCTTGGGTCTCGTCGGTGGCATTCTCGCCAGATGGTCAGCGCATCGTCTCAGGCTCGGACGATCGGACAATTCGTGTGTGGAACGCCACAACGGGAGAGACGGCAGCAAGCCCATTTACTGGGCACCAGGATTCAGTCTTGTCTGTGGCATTCTCGCCAGATGGCCAGCGCATCGTCTCAGGCTCCTTCGATCGGACAATTCGTGTGTGGGATGCCACGACGGGAAAGGTGACAATGGGTCCGTTTACTGGACACACGGATTCGGTCTTGTCGGTGGCATTTTCGCCAGATGGTCAGCGCATCGTCTCAGGCTCGGACGACGGAACAGTTCGTGTGTGGAACGTCACAGCGGGAGAGACGACAACGGGCCCATTTACTGGACACTCGGATTCGGTCACGTCCGTGACATTCTCACCAGATGGCCAGCGCGTCATCTCAGGCTCGGACGACCGAACAATCCGTGTGTGGAACGCTACGACAGGAGAGATAGTGGCGGGCCCATTGACTGGACACACGTCCTGGGTCTCGTCTGTGGCATTCTCGCCAGATGGCCAGCGCATTGTCTCAGGCTCGGGTGATGAAACAATTCGTGTGTGGAATGCCACGACGGGAGAGACAGTAGCCTGGCCCATTTACTGGACACCAGACTTCGGTCGAGTCGGTGTCATTCTCTCCGAGTCCAGGTGGCCGATACATCATCTCATCGGGATATGGATCAATTCGTATGTTCGACGCTGCAACAGGAATGAACGAAACTACCAGACACGTCGACTTCACTGACCACTCCGTGATTAATGACGAGGGATGGATATGTGGTAGTAAAGGTGAACTCCTAATGTGGATCCCGCCAATACATAGGGCACATCTTCACCGCCCGAGTAATATCTGGGTGGCTGGCGAACACGAGACCCGCCTCGATCTTTCTACTTTTGTCCATGGACCTAATTGGACTACTTGTATTAACACCTAGATAGAATCACTATGGCAATCCGTCTTTTTTCAGGCTATCTGAAGCGTATTGTAATATGCTAGATAAGACTTGAGATAAGAGCTCATTGAGGCAGTATGTCCAGGACAGCCTAATCTCGGTCTTGGTGGTTGGGACTCATTATAGGTAAGCGTACCCTTTCGCATCAGCAGTGATTGAGTAGTGAGTTAATAGGCAATTGACCTAGACTAGAGAGCCGGGATTTACTACGTGCCAGTGCCACGAAGAACACATAACGTAGCAAGCTTGTCTCTGCCAGGCCTGAGTGCCCCAAATACCACTGACTAGTGCCACTTTCTTCCGCGTAGGTCATATCAGCGCGCTCAGGGACGATACGACGCTACTCGGGCGGTCGTACATCGTAGCGCTCACCTCCGGCGCAATCGTTGCCCCGTTCTCAAATATTCTTCTTGCTTGTATGGGTAATGATTTGCTGGCGCCATCGACTCCGGACAGCTGGTTTGCCGAATCTCTACGATTATTCGGCGTCCTGTCTCAACCCTTGTTGTCTGAGAAATTGCTTTCAATGTGGAGCCACGACGTCGTGACTTCAATTGGGCTGGCAGTTGACCTCAAGCTGGGTCAATGCCGGTACCCCAATGTCTCGCCTTTTGCGAGTAACGACCGTTGGGACCCACAAAGGGGCTGTGAAGGTCACCTTCCCGTGCTGTGCCTATAACTCGAGTTCGGGGAACGACTATCAGTGAGCTCCAACTACAACACTGTTTAAATTTAGAGACATGGTACTATCCTGATTTTCCAGGCGTCATAGTGACTATTCAAGTATGGTGCGCACCAGCGGACCGCTCGTAGTGGTTATGACCTCCATCACCAGAGCCCGGCGTGACTTCCTACTCGACCTAACCGGCAACATTTGCTAAAGGAAACGTGGACTAGTGCCACGGGAACGGCGCTATAAGCTGAGAGTCATCAACAAAAATGGAAATGACCTGTCATGACCCGTCGTTACTAGGGGTAGCTGGCACCCGCTAAAATTGAGGGCTGCCAGTCTCAGCTAGTACCGCCAGTAACATTCCATTTTCCTGATGCGACGTTGGGTAACGCACTTTTCATATGAGTTTATAGACTGCCCAGTGGGGGGCAACGAAACGTGTGAGTGTGTATTCCACAAACCGTTTCTATAGATACCAAAAGTCGAAATGTGTTCACCTATCTTTACCCACGCGGAGCCGTAGGTTTGTGGTCATTTCCGACAGTGCCTCAATCCGGGCCACCCACGCAAAATGAAACCCTCCTGGGAGCAGGCGTAATTAGCTTAATCGATATTAATATATTAATAACCGGTAATTAAAGGGCGGCGATAAGAATGGAATATAACGCTCCTCACACTGGTCTGTTAATTACTACGGTGAGATGTGACGCGCACTTCGACGGGGTATAAGGACAATGACATCCACTAGGGTTCACAGGTTCATCCATCGGAAATTGTCAGTTTCCACTCTGGCACTATTGGGTGCCCTACCAGATATGTAGCAACCTCCCAGAGACCTAATTCCGTTGTTCAAGGGCAGCGGAGATGAGCTCATACAACTCAGGAGGTAGGCTCGACAGGCGTTGTTGTGCAGCGTGCACCGGAAATGATTCAGGCGGTAGTAGTTCGCCAGGTGACAGAAAGAGTCCACCACAACCCTTCACCTGTACCGGTTGCCTGATCGACCGTGATTTCCTCCTGGAAAACGCCCGCGTGCAAGTCTAGGTCTTCCGAGGTGTTGGCTCCCAGATTAGCCAGAACACCGTGGTCGGTCATCTGTTTGCCCCCCGGTGCAGGCGAATGCGGCCAATGAGTTCGAGTTGGCATTGGCCGATAAGGAGATGTCAGGGTCCCATGAGAGTAGCGAAGTTTAGCGCGCTTTCCCACTCGGAAATCCGTACATTGTTAGGGGGGAAATACGCTGGGGAAGACACGTCCAGGTTCCTGGCGTCATGGGAGTTACCCCACGTGGTCCCATCGATAGGTACTGGAGAAGAGCGAGGCCATCAGGGACAATGAATAGGTATTTTGTAGATCGGTTTGCTCAGTCGGGGTGAGTACTCTCGAAGATGCTGTCGAAGAAGAAGGGGATAGCGTCAAGGAAGGCACCGAGGTCGAGCCGATCGGGAAGTGTTGCTGCTCAATGGAGTTCGGATCACGCGCGCCTTCCTCGAGCAATGCATGGGCGACAGGAGTGAGGATTGGTAGTGGGGTGATGGGAAAAGTGGGAGGGGCGTTCTTCGGCGTTCTAAACCTCAATGTAATCCTGAGCCGATCACGCTCCTCGAGTAAGGCCTTGACAGCAGCACGATTTGTCAAGATTGGTTCAGGTTTCGTGTTCGTTCTTTCGCAGAGTGCACGATATGCCGTGCACGTGTCAAAGTGCCTGCCTTTTTGACCATAGATGTCGACGCGCTGCCCTCTAGAATAATATTAGCGACTACGCCTAATCTTCGATCTTGTCAGTTCTCGACGTACTCGTCTCTGCAACCGAGGTCCTCTGGGCATGCAGGGCAGAGACCAATAGGAATGTATTGGAGGTCTTCGTCCTTGAGGTAGCTTGCGTGGAGCGCAGAGAAACAGATGCTTACGCAGGGTCGACCAGTCGCCTGCGCTGATCCCGTCGCAACAACCAAGATACGTCGCCGTGATGCGCTCCTTGGATGGAGAAGGTATGTTATCCTAGTCAAAAAACAAATAAGCCAACAACACATTTGAGAGAAGGTAGAGACACACAATCACGGTTCTCCAGATACTATATCCCCGACTATCCCTCATCGCGCTATAAGGTGCGAGTGGACCTCCCCGCCGTCTGGTCGGTAACGTCCTTCTATTACTCTCCAGCCGTCCATTGAGCTGTGGGCCTGTAGTCAAGGGCAGAGGTTTTGCGGATGGGAGTGCTGTTTGAACAGATGACGCAGCCAGTGCGAGATCGTCGAGCACCGTGGATACATGACGGAAGCCAGCGGCACCAAAGCCGAAGTATTCTGGGGGATACCGTACAACGGGGGCCGTAGCATGCACACAGCTACCTGCAGTTGACGGAGGAAATGCGTCGGACATGTCACAGGGGATAGAAGCTTTTTAGTGGCCCCTTGCAGCGAACAAAGTTAAATACGTACCCACAGTCGCCAATACTAGCTGTGGTCCGTCGGTGCTGGCCACAAATCATACGCCTATTGATACGATGTGGCCAAGTAAATGGGAAATTTCCAATGATACGCGTACAAAGGCGAGGTGCCATACAGATCGACATGTTTGCCCCAGGGTCATTGGAATTAACGAGCAAGCAAAAACACTGCCAAGGACCACGGAATGAATTCTGAGATCAAGCGCTCCCAAGTAGGGAGTAGCTTACTTCCAAACCGATCTTGGCAGCCCTGAGTGGCTGAGTATTATATCCCATGGACTCTGAGCGAGCATGCCAGTCTGTGGCGGTCAAGAACGCCCATCCGCTTGTGATATTAGTCCGCACTGCGATGGTAGGTGCGGAGTTGCATTCGCACTGGAATGGGCGCTAATAGGTCGCCACTCGCTGCCACCAGACAACGACAAGGCGATGGCTCCGACACGCCTCGAGCCCAAAAACGCCCGGCTTTTCAAAGAATGGCTCGCTTCTCATGGCGGACATTTTCATTCCAACGTGTGCTACACATCAGGCAGGTGCCACGACCGACAGTTTCCCTCGGATCGCCGCACTCATCATCCCTTTGCGCGTAGTCCCCTCGGGACTTTCGATCGTAGCAAGCGAGGCCATAGAGTCCGACGCAACCATCGTAGCTTGTCCTTTCTCAATAATCATAACGCCACTTCTTTCCAAAGGCGCCTTGCTGCCTCTCCTGCAAGATACATCTATTCTCGAACGCTGGACCGAACGACAATTGATCATCGTTTACATCTGCTTTCACTGGATTGCGAGCACAGACACGTGAAGTAACCTTTCTCTTGAGTTTATGCTCACGAGCCAACGGTCGCGCTCGTAGCAGCTATGACGCCCTTATTCACTCACCGTACCTCGATACACTCCCCTCCCCCGATCGACTCAGGACCCCGCTGCACTTCTCCGCAGAGGAGCTCTACGCGCTGAAAGGAACAAACCTATATGGTGCGACCATCGACCGGCGTCAAGTTTGGGAAGCGGAGTGGGAACAGTGTCTTGCGGATGTCTCGACTATCAACGCCGAGTGGGGAAAAGGACTCACCTGGTAAGGTCCACTTCATGATTATCCTTTAGGGCTTACGAAAATTGCGATCTCGCACAAGGGAGCGTTATCTCACGGCCTCCACTTATCTGTCCTCGCGTGCATTTCCTTCGACTCTCCTTTCGACGTCCCCTTCCCTTATCCAGAGCACCAATTCGTATCCCGTACTCATCCCCGGAGTAGACTCGCTCAACCACGCGCGCGCCCAGCCCGTTTCTTGGGTCGTCTCCCATACACCGTCCGCCGTCGCCGAATCCCAGGGAACCATATCCCTCGTCGCACGCACTGCAGTGGATGGGGGTGCCGAGATCTTTAACAACTACGGGGCTAAACCAAACTCCGAGCTGCTGCTCGGATATGGGTTTACGTTACCCGACAACCCAGACGATACGATCGTGCTAAAAATAGGCGGCGGTGCGGGCGATGATGCCCCTCGGCACGAAGTCGGCCGCAGCGCGCGCGGTGCAGATAGCGTGTGGGACACCATAGTGGGGGCCCTGAAGGCACAGGAAGACGAAGAGGCGCCAGAATGGCAGACCGTTCTTGACGGCGCCGATATGTTGCGCTCGATGACCGAGGCCCTGTTGGCACGGCTGCCCAGTGTCCCCATGTCTGGCGCGCTGCGCGCAGATATCGCAGACATGATCGGTCACTATGTATCAGGGCAGCACGATGTGCTTCAGGATCTAGTAGAATACACAAACAAGCGGGAGATGGATGGCATTGCGATGGCTCGACGTGAGGGGGTCGTGGTTCAACTCGAGGGTGATGATGTATCAGATAGTGCAGTAGACGTTGGATAGTACGGGGGAGGTGTCCAAGCTGTGCAGGTCCCGTCTTAGTTCACTAAGAGTTCTTGATTGACTTGGCGCGATCACCGGACAATCATATGATGAGTTGCAGCTGCGGCGACCTACTAACATCCACCCAGGGCCAGGACCTGATTCACTTGATATACGGTTAACAAATTCAGTTACTTGGCGGCGTTTGACAGTGGGTTCCTACGGCGCCCAGAGGGTCTAAACCTGGCCGGGTGCAGGGTGGTTACAGTATAACTTGGTCTTATTTCACACGTCCTTGCCTCAGTTGCCTTAGCCCCCACTACAACACTTCCCCGATCTCTAGCACCACCACGATGGGACTTCCTGTCAATAAGAACGATGCTTCCGCGGCGGACAGTCGCATCAAGGGCAATGTGTCACCCGAACTAAAGCAGCAGCTCGAGACGATCATGTACGACATTATGGCCAGATCAGACGTGTTTGGGGCGTCGGTCGGTAAACGTGTCGTCATCACCGAGGCGTCGGTCGTGCCCAAAGCCGAAGAGGCCAGCCGGACTGAGGCGCGTGTGGTGTGCGAAGTTACAGTAGAAGAAGGTTCGGCAGACTGTTTGCTTTTCCTCGTGTCGGTTTCGAAAAGAAGTCGCTTATCATCAGTCTGTGTCCAATCGGGAAAAAATCAGACATGCTTAACCCAGGAAGAAGCCTTCACGGTGGCTGCGCTGCCTTCCTGATCGACAGGTGCGTATATTTCTGGCTGTAGTACTCGGTGCAGGTTGCACTCTCGGATTCACTAATGAAACGTCTACAGCTGCTCTACGCTCGTTTTTGTCGCCGCAGGTCGCAGCGCTGGAGTCTCGGCGTCAATGGATGTTATATACCACGCCCCCGCGGCCCTGTGAGAAAGATGTCGCCTTTTCCGGAGAAATAAAACTAATGTGGGGCTTCTCAGCGGCTCGAAACTGCGAATCGTAAACACCGCTATGGCCGTGGGTGCCCGTATCATGTCCGCGCGCACCGAGGCAAGTTCCTCACAGTTCCTCACATTGAGGCAAGCACACTTTGATCACTCATTTCGTTTCCGCTTTTCAGATCTGGGACGACACTAAGAAGCGGTTGTGTGTAACGGGGATCCACGTGAAAATGGAGCCATCGCCCGCCAAGAGCAAAACGAAGCTATAACTTTTGTATTCAGTATCTACTCTGTATGAGATGCATCTAGTTCTTGACTGTGAGGGATATTGGAAGCCAGAGGGGGGCCAATGAACCAACGTGATTGATTATGCGTCTTCTCCCCCTTCCCTTTGCGCTTGTAAGTACGCGCGCAACTTTTGCAGCGCGCGTCCCCGGTGGGAAATCGCATGTTTCTGTGTCGCGTCCATTTCCGTGTAGCTGCAAAAAATGGCGTTTTCATCTCCGTCAGTCCACCTACGCCGCAACCAGACTCCGCACAACACGGAGAAATGGAGGCATGAGCATGAGAACCCCAACGTACGTCAATCCGGTGTCCTCCGTCTCGAAGACCGGGCCCCAACCGAACTTGAGCTTGAGCGTGCCGCGTGGGGGCACGATCCTGCCATCGGTGCGGCCCTCGAACAGGACGGGTTCTGTGCCCGGGCCCGCGCTGTACGCGAAGGTGCAGAGTGCCCATGCGGCGCGCGTTGGGAAGCTGTCCAGCATGCGATTGATGCCTTCACGTCGCGCGACAAAACACAAGAGTACAGAGGTTTGAGAAGGTATGACAACACGCACGACGAAAGCAGAGGGTATGGGATTTAGGCGTACCTTCAAACCCGAGCTCGCGCAAGAAGAATTTGATGTAAGGGCCAGGGAGGCCATTCATGGCCGCAAAGCATAGCGCGGTATCTTCAGTGATCACTGGCCCGCCGATCTGCCAGTGTTGCATGTACAATTCCCATCGAAATCATATCATGTTAGTTAGGGGTTCGAAAGAGTTGAGATGGCGCAAGGAAACTGACGAGTTCTGCTGCACGTCGGCATTTATCTATGGCTATCTCTTGCGTCGTTCCCTGTATTTCCGGTACTAGCGTAGGTTGGGCAACTGGACAACCGGGTGGGAGGTAAAGTAGGGCTCACAATCGAGGTTGCACGACTCGATGTCAATGGCTTCACCCTGTGCAAGGATCTCGCGAACTTCGTCGAGTTTCCCAGCGCTCCCAGTTACGAATACTATGAGACCCCAGGTGTCAGTGCTGATTCCACCAATGGTAGATGGGCGAAATTTACCAAGTCTTTTCGATGGCATCGTCGAAATTTGGGTCAAATAAGACTAAAGGAGGCTCGAAAGAAAGGAAGGTCCAAGCTTACAGTACTTAGTTCATTCCGCTCGCCATTTATCAGTGAGATAGAAAATCCTCGGTATTGTTTGATGTGCACAGAATACAATAGTGTAGACAAACACCGGATGGTGCCCAAACTGTCCCGAGGACATTGGCCAACACAATCTGAGGACGGTACGCTGAGCGCCACGTTGCAGAATCTGGCAAACACCCGGTACGATACCGGTCCGAGGTGTCCATATAGGGTTGTTATTACAGCCTGAGTAGAGTGCGAATAAGTAGTAGCAATCGCCTTAGTTCGCTGTGTACTGTGCACTCGTGGTTTTATCAATATGTATGGCCTCATGGCGCTCTATAACCCGCCAACGGCAACGTGGGGCGGTCACTCCTAACGCCCTCCACCACACCACACCCCACTCTCTACTGCATAGTCTTCAATGTCCAGGGCTCCTCACGAGGTTATCAACGTACGCGATGCAGGAATAGGTACAGCTACCTGACCCTACTTACCCTATCTTCGTCGTTCTCACTCACCGTACCGCGTGCATAGGTGACGACCACTACCCACCCCAGTTGGCGCCGAACCAAGCACCATCCGGAATGTCTAACTTTGACGATGGGTCCGCGCCTATTTTCTCAATGTATTCAGAAATTGCGGCGGAAGAAGACAAGAAGATGGCCGAAAGTTGGCAAGCAGATGCTGAGGGGATTCTTATCTTTGTGCGTCTCTATTCTCTAATGCCGTACTTGACACCAACTTAATCGTTATAGACTGGTTTATTCTCTGCTGCTGTTGCATCGTTGATCTCAGTGTCGATTCAGGACATTCGACCGAACCCGCAGGATACCTCCAATTTTTATCTCGCAAATATCTATCAGACTGTCGCTGACCCAAATCAATCTAACATCCCCCTCCCTTCTTCCCCACCCCCATTTTCTCCACCAACCTATGCGGTTTGGGTAAACACACTTTGGTTCTTGAGCTTGGCGATCAGTATTACTTGTGCTCTTCTCGCGACGTTGTTACAGCAGTGGGCACGAAGATACATCAAGGTCACTCAGCCGCGTTACAATCCACACAAGCGAGCACGGATCCGTACATTCTTCTTTGAAGGGGTCGAGAAGTCTCTACTTCCGTGGGTGGTCGATGCGTTGCCCACGCTGCTACATGTTTCTCTGTTCCTATTCTTTGCTGGCCTAGTTGTCTTCTTATGCAACGTTAATCTTACTACCTTCAAACTAGTGCTGTCATGGGTTGGCGTTAGCATGGCTCTATACGGATGTATCACGTTCATTCCGATTTTTCGCCACGACAGCCCGTACTCTACCCCCCTTACATCGTTGGCGTGGCCCATTGTTATCGGGGTATCATATGCCATCTTTTGGCTTCTTCGGTGGTTCACTTCGTCGAATTCCTCTCATCGTGCGGCCTCCCGTCGCTTGGAAGACTTGAAGGATAGTTATCACAAAATGCTCTTGCGGGGCATGCTGAAGACAGTGGAGGAAACTGCTCTGAAATCTCCACCAGAGATCGACACGCGTGCATTTCTATGGACATTCGACAGACTGGACGAGGACAACGAACTGGAGCGCTTCTTTTCCGGCTTACCCGGTTACCGCAGCTCGGCTGTTGTCGGCCATCTTCTGCTCAGTCTCACTGAAGAGCAAAAGTGGAAACTTTCAACTGCATTGCTGGGGTTGGCCGACCGCACCTTCTCGTCCGGTTTGCTACCGGAACCTGTCCAAAACCGGAGAGCCATAATATGCGCCAAGGCTATCAATCCAGAATACATTCTCGAATCAATGAACATCCTTGACAGACTTTTGTCTATCTACCGAGAAGGTCGTCCGCTGGCTACCGAAATTGTGCAGATTGTGAGAGGCTGGGGCAATAACAGCCTCTCACTTGCCGTCTTAATCCACGTCACCCGCCAGCAAATTAACCATTACGACAAACCGTCCTGGCCGGCGCCCGATTTCTTCTATGTTCTAGAAGCGGCTTCGGAATTCGATGTACTAGACACGTCGCTTGAACTGCAGCACGAGTTCTGTGCACTCTGGAATCAAATCGCTCTCAAAGTGCATAATAATAACAACGGGCGGATGGTGGCTCTAACCTTGAGACCGATTCGCCACATTTACATCGCTCTCCATCGAGATACAGATTCTGCCCCAACACAATTCTCCCCCTCCACGCACTTTATGGATAAGATTCTATGGGAGCCATCTTCGTATCCGGTGTGCAAAGTCGCTGGCCATATTCACGACGACTCTGCCCCTACAATCTTTGCCCACACTGTCCCGCATGATAGCGCTACACCGGTCCCTGTCCCACTTTCCAATCCCGATGCGCCTTCCTCGTCTGTACCTGCCCCACTTCCTGTTGTCGAAAGCCTCACGGATGTGCCACCGCTTGACAATTCCCAACGCGCTCATCAGATAACCACCGAAAGCCCCCGCATTCCTGTCACCTCACCAGATCCAGCCGCCGCTGGTGCAATACAAGACATTGTCGCCTCGGGTATACACCACACTCCCGAAACTCCGACATTCGTCCCCCCTCTTTCCTCTACCTCCCAACAGCGCAGACCTCCTGACGCCTCCCGATCCGTTAAACCTCCCATCTCCGCACCTGATCTGGGTGCTGCTGCCGAGGGCGATGGTAGCCCGAAGCCCGGTTTGCGCAAGGAAAAGGACGCTCCCGACCCCCCCTCGGTGATTCGCGCAATCCACGCAAACACTATGACCACTGTAGATCTTCCACCACAATCCCCGCCATTGATATCGGTTACTAACTCGGACATAGCCATCGTGGGAACCAAACCCTGAGCGTACATGAGATCATCTTCCACATCCTTCGCGTTATCGGTATGATATCGTTTAACGCATCCCCCAATCAGCCTACCGCAGTAGCAGATCAGTTGGTAGCGTGGCAATTAATAATATCTAATTAGGCAAGACAACTCCAGAGCAAAAACGACAAATTTCATGGCGAAGGGTCGTGCTGACCTTACAACGTGAAAATGAAGCCCCTCAAGAGCAGACCGAAGCTGTAACCCTTGTATTCAGTATCTACTTTATCTATAAGATCCATCTAGCCCTTGACTGTGAGGGCCAGAGGGCCAACCAACCAACCAACCAACCAACGTTGATTATGCGCCTCTTCCCCCTTCCCCTTGCGCTTGTAAGTACGCGCGCAACTTCTGCAGCGCACGTCCCCGGTGTGAAATCACATTTTTCTGTGTCGCCTCCATCTCCGCATAGCTGCAAAAAATTTCGTCTCATTCAGTCCCCCGCACCAGACTCCGCATACACACGGGGGTACGTACGTCAATCCGGTGTCCTCCGCCTCGAAGACCGGGTCCCACCCGAACTTGGGTGGACCACGCGCGGGCACGATCCTGCCATCAGTACGACCCTCGAACAGGACAGGCTCTGTGCCCGGGCCCGTACTGTACGCGAAGGTGCAGAGCGCCCATGCGGCGCGTGTTGGGAAGCCGTCCAGCATGTGATTGAGGCCTTCACGTCGCGGAATTAAGTGGTATTCAAAAGACCCTCGATGAGATTTAGACGTACCTTCGTGCCCGAGATCGCGCAGGAAGAATTTGATGTAAGGGCCCGGAAGGCCATTCATGGCCGCAAAGCACAGCGCGGTATCTTCAGTGATCACTGGCCCGCCGATCTGTCAGAGTATTACAATGCACCCAGGGTCAAATCGCCCATTGGAGTCATCAGCTAGAGATTCGGAAATCGTTTGAAAGAGTCGAGATGGCGCAGGGGAAACTGACGATTTCCGCTGCGCGCCGGCATTTTTCGATGGCTATCTCCTGCGTCGTTCCCTGGATTTCTGGTACTAGCGCAGGTCGAGCAACTGGCCGAATGGGGGAGGTCAAGTAGAGTAGGGCTCACGATCAAGATCGCGTGATTCTATGTCGATGGCTTCACCCTGTGCAAGGATCTCGCGAACTTCGTCGAGTTTCCTAGCGTTCCCTGTTACGAACACTGTGACCCCCAACGAGTCCAGTCGAGAATGTTTTGTCAGGGCTGGTTCTACTAAATGGAAGAGGGGGGGGGGTAAATTTTACCAAGTCGTTCTGATGGCATCTTTGCTCGGGTTCAATACAATTTTGGTGGAGTCTCGAAAGAAAGGAAGACCCTAACACCCCGTTTCTTATGATCTTATTGGTGAACATATGACTCGAGCAGGCGGCTTTCATCTTATCAGATCAGGCTCGGAGGCACGACCGGGCCGAGGGTGTCTTGAAGAATCAGTGTGATCTTGTGATACACAATCATGGTAGAGCACGAATCCGTGTCATGAGGCACACTTAGACTGGTGACCGTCTGCATATGAAGCGGTATACCGAGTCTCATATACAGGCTGGTCACGGGCCCAAGGCACACACGGGGCACATGCAAGGGCAAGGGGCACGATGCTCGCGCGAAGAATGAAGAATGAAAATGCTCGAGGCCCCTCTGGGCAGTGCACTTGCCCAATGCTATTAGTACCCTCGCAGTCGTGTGACGACGTTGAGTTCTTTTCGGAACGAGGAACCCCTATCTTGAACGTTCCAGAGCCAGTGCCAGGTGATTCTATGTCGTTCAGCGCTCCGGTGTGAGTATGAATGGCACCATAAGATGTTGTTCACAGACGCGTCTAGAATTCGATACCATAATACCAGCAGCGGATATTGCCCGCAGTCATCCTACCTCGTTGTCACGGTAATAAATACAATCTAGGAGACTTGACTTGAGGAAGACACGCGGAAACAATTCAGCTGGAGCGCCTAATACGGCGTGGCAAGCAGCAAAGGCAATCGAATTTACTAGCGCGGTTTGTTCGTTCGTGGATCAGTCGCAAGGCCAAAAAGGAGGCACTCAAGATCCGCGGAGTCGGCGGGAAACACAACGTTGTAGCATCACGCGGACGCAGTTGCAGGCTGGAATTCGAGGTACATCGCAGGAATGGAATAAATCACGCAACGTTAAAGGTAAACAGTGTGCTCAGATTGCAAATTACAACCTTCACCCAGCCCAGTAGACTCGCATTGGCTCGGTTAACCGTATCGAAACACGGTAAACACTGGGCGCAACGCGTACATAGGGCCGTCAGGTCGTTGCTTAGCCTCATCATCGCACTGTGATCAAAAGAAAGGCCGCATTAAGGACGCAATAACAGGAATAGGGGGTTGATGGGGAAATTTTATTAAGAGTGCTAAGGCGCCCCGGGCTCAATCTCGCCTAAGAGCATCGTGCCGTCCTTACTGGCAGTGAGGACTGTAAATAAATGTCAGCTTCCATTCGTTGGGGTATTAATTCATTCTTACTGATCGGTTCATTCGAATGGAAATCCACCGCCGTGACCGTGCCCTTGTGCCCAGGCAACTACCAAACGAAGCAGGGTCACAGTGAGCCATTGGTCCGAAATTACAGCGCGACGCACCTTGTACAAGATCTTTGAACTTTCTACATCCCATATCGTGACGGTACGGTCCGCGCCTCCGACCGCAACGCGCCGCCCTCCGTCCTCTCGACTCCATGCACCCCTGAGAAGCGTGTTCTCGAATCCGGCAGGGGCGCCAGTCAGGACGCGATGGATGCGATTTGGCGAGGGCGCAAACGGTCGGATATCGTGAATAATTACCTGCGACGAAAACGAAGGCGAAAGGAGGTACGACCCATTCGGTGATATCGCGAGGCCAGTGGGGGTGTCTACGTGACCGTTCAGTACGGAAACCTCTTCCTGCTTTCGTAAATCCAAGACCTGCACGTTGCATAGTTAACAAGTCGACACAGCGCATAGGGAGGGAACGCGCACGTGAATCCCATTGTCGAGGGCACCAGCGTAGATCGTCGCGCCGTCCGCACTCCAGGCAACGCAAGTCACTGGACACCCTACTTCGAATACAGCCACGGGATCCTTTCCCGCCTCGTCGCCTCCTTCCCACACGCGCACAGTGCCGTCGTCGCTTGCAGAGGCAAGCAGTTCTACGCCAGCGCCACCCGCAAGTGTCCGATCAAGCGAGTTGATGATCTCGCGGTGAGCGCGTAGCTTGCGTACGCGCTGCCCAGTGGTTAAATCAGTATAAGCGAGAGTGTGGTCCGCAGAGACACTATAAAGAAGCGGAGAGAATAGCGACCACTGGAGGTCTAGCACAGGCGCCTTGTGTATTGTGGAAAGAAGACCGTAATTCGTATTTGGAGGATAGGTCCGCCATAACGCTAAACACACAGTATTCTGTACGAGATAAGAACATCAAAGAGGAATGTCGAGACGCACAAATGCCTCTGTCTGCCGAACATGCTGCGATATTTTGTCCAGTAGGATCAAACCTACAACTCAGTATTTCTGCCTGCAAAAAAGCGTCTCGTCGGATGCCCCGACAAGATAAGACGAAAAACGCACAGAATGCGCTCCGGAGAGGCTGACTATTGGGGCTTCGAGGTTACTTGTCCGCTTCACAGAACGAACGAGTGCTTTTTGTCTCTCATCGTTGGACGACGAGATTATGAGCTGTTGGTTGTTGGCTTCGGGTTCAGACGACCTCGCCCTTTTGATAAGAGTACCCTCTTCTTGTGGTGCAGCACGCTTTGCCATTTTGTTGTTGGAAAGACTGAACGGTATGTGGTGTTTGTTCGTGGCGGTGGCGGAGGATGTCTCAACAGAAAGAATTATGTAATCAATCACTCGTCTGTGAGAATTTGATAATTACGTCTTCGACTGCTACCGATGCCACCAATCTCATCCGCTGGGACAATTTCTGGATTTTCCATTCTCCCTGTACAATATGACCACGCCACTCACCACATGCTATATATCCGAGAACATGTTGGTTCCTCATCCAAGAAAAGTCCCAGGAAAACCGAGTGGCCAGAAGGCCGAACAATGTTCATGGTCAACGTACCACCAGACGCTACAGAGCGCGAGATTGTGCTGCTCTTTAAGTCATGTGGGACCGTTGAGAAGGTGATCTTTGACGCGGATGGTCCAGGCGAGGATGCCGACTCCTCGGATAGCGACTCAGATAGCGCTGCAGATGATACAGGGAGCGACGCATCTGCCCCCTCGCAGCCACGAGTGCGGAAAAAACAGCCGCCCAAGTCCGCTGCAGAGCAAAGCGCACCGTCGCAGGCGCAGAGGCCAAAAGTCATCCCCCTTCCGGTTATCCCACATCGCACCCTGCGGAAGACAGGCCATACTGCCCACATCCTTTTCCTAGACGCCTCATCGTGCACCCGTGCGCTGGCCCTGGCGCGTCCAGGTGTCAAACCTGTACAATGGCCCGTCGACGGGGACACAGAATACCCCCGAGGGCTTGCTCATTACGTTTTGCAATACGAAACGAACCGTCCTTCGCTCGATGCCGTGAGAGCCCATGGCGATTCGGCAGTGGCGCAATTCGATTTCGACCTTGCAGCACGCAAGGCGGCGTTGCGCCGCGAATCCAAGTACAAAAAAGGCGAGGCGCTCGTGGACGAAGATGGATTCACGCTCGTTGTGCGGGGGGGCGCATATGGTCAGGCAGTCGGGGGTGGTGTCGGGGTCGCGAGCCGAAAATTCATGGACGAACGTGTCAAGGGCCAGAAGAGCAGAAGCAAGCGACAGAGGCACAAAGAAGGGAAGGAGAAATCCGCATTCTACGCTTTCCAGATTCATGAAAAGAAACGGAACGGTGTGCCTCTTCCTCTCTTCTCTTCTTTTTTCTCTTTTTCACACTCGATAACAGCTTTACTCGAACTGAAAAGGAAGTGGGAAGAAGACAAGGCCGCAGTCGAGAAACTGAAATCGTCGAAAAAGTTCAAGCCTTACTAGGCATTCTCAGACGGGGCCACGGCACAGCATCGTGGGTGGCATGGCGTAAACATAACGTAAGTGCATTAAAATAGGTAGTTATTATACGCCAATCGGAGATTTAACCTCTAGCGCGATCGATCAAGGACAAGTAATAAATCGACATCGATCTGGGCCAATCTCCGGGGTTCCAAGAAGATATTCACGTCTTTGGCGCTGGTGCTGAAATCAAGCCTTTGGAGGTCAGCCGTCACCCTCGTTCCCTGTAGCTGTAGCTAGTCCCTTTACCATGCGATTTCAAGTATGATAAGGCCTGCACAGACGCATCTCGCTTCGCAGAGCCCATCGAAGAGCCGTGCCCTACCCCAACGTTCACTCCTCTAACTGGGGGGGAACAGTGAGAAACTGGTGATTCACCATAAAGAGATCCACTTACAGACTGCAGTGACATGATAGGTAACACCATGTTCGGGTCCCTCTTTCTTCGAAACCCACCCAAATTCCTTGGTCAAGTTGCCTCCGGGGTATCCTTGTAGGAAGTTGTTGAGGTCGCGAACAGGATCTGCCATGAGAGGATCTACGGAAACTGTATCATGTTATGGGCGGGACATCGACAAGGAGGCTTACTGGTTTAAGGTTCGTGGTACAGCAAGTTGCAGAAGGGACCCGCCCCACCACCCCCCAATATATGTATTGTTGCGTCCTTTGCGGTTACTAATTGAAAAAAGCGACCTCTCACAAATCTCACAGGTGAGGCGACGGAGGGAATGCCATGAGTCGGGTTATCCCGTTGCTTCCATAACTCGGATATGTCATTTCCGTACTCCCAGCGACCCTCTGCCGCGGAGCCTGCGCCTCTTCATCGCCTCACTCCTTCAAACCATACACCCGACCCTGATATCTAAGCCTCACGGCAAACACGAGGGTTGTGCCCCTAACTCGTAGGGGCTTAAAAAGGAGTCAATGAAGTATCAAGTGCCATAAGATAAGCGCCAATGTGGTGACCGTAGTGGACCCTGAAAAGCTCCGCTATAGCGCTGGACTCCCGGAATTCCTGCGCGGAACCTTAGAACGAGGCCGTGTGCAGCGGCATGCACTGGCAGTGGCAATGGCCCCGCGGGCGCCAAGATAGATACCAATTGCTGAGTTCGAATTTTTGATACGGTTTACATAATGGTCATACGAGACAGGGATCGAAAAAGAAAAAGAAAAAAATGAGATCTAAAGGGAAGGGAAGAGAATTAATCACGGAGGAGAGTCAGTGGGCCCACATGCGTTGTAACAAAGTGAAGTGTTACATAGGGTTCTGTACTCCAACGCGACGGAAATGAATTCAACAAAACAAAAAAAAAAAAAAAAAAAAAGGGAGAGAAAGCTGACTTGTTAGCGTGACAGATGGGCGTAAGATGGCATCGGAGCGCGAGAACTCTATGAACGGGATGGGAACGGGCCTCTCGGGACGTCATCGACGTCAAGGATTCACGCGGGGACTCCGTAAACACGGAAGTATTGCAGGGCCTTAATGGCGGCATCGCGCTTGGCGAGACCAATGGACGTGCCCACACCCGTCCCAATGGCAACGTTTCGGACTGTAGCAAACGCGTTAACGAGTCAGGTCTGGAGGAGAATACAGAACACTCTGACAGATGTATGTCCCTTGGTGGATAGCCTGGTTATTCGGCCCCGATTGTTCGTTCCTCCACTGCAGGAGTGGAGTCAAGTTGCCACCGGGCTGCCCCTGCAAGAAATTGTTGAGGTCGCGAACAGGATCTGAACTCTCGTCAGAAACGAATGAGAGTACGTGAGGGGGCTATCACGCACCGGCCATTGGAGATAGAAGTGTTGTGGGTTCGATGCTACTCAACGACAACGACATACTTTGGTTTAAATATGCGTCGAGTTGCCCCCAGTCCCATGGTTGGAAGCCATGATACGATGCATAATCATGACACCCCTACAGCCCGACAGACCTACAGACGAGGCGTCACCAGAGCTGGGCTTTCGGGCGCAGTACCACGTGTGGCTGAAGCACAAAACGAGACGCCCCAGCTGGATATGGAGACATGTAGGGAGACCAAAGTAGCCCTGCGTGAGAGGGACCTCTCGGATTAACCGATCCGGACGTGAAAAGGAAAAGTTCCAAAGTGCCAACAGTTAGAGCGTCTTGGCGAGTGAATGGCTCCGTCGTTAGGCGGCTCTTGGGGAATACAAGCGCACTACAGCCTTCGTGGTGCCCATGAAGATGCGATTGTAAATCCGGAGCCACTGTCCAGGGTAAGGTGTTCCGATACCACCGATCTCTCATCCAGTCTTGTCTGTCTTTTATTCTGTTACTGTACCCCCCCCCCCCCATGCATAAGTCCGAAGTCCGGGAAAAGCCGAGCGTGTCAGGTTCATCAAACAAAGAACAGGATAGGACAGAGGTAGGGTGCCATACAAAGAGCCAGAGAAGGATGATGCTGCGGTAAAATCGGTCAATGACGAATGCTGAATCAGTCTAGGGGGGGGGAAGAGCCGAGTACAGTGATGGTAGTAGGTTTGGTGGAAAGGGTATGAGAGAGCACGCGGTACGAGATGAGATGGGCGTCTCCGATGCACGTGGACACTCTCAGGCTCACGCGCTCACGACTTCCTTGACGCTTCTCGGAATCAGAATGGTTTGGAAACACTCGACGGACAACGGAAACGCAAGGACAGGCAGACGACGCCCGGGAGTGGGCGAGATACGGTGTCAGGTAATCCTTGTCATTCATAATACGTAGACTAGTTGTAACAGTGTGGTGAGTACTACATGTGGATTCAGTTGGGGTTTTGCACCCCAGAGATTAGAAAAAAAGATAAAATAAAAAGAGGCCGACGAGAACGGATGGGTACGGCAACATGGGGCACAGCATAGAGTGGGTGTACAGCACTTGGTTGGTCCTTGAGGCCTGAGGCCTCGAGGTCGCCAAGATCAAAAAATGCACGCGTTATGCCGGGGGTCGTCCGAGACCTTCAAAGCTCACTAGCCAAAGTGAAACACAACAACACAGATAATCGGGAATGAATATGCTATGGAAACAAAAAAATTATGTACATCATCGCCACACTAGACACTGGAGTCCTTTAATTAAAAGTGACGCTAAGATACAACGATTTCGTTCCATGGGGACAGCATCACGGAAATCTTAGACACCAGTAGTCTTGAGGCATTGCAGAGCTGGGACGGCAGCTGCCTTCTTCGCATTGCCCGTGGACACACCCGTCCCATAGCCAATCACAGTACCTCGGACTACAGTAGCTTAGCGTACAGGGTTTGTGACTTGGCTGAAAAACTCACACTTTGCCGTGGCGTAATGGGTGCGTTGATGTTGGGGACCATCTTGCCTCATCTCCCACGAGAATTGCGGTGTCAGGTTACCGGCCGGGTGACCTTGCAGGTAGTTGTTAAGGTCGCGGACGGGATCAGGAGCAGAAGCTTGGTGCACACTCAACGTCTAGGTCAAGAGTATATAAGAGATTTGCTTACACATAGGAATGAGGTGTTGATAAAAAGTGATTTGAAGGTAAGAGATGAGTTGAGTGTTGGTGATTGCTTGAGCGAATGGTTCTCGCAGACCACCACGCATGTTAAATAGCCAGAATTCCTCCCTCACACTAAACCATCGTCGCTCGGGTTCGTGTCATTCAGGTAGGCAGGCAGGGAAGGCCCCAAGTACAACAGCTTGTCGTTGTGTGTGCCGTGCCCCAACAGCCTAACAGACCTACAGCCCAACATACCCAGAGAGTAGATATATCCCGCAGAGGCCGGAGGATCACAGGCAGCGTCTATGTCATCCTGGCGGTGTCTCGCCCGGTGCGGAAACGCACCGTAAGAAACGGTACGTGTGCCCTAAACCCCAGCAGCTCAGGTCACAGGGTCTACCGGGATCAGCGGAGCGCTCTAAGTGTTGTAGTTCGAAAGTGTAGCCAAAGGAACCACCGGAATGTGCTTCGTCCTCATGAAAGAGTATTCCTAAGATCGACCGAAAAGGAAATACCCATATTTCACTGTAAAAGGTTCGCTGACGAGATTACTATGTCGTGACTCAGTGTCCATAAGCAGCTTATCACGTCGCGGTGTCTGTCCAACGGCGATCGAGGCGTATGTGTCCCCGGAAAGCGGCATGGATTTTGGGGCACAGAGTGGATATTTGGTGGGTCCAAGGTACTTGAATACTCATGATTGATAGCCCTGACTAGCACCTTTCGTGGTCAAAACAAGGCATTTCTGGTTCTACGGGTACTGTAGAACGCATTGATCAGCGACGGAAGTAGCCGAGTTGCAACTTTTGAGCGTCTGCGACTCTGATCCATACCGTGTATATTCAAGATCACCGAGTGTTGACGATTGTTGATATCGACCGTTACCTGGATGCATGCTTTGTTGGGCACGCTGAGGGACTCGGTTTATGTTCGGTCCGAAGCCTCACAACCATGCTCCTATCTGCGGTTCGGGGGTATAGAAGCAGGGGGTACATCGCATAACTGAGGGAGGTCACGAGAAAGATAACCACCTAGGCACAGTATTACACCCACAAATACAATAAAATAACGGGACCCACTGAAACTGGTTAGCTACAGTTTTCCCCTATCCGCCGATTGTTATCATGAATATCATTTACACATCATAGCCCGGCGGTGCATCTATCGGAGTGCCACCACCTCGTGACGGACCTTGTTGCGGCGATGCATATGCAGCTGGACGCAAGGTCAGAACGGAATAAAGATGTAATATGGTTGGCGCACGGAGGGATATCCTCCTCGTCCTGTATCTGCCTTTTCATGTATACCGCGCGCTCGCGGGTCTTCTCCAACGAGCTCACGAATTGAAAGATGCCTTGATTCTTCAAGCGGATCTCTGCATTGGTCCCGGATGTGAGCCCGCCATCTGGCGAGGGCCTAATATCGATGGATAGATAGTTGGAACCCAGGTACGGCTGTTCAAACCTTGTCGAAAGGATGGAAGGGAGTAGGAGGGTCAACGTGTTGAATCCGGAGCTACCACTATCATTCTCCGAGACGAATATCAACTATCATAGGATGTGTATCAGTCGAGTTTCCAGTTTCACAAGTAGAAAATACGCACGCGTTGATCTGTCAGGAAAAGTTTTCCTATATCCTTCAGTTTACGCTCGCCACCAGAACCACCGGAGGTTGCGGAAGCGGTGGGAAGTGTATCTGGAATCGTAAGTGAAACTTCGGCACCCGAGTCCACCGTCATAATTGTAATTTCATTCGGAAGAGGCACGGGAGTACGGTTGGGGTTGAGCATCGTCCAGTTGAGAGCCATCGTTATCGTTGGAGTAAAGTGGGTGGTACGAGACGAGTAGCGACTATCAATAGGGCTTATCAAATCGAGATCACAAGACCCATGACCCAAGTACAGAACGGGATCATCCAGTAATAAGGCTACCTGGCGCAATGGTAGCGCGTTTGGCTTCGATCGCCGACGGCACCAAAAGGTTGCAGGTTCGAGTCCTGCGGTGGTCATTTTTTTTCTTTCCCCTTTAGAATGTGGCAAATGTGAAGTATTCCGAGTCCGAATCTTTCTTTCTCTGATTACCCGAGCTAATATACCTTCAGCACGTGATAGCGTGTCGTGAACCACACAAGGCGCAGGTTTCGCTGCCACCACCACACATCTAGCGCCGCATGGAATCATACAGGGCTTTCTCTCAGCATTCTTCCAACCCCCTCGAACTTCCTTCCTCGGATGTTCGTAACAAGACAGCATTGCACAGATATCGCAAGGCTCGTGCGATGGCTGGAAATCAACGCGACTCGGACGAGCCGGAAGATGAGCTGGAGGTGTCTGACCTCAAGAGCTACCAGAAACACGTCGCTGAGCTTCTTCAGGATCGCCCGGCCCCATGCGCACGTTATACCACACGAGGGAATGCAGATGCAGATGCACTCATTGACTTGGACGATGACCTGGACGGCGGCGACAGAGAACAAGAATATGACGGAGAAAACAGCGACGAATCTCAGGGAGATATTGACATGGACGCGGACGCGGACGCAGATGGGGAAATTGACGAAGAAATGTCGCTGTACCTCAAGCCTCGAGACGAGCAGGACGAGATAGAGCTCGAAATCGAGGACCTCGAGCAGGCGGTCCCCGCCATCACGCAAGACTACAAACTCATCGACCGCCTGGGCACGGGCACGTTTTCGTCGGTATATAAAGCTATTGACATCGGGTATCACGAAAAGTGGGACAACTCGGTGTGGCACGGCTTACATCCCCGTGAGTCGTCCGCACACTACCAGTCAGCGTCACGGCCACCCGGAACGAAGGTTTTCGTCGCCATCAAGCGCATATACGTGACTAGCAACCCAGAGCGAATACGAAACGAAATTTCTATCCTGGAGACGTGTCGCGGCGCGCGGCACGTGTCACAACTTATCACTGCGTTTCGACACGAGGATCAAGTCGTCGTGATCATGCCTTACCACCCGCACGAGGATTTTCGCGTGCGTACATAGAACGTCGGAATGCGTTTCGCTTGCGCGAGGTTGATTATAATACCGCAGTCATTTTACCGCACGCTTCCAATGGCCGGGGTACGAGCGTACTTTAGGTGCATGTTCCGTGCATTGCGGGATATTCACGCGCGAGGCATTATTCACCGCGACGTCAAGCCTGCGAATTTTCTTTTCGATCCTCACAGGGGTGTAGGAACCCTGGTGGACCTCGGCCTGGCCTGTGTGAGTGCCCCACAACAATGAGCGTCTAGACTTGGGAAACGATCGGTCATTATTTTTCAAGCGTATGGGCACGGAGCCGCACTCGAACTATGGGAAATGCCTACACACAGCGCCAACAAGGGAATATCCACATGGCCGACTACGGCGGACGACTGAATACAATGCGGAGTTGGTCAGGAAGAAGCAAAAGGACGCGCGAATGCGGAGCGGGTGGACGTCCGATAGAGTCGGTTATCTGGAGAAGGATACGAGGTAGGTCTACAGTCGCCCAGGGCGTGGGCGCGTCGGAGTTTTGCTGATTGCACAGACCGCACTCGAAGGCGAACCGGGCAGGCACGCGAGGGTTCCGTGCACCCGAAGTGCTACTAAAATGTAACGAGCAATCCGGGGGTCCGTCGTACGAAGCCAGTGCACGTCCACACGCTGACCCCTCGTTGTTTGACAGCCATCGACATATGGTCAGCGGGCATGATACTTCTTTTCTTTCTGACTGGGAAGTTTCCCTTGTTCCAGTCCAACGACGACGTGGAAGCGCTCTTAGAAATATCTTGCATTGTTGGGCGGCGAAGAATGGAGAAGGCGGCAACGCTACACTGTTAGCGCTTACTTTAGGCCCATGCGCAGCGTTACTGATTGGTCCGACAGCCCGGACATTCACTACGAACATATCTTCCATCACACCAGAAGGAAAGCCCTGGCGCGAATTCGTAGAGTCCCTGAACCCAAAGCTGCGGGAGCCGCCCAAGAGTGAGTCCCGCTTTCAGCCCTACAGTCTGAGCGACGCATCTTCCGGAGGGGGTTCTTACGCCCCTCCACCGTCCTCCTCATCGTCACCGGGCCCCGGCACAGTCTCGCGTGAGACGCACTCGCCATCCCCATTTGCAGGATGGTCAAGAACACGAAAGAGATGTGGAACAAGCGCTCGACTTGCTGGAGCGTCTCTTACACCCCGAATCGATTAAGCGGATGACGCCGCGGCAGGCGTTGTACCACCCATTTCTACGGGAGAGCGAGGACGAGGAAGGCGACGACGCGCTGTTTCCGCACCCGTTTGGCGAGGGGATCTGTGGGGAAGTGGCATTTCGTAGATCCGGTGACGGAAGAGCTGCGAGTACGTATCCGGACAGAGGAAGGAGACACAAGCGTGATACCGGTGAGGGCTGGAGAGGGTGTGGCGATTGGGGGGGAACCGTGCGAGTTGCATAGGGATTATTAGTAGTGGTGTCCTTTGTAGGAATCGAACCCACGGTGTTAGGTGATAGCTCGGTTACCATTAGGTCAGGCTGTGAGCGTAATAGGTCGTCTTTGTTGTCTTGCCTTGGGATGACTCGGATGAGCACTCTCGGAGTGAGTAAATGACGACGACGCCCATTCTATTGCTTTTGTCCCGTCTGTCATCAATTTCAGCCATCCAGCAGTTAGCGCCCCTCGTCGTCATCCTCGTCGTTCCACTTTTCGTGCTCTCTGGTCGAAACTATCTCCGCTCCATTCCCCCATTCGTCTCCCGCATGCTCGCCGTTGCCAGCTCGGCGCTTCCCTGGAACTGGTCATCGTTTTATGAACACGGGCCTGCCTCATCTGATCCCAGGAAGATATCCCCCGTCCGTACTCGCGCGGAACAGTTGGCAGCGAGGACCGATGGTTGCCCAGGTGCGTCCCGACAAGTCGCATGCGCGCATGCTATTTCGCGAAACTCACGAAACCCCAGACGTCGAGGAGAGTCGGTCATTCTACCCTGGGCTCGTTAATATCTCCGGCACATATTGCTTCATGAACTCAACCATGCAGGTGCGCCCACTACGCTGCCCGTTCCGCTAGATGCCTAACCTGCCATCTTCCATGCGTCATAGGCCCTCGCCTCTTTGTTTTACCTACAGCCCCACATAGACGCCATCCACGCCAAAGCAGAGGCGGTTGACATCGCCACTCCGGTTGTTGACGCATTACGTGACCTCTTACATGGTGCGTTGTGCCACCACCATCACGCCTTTGAACTCTTTTACTATAATCCTACAATAGGTCTAAACACCCCTTCTTCTCACTATCGCACCATTCGCCCCGTCGAGATGATAGCGGCGCTCTCCCAACCCGAGCCAGGCAAGCGCATACCTCTCTTTTCGTCACGGGAGCACCAGGACGCGCAAGAGCTCTTCCAGCTCGTCTCAGAATACGTAAAGAAAGAGGCGACCGCTGTCGAACGCGAGGGTGCACGCGACCTTGGATTTGCTGCTATCTCCTCTCTTTCGTCTGCGGAGGCAGCCGCGACGAGCTGCGACGTGTCCAAAGGCGTGTTTGATGGCCTCACTGCAAACCGCCGTAGTTGCTGTGAGTGCGGCTATACAGAGGCGGTAATGCACTTTCCCTTTGATAACTGGCAGCTTACCGTTCCCCGCATCGTGCGTACGTTGTCCCTCTCTCCACATCTCCTGTTCTGAGCACCACCCTGCGTCACAGGCGAGTTGCAGACTCGAGGACTGTCTCATGGACTACATACGCCTTGAAGTCCTGACGGATTGCATCTGCCGCAAATGCTCGATGCGTGCTACTCTCCACAGACTGGAGCAAGATGCTGAACGGCTTGTCGCTGTGACGAGCAAGTCGACCGTGTCACAATCGAAAAAGAAACGCGTCCGCGAGGTCAAGCGATTCGCTACACGCCTCAAGGCTGCACTAGATGAGGGACGTATCGAAGAAGACATCAAAGGTGTCAAGATGGAGAAGGTATTCTCCCGGGCTTCGACGAAGCAAGCCATGGTCGCGCGGGCGAGTCATCCCTTTCTCTCTCTCTCTCTTGCCCCGCGTCTAACTTACAACGCAACCAGCCTCCACCCGTACTTGCGTTGCATCTCAACCGCTCCGTCCATTTTGGCGCATACGCCTCCAAAAACACGGCACGCGTGCATTTCCCAGAAGTGCTCGACCTGACGCCGTACACGACCTCGGGCATGCTCTCCACTTCACCTTCGATCCCCATCTCTTCACACATGCCTCCAACCACCATCACCACCGCAGCCGCGGCCTCTTTGGCAATCCCGTCGTCGTCCAAGACCAAAACAGACCCGCCGCCGCGTGTGTTGTACCGTCTCGCGGCGATAGTGTGCCACTACGGGCAGCACTCATTCGGACACTACGTCTGCTTCCGGCGCAAGCCGCGCGGGGCAGGGCGCGTCGTGCCACCGCGACTAGACGAGGGGCCCGCCGCGCCGCCGGCGCCGGGGCGGGGCTGGCTGCGCGTGAGTGACGACGCGGTGCGGGAGGTCGGGATTGAGACCGTGCTGCAGGAGGGCGCGGGCGCGTTTATGTTGTACTATGAACGGGTGATGGGCGAGGATACGTCAGGCCGATCTTGGACTGGCGTGGGACTGTCGCACGCGTGGGAGGCAGGAGGCGATGGTAGCGGGGAGAAGAAGGCGCAGCAGACACATCGGGTGGTGGTAGAAGGTGCGGCGGAAGTGCAGGAGAAGGTGGAGCAGGGGGTGGTGGTAGCCGCGGTATCTCCCTCACCTGCGATGATCAAGGCGCGGGTCGTGCGGAGCGTGTCGCTTGGGCCGGATGAGGTGCTTGGAGTTGGAGGAAGCTCGGCGAAGCGGGAGGTGCAGGCGGACGTGGTGGATCCCGGGTTGCACCCGTCCGAATCGTCGTCGTTCGAGGTTGGTCGTCCCGTGCCCGCCGCCGCCGCTCCAGCAGTCGAGTTACCATTAGCAGCGTCCGTAAAGGCGCTGTCGCCCATACCTGAGCCACCTGTGGTGGACGAACCGCCGATATCCCTCCCTCGGACGGTGGATCTTCGGGCATAGATAGATCCGCCTCTTTGCCACTCTGCCTCATTGCTATCCAATAAGTTTATGTTTTGCGAGTTAGGCTTTTTTTTTTGTGGGTTTGTGTTATCAAATGCATAATACGGATTTCCTTTCTAAAGAATCTTTTGTTGGGGAAGACATGGCAGGCAACAAGTATCCGTTGCAAAGGCAGAATAGCATTTTCGCACGCGGAAAGTGAAGCTGTCAATAATAATGATACACGCAGTCCTCGTCCTCTGCGATACTGTAAAAGAAAAATCATGCAAAACAAAGAGTACTAGATGAAGCAGAGTGTGCCCCTAGTAGAGACCGTCACTCCATCCAATAAAGCCTGTGTCCAGTAAATGGGCCTGCCTCTGTCTCTCCAATAGTGGCGTTCCACACACGAATTGTTCGATACCGAACAGCCCCGGGGGGCCTAGATCACCAGTAGACGTGGCGCTCGATGGTACGGGGTTTGGGCCGCGTGTAGATCGTGCGCTTGACACGGGTCACGGTCGGATACCACGCGTGGTATATATCTCCGGGCTCAAACTGAACCTCGACTATCTGCCTGCCCTACAAAGCCCCAGAAGAAACAAGTCTCGTTTGTCAGTAAAGGCACGTTGTTGACGGCCGGAAAAGGAAGGTGACGAACGGCGTAGTCAAAGTGAGAGCCAATCACAAGGCCCTCGCGACGGCCATATGCACCGTGGTTGACGGTGACGATATCCCCGGGCTAAGCAAGAACATAAAGGTGATCATTATTAGTTCGATGATAGAGCGGAAAGTGATACGGGACTAAACTACGCACCGTGATATCTTCGCTGGACATGATAGTTAGTTGGGATTAGTAGAAAGTGTTTTGCTCGACGACGGAGTTAGTTGAGGAGAAGGAACGCGGACGATAGGATGGTGGTGGTGTGAAGGATAAAGTAGGTGGAAGGGTCCGCGGAGGGAATTTATACTTCCAGAGACCGATAAACAACAATGATGGCATTGTTTCTCGCGCCGGCTGCGGCCCACCACGCGGCTTTCGCGAGGCGAGGCCCACATTTTTTTATTCCCAAAAACAATGCCGCTAGCGCCCCCATCACCGAGGGACCAGTCCATGTCCCCCCCGTGGGACCGAGAAACGCGCCCAGTTCTGGTCCTTCATTTCGGCCGTCCGGAGGAGCACCTTCTTGAGGACAAAAGACTGAACGGATCCGGTCGGGGGCCCAGTTTACGTTTACGCTTACGTCTATATTTATTTTTTCTTGTGACGGTTGAATGGCCTCGTGCCCCTCCATCAAACCACGTGTCCGCGTTCGTTCAGGCACGGGCCCCTGCTTCCCTCTGCCCCATGCCTCATTTTCGTGGCAAGCGACGCGGACGTGTCTATCGAATCCTTGCGCAGCCTCAATATTTTGATTGACACCATGGAGAAGATAACAACGTTTGTTGCACTGGCGCATCAAAACATGTGTTGATCCGCCTGGAGGGGTTGAGGGAAATGTGATGCTGTATTTCGGCCTCGTGATTTGTCTACCCGGATACTGGAAGTCCGAGGTTCAAGCTAGCTAGATTTATCTTCCCACATAGGCATGTCAGACTTGGTCCGATGGATGTTCGTATTCGAAGTTCTGCATGTTTGCGGCAAATCCAGCCTACTTTAACCCTGAAGTGACCAAGTGTACGATGACCTTATCGTGGGAGAGGTGTTTCACTGGTGATTCCATCCAGCACTGAGTAGGCATCTCGGAACGCCTGCCGGCCAGGTTATCTCATCCCTCTTGTAATCGGGCATCGACTGTCAACGCGAGTTGCCGGCTACGTCAAAGTCCAGCAAAGAAGTAAGCTGCCGTGGAGTGGGGCATGGTACGTCTTGTGGTGTTGTTTAAACCACGTGACAACAGCACAAATGCCAAGGCAAGGCGAACACAGTCCGCAGGTTGACTCAGATCATCAGTCTGTCAACATGACAGTCCCCCAATTTGGAAATAACGACTGGTACAACTACAAGATGCTATGTCAGCGGATCTGGGTATAGGGCATGGGTCTATGCTCATCGAGTCTTATCCTCAGCAAGGATTGCCTCATTCAACTCATCTAGCGGCGCCAGCTCTTTCTTATCCACGAGATCAAACTGCAACACCAAGTCAGGCACGCTCTTCACGGCGAGTAGAATTAACATACTTCGTGGATAAAAAGGAAAAAGTGACGATAGCTCGTGTTGAGGTGTGCTGGTATACGATCCTTTAACAGTGAAACGAGTTAGAAAATGAAGAGACATACCTTCGATCCCAAGAGCACAAATTTGATCAAAATGATTGCTGTATATGTGCGCGTACACGCGGAACAGCCGTCGCACGATGGTGCGCACGGTATCTTTGAATGTACGAGGGAATGGGACGCCTGCGCCGTCGTCAGAGGTAAATCGGGTGTCAGGAGACTAGGAGATAGTACCTATGGTATTAGGAAAGACAGCCTCGTCGTCCAGGATATTCTGTGCCCAGTTCATGAGGGCGTCGACGTAATCCGGCGCAGCAAGCTTCGTGGGGCGCTTGTAGCGCACCCCGTCTTCCCAAAGATACTCGTATCTGATTTACGATGGTCAATTATTACGTGGACCGAGTGGGCTTGGGGGGCTCACCGAGGACCAGCGGACATAACTGGACACTATTAGACGCGTCAATCGGGACTCAACTCGAGGACACGCGAGGACCGACCTCCTGAGGGGTGCAGAACTCTGTCACTGTGCCATAGAGCATGTTGAGGTGGTTGAAGAAATCGACAGCTGGAACGCCCGTCGCTCCTTTGATGCGGTGCTAGGCAGACCAGCCAGACTCACCGTGCACTGCGAGCCATTCATTGAGGTCCTCGCCTTCTGGGAGCCTGACTGCAAGACGCAGGTTCCCGGAGCCCTTTGCCGTGTCAACCTGGCACATCTCAGATAGCTGAGTGCAGAGAGAAGCGTACTAGGGTAGCCTCGGCATATTTCCTGAGTTGGTATTGCTTCGTGCCTTCTGGTACATCTCTGCGTGGTTTGAAAGTGCGCGTCTTGCCTCTGTCAAATGGTATATATCGTCTGAGTTGAATATGATGATTGGAGCTCTCACAGGCCGAAGAAGGTGGACATGGTCAAGTCGACGATTATCGCTTATCGCCTTTCCTTTCACTAAGTAAGCGCAACATGTGACTACGACCGCGGTTCCCACGCCGGTGTGAGGGTTGTGCCTGAAGCTATACCGTGCGGTTGCAAGAATAATATCTAATGGAGATATGTCCCGCCGTGCAAGGTCTCGTGTTCATACTTGAATGAGAGCGAGATATAAACCAAAAGCCTGGGTATGGAGACTAGCACCACAGTAGGGTTTTTGCACACAAATACTATAACAACGAAATAAGCTACTAATACGTTTGTGTTATGACTAAGAGGCGCTAAGCTGACTCGAGCTTACTCACTGACTTAGTACGCATACGCAATATAAGCCCGATGGTTCTATTAACAGGGGCCAACGGTAGCTGGTTCTGTGACTCCCCATCATGTCGCGAATCCTTGTTGTTCTGAGTTCTGCCGCAAGGACTCTCAGAGACAGGCCAACTGTAATATCCAAAGCGTTACATCGCTCTCTGAATATACACTGAGTACACTTCACAGGGGTGGTTCCTTTCTGAGGCAGCCCATCCGTACTACGTCCTCTCCCCACACTTCCCTATCGATTTTGCCGCCCCTGGTGGGCCGAATCCCCCATTGGATCCTTTTAGTGTTGAGGTGATCCTGGCTCATCTCCGCGGTTGTATACGATTACAATGACCTAGGCAGTTTACCAAAGACGACGAAGAGAGCAAACGCTTCTTGAACGATCCTGCCATCAAATCACTTCTAGAGAATGCAAAGCCTCTGAGCGCAATCAGTTTTTCTGATTACTTAGCAATCTTCTACGTCGGTGGACATGGGCCTATGTTCGACCTTGTGATAGACGAAGTGAACATCGAGCTGGCCAACAAAGTACGTCCCGATCGTATTCGAAGGACCTCTGCCTCTGAAAGCTCTTCTAGTTCTACCGCGCCGGGAAGATCATCGGTGCTGTATGCCATGGCACTGCGTGAGCGACAAAGTGTCGCTTTACTGTTCCCATGACGTCTGACAGAAAAGGGGATTGTAAAGTGCGATCGTAGGTGTCACGGGAGACGATGGAAAGTCCATCTTGGACGGTAAGGTCGTGACTGGCTTCTCCAACGCCGAAGAACAAGAACTTGGTTTTGTGGAGGTAAGAAGGTCTGTACGTTCAAGGATTTGTTACCACAATAAAGACTTTTAGGACGTGCCCTTCTCACTCGAAGATCGCATCAAGTCGCTCGGTGGGACATTCGAGAAGGCGGATGGTCTATTCGGTGTTCGTATTGGCTTCTGTTACTTCTCGCGGTGCTCTTGACTAAGATACTTGCCCTCAGGTAAAGGTCGTGCATTCCGGTAACCTATTCACCGGGCAGAATCCCGCTTCTGCCAGGCCACTCGCCGAAAAGATTTTGAAGGCATTGCAGGGTAGTAAGGCCTAAACCGGTTTTGTGCGTTCGTGCGTCTGAGAGACTCGGAAATCTTTGAAAAATGTAAAACAAAATCATGGCAACAACTTGTGTACTCGACTCCCGGCTTGGAAGCAGTAGTCTGATTAGGGAATTAACTGTAGGCAATGATAAACACATGGATTCTTCCGTTCAATGGGCGCAAGAAAGCCCGGTTTGTTCCCTTGTTCCTTTGTTTCCAAAAACATACCAAAATTCGCGAACGCGAACGTGCCGATGTGAAAAACTCGGACGAGGCTTGGCAACCGATTTGTCAACTTGAAGTTTAACTTGTTATCATGATTGATATCTGATGAGGCAATAAAGGCCGGCTGTCAAAGCAGCCAGGGTCTTACAGGGGTAGATGTAACGGCTCCAGGACCAGGCGAAGGGTAAGTACTGTAGTCGTGGCTGCACACAGACGAGCTATTATCAGTCTTGACGTATGCGGACATCGCCGACGGCGAGCCACGTCTGCGGTTTCGTGCCCAGCTCTTTCACACATCTCCGAGTCCCTCAGGCGGCGAGCGCTCGTTACTAATCTGCACTGGTACCCTATCAAAGGGAACAGGAAGCCAACCGCGAGGCAAAGTGGGCCAGTTACTAATGCCCTCTCGTTAGACGCAGCTGCGAAGACCTTTCCTCGATTTCTCACAAAGCTAAGTAGAAAACAAGAAAAATTCAACGAGTCGGCGGCGTAGCACGGTAATGACGAGAAGCCAAAAATCGATATGGAAGAGAACCTGGGAAGCCGTCCCTGCTAGGATCAGAACTATAGGTCCATCTATGCTGTATATCTTCGCGTAAATATCTGGAGCCAATTAGTAACGACAACAAGGCAATTCCGGGCCAGGAACGCAGCGAGCTGGATATTTCAGCTCCGCCCAAGGCATATCCCGCTCGAAGGCTACCTCGTGCGCTTCAATTCAGTCGAAAGAAAGCCTTGGACGTTCCGCACCATCCGCTGGAAACGGCCGCCCAACACTCCTCATTGCTTGCCTCGTGTACGCTCACCAAAGACTGCCACTAAGTCGAAGTTCAAGAGGGAGGGACATCTCAGCCTCAGGACGGCAGATCTCGCCCTAATCGACTTCATAATAGAGGGGACACGACACGTTACTAGACATGAAGCTATGGCCGAACCTGCAAGATACTAGTAGATCCATCTGGCTAATCCGTAAACGAGCACCAAAAATTCAACGTGGTAGCCTCCTCGATTTACAGGGTATAGCCCAAGCGTCAATCAAGTCCTGACGAGCGATACGGTCGAACAACGCCTGTCAGCCTCGCGCACCCCACGCGGGAGCCGCGATCCGCGGACCTCGAACCCCTCCCCCCTCCCCCCCCAATACCCACACAAGACCCCAATTCCAGCGGTCCAGGTGCCACGCGTGCGCCGCAAGATGCTCAGCGCTTGATAAATTGTCACGCTGGTCCTTACACACGGGACGCTAAAGTATTCTCGGGTTGGGCGTTAACACGGTACGAGAATTCCAGCACGCAGATCGAATTGACATACTATTAAGGCCCCAGGCTTCATAGCGCTCTGTATCTCAGCCTGAGGGCGCACGTTAGTCTCTCCTTTGGCGAACGGGTTGTGACGAGGGAGGGGCACATCTCCGAATATCCCCGTTGCGAGGGCCGTACGGCATTATTTCCATACGGAGAATCTGGTCGTCGCGCAGTTGGGGGGGTTGTTGCGCGGGACCCGCGACCATCGTGGTGTGAAAATGGCTGCGATCATGTGTTCGAGTAAGTGGACTTTAGATAGAAGATTTTAAATAAAGATAAGGTGATTGATGTAGAGAGGCGCATACCGAGGTACGAAACGACGGTCGCCGCAACATACTAGCTTCTAGCCTTCTAAAGCCTAGGGAAATGCGTGAACCAGAGAGAACCCGGCTAAGTGGTGTTTCAGAGTACTACAGCAAGGCGAACGCCCTAGTAGGTCCTTATATACAATACAGGAGAGGGCCCCATGTTTCTAATCTACGGAGTTGCCTCGTGGTTCGCCTCGCGGTGCGACGTCACAGCGAAGTGTTCGGAATGTTAGTGAAGACACGGTGTCGCCGGGTTGTGCTTGGGGCTTGTGCAGTGTCGGCTGGTGGCAGTGGCCGTGTTAACTTGCTAGCATTTCGTGGGTGTTCTTCGAAGAGCGCTCCTTCCCCCCGGCGTTCCTCTAGGCGGCTGTTACGCCGCCCGGGCCGTTGGTCGCAGGTCCTCATTTAGGTCAAATCGCCCAGCCTATGATAAACCTCTGCGATGCCGATAGCACACCCCTGATCGCCCGACGCGGACGAGATGTACAACGAGAAGGTCTGAACCAGAGCGGCGACAAGCGGCAAGTTGTAGTAATGTTCACGTTTTCGATGTCTACTCGGGGGCATCGACGTGAGTATAGCCAGGAAGGTCAGCGGGTAGAACGTATATCGCGGCTCAGCAGAGTTAAATAAAACGAAAAACGGCGTGATAGTTACTAGCTATAATATCGAATTACCTTTGAATGAAGTCCTCAGTAGGGGGTTTTTCAAGCATTATCAGAACAAATACTGTCATTAAGAGCAGTTCGGAGCAAATTCAGTGTACAAACATCGATTCCGTAACAAACGATTTCCTCTGCTATTAGAGGTTGAAGCTAAGCCTGACGCGGCGGAAGCGAGTTCTGCCTGAGATAGGTCAGGGCCTTCTCCGCTGCGTCACGCTTCGCGAGGCCTTTGGAAAGGCCTTGCCCTTTACCGAGAGTAACGCCGCGGACTAAAGCGAAGATGCGTTTAGCTAGCTTGCGTTTCATTGAACTGTATTGTACCTACAGATAGCGACGGCGTTATGAGTGGCCTGGTTGTTGGGGCCATCCTGGGTCATATTCCAATCAAGCTCTGGGCGGACATTGCCTTCGTCAGTGCTTTGCAACCAATTGTTCAAGGCGACGACGTAATCTGCCAAAGTTCCGCACATTTATGAGTGAGCCGCTGGTATCAAGAACATGCACCTACCAGTATCCATTGTGTTGTTGTTGGTTCTCGTAGTGAGTGAGGGTCAAGTCTGGGGTACAGAACCCTCTAAATACCACTGCTGCAACGGGATTTTCTAAGCAGAGGCAGTCCCGATGAAGACAATCATAGAGTAGAGTAGTATCTGTTTTCGACGACTACACCCCGACATTCACAGCGTCTGGGGAAGGTGAAGATAGAACGACGTGACGACTAAACGTTAGACCTACAGTTGTTGGGACGCGATGAGACAACTCCAAGTTGGGGTTGTCTTCACAAGGGGTACCGAGAGTCACGTCTGTACCAGAAATCCCGATAGAACCCTACAACGGCGTACGCGCAGGTGGCCAGTGGAGAATGGGAAATAAACGGGAATTTCGGGTGGTCGGGGACGCCAGTAGTTCGGCGAGGGGCTTAGCACGTGTGACGATTGTAGGTGGCATCGAGCGTCATGAAATGTGCGTGTGAAAGCGAGGATCTTTCGGAGTACGAGAAGCAGTCTCGGGTTATGGAAGAGGACTGTCAGTGTCCAGCCAGAGACGAACATACTTTGGTTCCCAGCAAGCGCTCACCACGCCAGGCCGCACAACACAAACTCCGCTTCAAAAGGTGAGGCGATGAATAAAGCGCACATGGTAGCCGCCAATGTAGCGGTCCCGGGACTACAGGAGAAACGTCGAGTAGCCAGGGTCAGACAGAGTGAGAGCCATATGTTTACCGGGTGTACGCGCCCGCCATGGTGTTCCCGGTCAAATGATAGGATACCAGCACGCCGAAAAAGCAGGAAATGAATGTATCCCTCCAGTACTTGGATGGGCTCGTTTTGTCAGGCGTAACTGCCAGAGTCTAACACAACACACCATTCTCGGAGAGAGCGCCAAACGGAGTGCTGCTACCAGAGTCAGGTGGAGCAAGCGTCAGTCGACGGACTTCGAAAACAACCCCTGAAAGCAGCGGCGATGTAAACTCTGTACCCTTTGATTGTGTACGATCAGTCCCGGGCTTCTCTCATCACTAGATATGGGTTCGAGGGAGAGGTCATATGTGTGACGGGTAAAGCCCGATAGTTACACTAGATTCATCGGCCACAAGGTTTTGATAAGCTTCAGCGCCCGGGACAATAATAAATAGACGGCTGGAGTGGTCACCCGGTCATAGGCACGTTGGATTAGCGCAAATTACCTTGGCCGGTAAGATGTTGCGAGTAATAGCTCCCCTTGGTCTCTGAGACGGTTGCGAGTAAAAATCCTATGTACGACACCTCGTGAGGCACGCAGAATGAAAAGTAACAGCAAGGATGACACCCGCAAGATCCGATTCCCCCCTTCGTCGGGGGACATACGCTAGAGACACTACGTTCCCCATCCACCTGCCTGTCCAAAGCGTCATGATTGCATTGAATCACGCAATTCGTGAGTAACCGCTGTCAACATCCCTTTGATAAAACGTTTCGAAGGCTCGGAATGTACTTCGAGGGTCAGCTGCTGGAGACATCGCGCTCATCCCTAGGTGTGACATACAGTTGTGGGCGGCTGTACCCGAGGCGGTGGAGTTCCTGAGTTCGCTATGGAAGTCACGGTGCCCCACAAGTGAGTAGTGATGCTTATCCCCTGTCTCATCGAGGTGGTTGTGAGCTCTGCTGTTTTTCGATAATTTAATGAAGCAGTCATGTGCCAGCGTCACGTTGCTTGCCCCTTGCGCGTGTGGTTCATGCTATTCGCTGGCCAACGGATGTTCACAACTGGGTTGCCGCGGAACTTCGCGGAGCTTCAACACCATCAGGGTCACGATTGGGGAGCGGGATTCACGCAGTTAGGATAGATAACCTTGGAGGGGAAAATGCCGCAGATAGTATCAGGCACAGTGAGGGAAGGTGGGTTGCGTGGATAGATCTCACTGAAGCTAGTCTACGCCGCAAAAGGGAATGATGTCCCATAATGCCCATTTTACGACATATATGGGTCGCGCGTGCACATGGGCGAGCTCATATGGACGAATGTAGTGCCTAGCGAGCCCAAACCCCTACTTCCGGACAAGCCGAGAGTCAGAGGTCTTGAGCTGACAAAGTTCATAGTCAATTTACGTTCTGATCAAGTGGCGCATACCGCTTACATTGAGGTAGGTTAGTGCTTCAAATCCAAGGATTACTTACAGACGGCAAGACAGCAGGTACACCAGGTCAACCTAACATCAGTGTTAGCTACGAAGCAGGACGTCCGAATATTCAGTGCCGAGATGAGAACACGGCTGACAGGCCAGTTGAAAGAAGATAGTGGGAGTGTGATTGATTTCATAAATGTCAAAGGTCGGACCACAACACCTGCCCGCCTGCCTATGGTAAAAAAGTGACCGCCATGTTCCATCCTTTCTTGAGCTGGAAGCCATCTAGCATCTGTCTTGCAGACGCAGCCAGCTGCGCGTTCTCAAAGACAACTTCCGCTGTTTTGACTTTTTCGCCAGCAGCATTGGGTTTTGGAGACGGTTTGACTTGCGCCGTCTGGAAACCCCGATATCTGAATGTTTTTTAGATAAGTCGTAGGGCAGATTAACAAATCACCACGTACTGTTGGAATAGCACCGCGAGGACGCCGTTGGTAACCTCCTGTGGGAGGTTTGAACATGATAACTTGTTGGAGGGCTGCACTTGTGCTGAATGGACAGGTTGGACAAAAGGTTGTAAAATTATTCCGTAACTAAACACAGTAAAAATATTCGACATACTGTTAGAAGTACTCGGAGCGGGGGGGCCCGCGTCATCGTCATCATCGATGTCCATCTCCTCGCCGTCCTCATCCCCTGCTTTCTCACGCTTGGCGCGCACCTCTGACTCCTCTGCCTCACGCACCCGCTTCGCAGAAGAGGCGTGGGCAAAGTTGGGGGGAACAAAGTTGGGGTCTTCACGGCGCAAGGTCGCATGGGACTTGGATTTTGCATATGAGATGCGCTACGAACCGACCTAGTGTAAGTGACAAGATACGATAAAATGGAAAAGCGGACCATAGGTTTGTCATAGAAAGTCATCCCATCGCATGCACGCAATGCAGCCGTAGCAGATGGGAGATCAGTAAAGACCAGAAAGGCCTGACCTCTCATTTTTGGTGTCTTAGTTGCGACAACATCGATAAGCTTTCCATAAGTAGTGAAAAGCGCGAAGAGCTGAGAGCGTATTTCATCTTTGTTGATCTTGTCGTTAAGATTGTTGATGTAAAGAGTTGTATTTGGCTGGATCGTCTCCGCCATGAGGATACGAGAGGATCCGTGCACGTTTGACCAACGCGTGACCCTACTTGTGGCTGTTTTGATTCCCACGGTCGGCACACGTTCACGTTCACACATTAAATTAATTTTAAAATAAAAATAATAATGATATATTGGCCAGGGGCAGCCCCTGGCCACTGGCAACTGCTCTCTAGGTTACTCTGCCCTTCCGCGGTCCTGCTCTCGGTATAAAAGTACTCTCACCCCTCTAAACTCTCCAAGCGCCTCGCCTGACAGTCCGACGCCTCAGACAGGTCTCAGGTTAGGTGTTTTAGAGTGTCAGTAACTATTCGTTTTCTTACCTGACCCCTCCCCTCAATCACGAAAATTTCACAGTGGTATTCGTGTTTTTGGACCTGACCCTCAGTTTTCTTGACTGTTCATGACCATTGACACGTCGACGTATCCTTCAAAGCCTGATACATGGACTATTTCTTTGACCTTAACCGGCTCCCTTCCTTCCTCGTCCCCTTCGTCACCCTCTCATACCCTGTCGACCCTCCTCTAAATCCCGACTCCTTCCCCGACTCTTCCCATTACGACATTGGCTACCGCGATGCCTGCCTTATCGTCACACTCATAGCCACCATGGCTATCCTTCGTGATGCCGCTCGTCTATTCATGCTGGAGCCATTTGCCAACTGGAAGCTTACCCGTGACTGGCGTCATCGGCAGGCTCTCAAGTCTGGTTCTTCAACTCCAGATTCGAAACCAAGCTCAAACAACACTGTCGGTCATCACAACGCTAACAGCAAGATCAACGAACCTGTTACCATAAATAGCAGCGCAGAGAAGCTCTTCGCGGACCGCCCTCCCGAGAACTCGCCGACGGCGCGTCGAATTCGCCACGCTGTCACTCGATTCGCAGAGCAAGGATGGCAGGCCATTTACTACGTAACCCAATGGTCGTTAGGGATGGTACGTTTTTTTTATCTCTCGTTCCTTTACGGAAAACGTCTGCTCATCTTTGCGGCACAGTACATTCACTATCATCTTCCCTCCAATCTCTGGGCCAGATACCCTCACGTACCTCTTGCTGGTATCGTCAAGTTCTATTACCTGATGCAGATATCCCTATACGTTCACGCCGTACTTCTTCTCAACGCCGAGGCTCGACGCAAAGACCACTGGCAAATGATGGCCCACCACGTTATCACTATCAATCTGATCGTCGGGAGTTACTATTACGGTTTCACGCGCGTTGGGTGTTTGATTATGGTACTCATGGATTGGTGTGACATTTTCTTCCCGGTAATATATCCATCCTACGGACATCATAAGTGAATGCTAACACATCTTTCAAAGTTCGCCAAAATGTTGCGGTACCTCTCATACCAGATCGCCTGTGACGTAACATTTGTGTGGTGGATGCTCTCCTGGTTTGTAACGCGTCATGTATTGTTCTGCAAAGTTATCGCCTCAGCTTATTGGGACGTGTCGACACAACTGGAATTTGGCTCCTTCGAGCGCGGCTACTGGCTCACGAAGGAGGCACACACATTCCTTGTTATCCTTCTCGTCATTTTAGAGGTGAGCGCGCTTGTTCAGCCACAATTTATGCCGTAATTTATTCCCCTGTGTCATAGATAATTCAAAGCATCTGGTCGTACCTGATATTTGGAGTAGCATATCGCGTATTAAAGGGTGAGGGTGCTGAGGACTCGCGGAGTGACGACGAAGGGTAAGTTCCTCTCCTCTCCCAAATCGATAAGGTTTTGCAGACTGAACCATTTAAAAGTGAGGATGAGCAGGTCAAGAAGGACCGCTAATGGCCCAGGTTGAAGCCAGGTCATCGGACTTATCTAATGTGCCACCCACGATTACGAGACCACGAGAGAGACACAGTGCTATATATCGGGACTCGTTGCTTTTCCCCTCCGGCTCGCACTGTGTATATCACAATGAGTTGCCTGTTCAGTCTTGTTCGAGCCAGTTCGCTTTTCAACTGCGGATTCGTTCGCAGGCAGCCATCAATGCAACAGCGCCGAATTTGGTGTTGGAGGTTTGTCCGCGCAGGATGTCTTTGGCACGAGCGCAATCCCATTGCAGCTCGGGTTTCCTAATGTGGAACCGGCCGTACAACAGTTACGGATTGAGCTTACGCAAACAAATCCGCGGGGCTGCGGCTGCCCGTAAGCGAGAGAAATATGGGATCGCAGCTAAATTTATCTACAGTACAAGAAGTGGATATAGCGCGTGATATCGTGATCGTGATAAAGCTGGGAGCGGCCACCAATGGAAGGAGACAGTATGAAAGCTCTAACCTCGCGGATCTTGGGAATATGCACAGACAAGTCTCATGGTGCATGATGTTTGTAAGTTGGACCATGTGCAATTATCTTGTTATCTCCCACTGTGACTGCCAGTGGCAGGCATTCCAACTAAACGTGCGTTAGTTATGCATAATTTACAGTATTTGGCATAGAAAAAGTGAGAGAGCGGTGGGTGAAATGGATAACCCTTTCAACCACCGCTATGGTCATGTGGTGCCGTCTTTTCAATCAAGGAGCTGTCATTTCTAGGTCTATACCTAAAAAGAAAGCATGAGCGGATCCTCTGTCTCCTCTTCGATGTTATTCCTTGCGCTATTCTTCAGGGAGACAAGACTAGATATCTGATTTGAGGTCTCCTGTGTGTACCTTGCGGTCAGATAAGATATTTCATTTATTCGGATCACTTTTGCGAGATACCACATGAACGCCCAGCAAAAGTAGTATGCTAGTGGGTGGCCATGCATGCCCTTTCTTGGCGCTTAGACACCTTTGTTCGCCATTGTGGTTAGCAGGCATCTCCGTACGCAGCAGCCCACCACCGATTAGGCATGCCAGCTAATGCAGCGCCTTGTGCTGATGGAATGTACAATGGAGCACCCGGGCCGATGTGGCGCGTACACGTCCGAGTTGGTGATCACAGAGGTCATGCATAGCGTCGGTTCACCATCTTCACATTTCATGCAAATTTCATGTGGCGCACCACTTGAGGCTTTGAGGTCCCGTCGAACTGCGAAATATCACCGAAACAAAGAACGGGTTCTGTTAGTTACTTTTCTGTTTGGTCACGGTTGGTCACGCCACTTGGCGTCGCTCTCACGTGATGGCAAGCATATCCACGCGTTAGCCGCGGCCACAGAATCATCTTTTCAGCTTGGTTTGTCCAATCGCCACGACAATTGGGGGCCAGTCAATCTTATATCCTTCATATAGTATTAACCCTGTCTAGTCTCTTAGGTATGATAATGCGAGTTTGTCTCATAACTGCAACAACTGGGGGCTCTTGAGTCTTAACCCAGGTCGTTATAGTTTCGATTGTGTTTCGCATCATGTCTCTTTATTTTTGTGCGTTTGTTAACAGTATGCGAATCATTAGCGCAACTTGGCACTCTCCTGTGACCGCATGACTTATCACCAAGTGCAGGGTTAGTACCCGCTTACGAATGTTCGTTGAGCGTGCCAATACATGCTGTCCTCACGATCAACTCCCATCGACGCATTTCACCGTGACCAGTAAATATCGAAGAAAAAACGTTGCTAATTTATTCTAAACACGGGACAGACGTTCAATGCACGTCTTGCTCAGCCTGGCTTGTGTGACACGACAGCCCGATGGTCCGGACACGCACCACCGTCGTCACCCCTTCCGACAATGTCACCGTCGTCGCCCCCCGGCTCTCACTACATGCACTAGCCTCTGGGGGCAGTGTCATTACGTTGGTTCTGTGAGCGTCTATCATCCATATCTAGTAAGGCCACGACACCTGATAGTTTCCACGGGCAGAGGCTGTGCGCATGCTCACCACCGACTTCCAAACCTCTCATCTGCCATCTTACAACATTCCTCCAACATGAATCAACCCCCCGCTTCTAGCTCGATGTCCGCGTCTGCCAATTTCAAGGTCATTTTTGAAAAAGCTCTCAAGGCATACCAAAAAACGACTAAACAAGATCTTACCGCTCATCCTCTCGCCAGCCAGCTCCAAGCATGCGACTCCCCCGCGGCCATTCTTACCATACTTCAAGGCCAGGTCGACCAGTTTATCCAATCTCGGAGCGGCGACGAGAGATTGAAAAAATGGCTTAATCCAACCATCAGCGTTCTGTATGCGTTTTCTGCTACACTCGGCGAGAGTGTAAGCTTGGTAAATGACAATCTATCTGTCGTGGATATTGCTCTCATACCGATTCGACAGGTTTTCTCTCCTGCCAAAGCAATTTTTGCTGGTGCTGGTGTCCTTCTCTTGGTCAGTGCCCTCGTTTACTCACTCGTGCCTGCTTTCGTGACATCGGGGGTCCGTAGGCGGCTAAGGATGTCGAAGCAAGCCAAGATGTCCTTATCGATGTCTTCGAGCGCATTGAAAATTTCTTTCGAAGGCTTGAAAATTACACCGATGTCCCGCCAACTCCAGCGATGACAGACATAATGGCGAAGATCATGGTTGAGGTACTAGATATCCTTGGGACCGCCACAAAAGAAATGAAGCAAAGTCGAGCGAATAAGACAATCTCTCGCCTTAGGTTGCTCGAGGCTCATGTATAATCAGAAATTTTTCTAAAGAAGGTGGCGGGAATAAGGAAGCTGGAGGATGGTCTGAAAAAGCTAGACAAAATGACGAACGAAGAAGCTCGAATGGCTCATGCGGAGGTGCTGAAGGTTTCCCACAATATCGACAAGAAAGTCCAAGGCGTCGGGACCCAGGTGAAGGACGTCGACAAGAAAGTCGAAGTGGTCGAGGCAAAGGTGCAAATGGTCATTGATGGCGCGCAACAAACCGCGCACAACCTAGACGACGTAAAGCGTTCGTCATCAGTTCCACCTTCGCCGACGGTCGAATACTTAACACGATCACAGAGAGGCAATTACGGGGGTGTCTTAGAAAATGGAAATCTCCTCCTGATCCGTCCACAAATCACAAAATCGCATGCGAATGTCAACACGAAGGGACAGCGAAGTGGTTCTGCCAAGGCAGTGACTTTGAGGAATGGAAGGTTAAGGGCTCCCTTCTGTGGATCCGCGGGAAGCGTACGTTCCTCTTACCATTGATGGCATCGGTGATCTGATGAACTGTCTGTTGCGTAGCGGGCTCTGGAAAGAGCGTTCTATGGTTAGTCGCTTCTCCACTCTCGCAGCACTAGGAAAACTTAAGATTACCGAGCAGTTCCGCAATAATCCAAGATATTACCACACTGTATGATGCAGGATTAGCTTCGATGGCTTATTTTTACTTCGACTTTCGGAATACCGACAAGAGATCTCGCGGCAATCTACTCTCTTCACTTCTTGTCCAACTTTCCGCTTGTTCCGATCCCATTTGTGACGTACTCTCCCGTCTCTATAAGGCACACAACGACGGCGCGCGTCAGCCCAGTGACCGCGCCTTGATGCAATGCCTAAAGGAGATGCTCACTCTTCCGGGTCAAGCCCCAGTTTATCTCATCCTGGATGCGCTCGACGAGTGCCCCTATACCTCTGGAGTTCCATCCTCTCGCGAACAGGTCCTTGACCTCGTGAAAGAGCTCATCGGCCTGCGCCTTCCAAGTCTTCATATTTGCGTAACTAGTTGTCCGGAGGTCGACATCCAGGACACCCTTGAGAGCTTCGTGTCTCATTCGGTTTCTCTTCACGACGAAAGGGGACAAAAGAAGGATATTGCTGAATATGTCAGATCTGTGGTCTATTCTAACTCGGTAAGGGCCCTAAGGAGATGGAGGGATGCAGACAAAGATCTAGTTGTTAAGACGCTCTTGGAAAGAGCTGACGGAATGTAAGAGCATTCAAATATGCTGATGACTCTGGCTCATTTCGTTTGAGGTTTCGATGGTTTTTTGCGACATTGCCTCCCCCAAAACACCCCACGTATCTTAAAGGAATTGCCCGCGTCGTTGGACGAGACATACGAGCGCGTGTTGAAGGAAATCGGGACGGCTAACCAACACCACGCTTATCGTCTGTTGCAATGTCTCACAGTGGCGATCCGCCCACTTCGTGTCGAGGAGCTCGCGGAAATTCTCGCGCTCGACTTTGATGGGGCTAAAGAAGAGATACCGGAGCTGAAGGAGGATTGGCGATGGAAAGATCAGCAAGAAGCTGTGCTGTCTACGCGCTCCAGCTTGATTGGAGTTGTTTACGATGGCTCTCACTGCGTGGTCCAATTTTCGCACTTTTCGGTCAAAGAATTCTTGACCTCGGACCGCCTGGCTACTTCAAGCGCAGACATTTCACACTTTCGCATCCTTCCCAAACCAGCTCACACCGTCATCGCCAAGGCTTGTTTGGGAATCCTACTCCGATCTGACAACGGCGTGGGCGATTCCGAGGCCAAAAGTAACTCTCCCCTGGCCAAATATGCTGCTAAGCACTGGGTGGACCATGCCCAGTTCGAGACGGTGTCGACACACTTACAGGTTGGAATGCGACCTCTCTTTGACCCGGATATGCCATATTTCGAAACGTGGCTCGAGTTGTATGACATCGACCAAGGATGGGATCAGTTCACGGCCTATAACAGACGACATGCATCTCCTCTATACTATGCTTCACTGTGTGGATTCCATGACCTGGTAGCACGTCTCGTCGCCAAGTATCCACAGTACTTGAACGCTTCGCTTGGTCGACGTTTCAGTCCACTAGGGGCGGCATTGCACAAAAGACACTTCGGCATTGCAGAGCTACTATATCAGCATGGCGCGGACATGGGTATTAGAGGCTACGACATTCGGACTCTACTACATGCTGCATCAGTGGAAGGATCTGTTGATATTACTCAGTGGCTACTCGACCACTGTGTAGACGCGCATTCGCAACAGGACAACCACGAGACACCACTCCATTCGGCAGAGGCGAATCGACACTTGCAGCACTGCAAAAGTGTCGATGCCGCAGACGATTCCAACCGTACCCCGTTGCGCTTGGCGTTACTACGTGAACACTTCGAAATTGTGCGACTATTGATCGAGCACGGCGCAGATGTCAATTCAATGGATGGGAGCCACAAGCCGCTTTTGCACCTGGCGTTGTTCTCGCGGAGTCTTGAAATTGTGCAGCTATTGATCGAGTACGGCGCAAATATCAACTCAAGGGATGGGAGCCGCAATACGCCTTACATCTGGCGTTGTTCTCGCGGAGTCCTGAAACTGTGCAGCTATTGATCAAGCACGGCGCAGATGTCAAGTCGAGGGAAGGGAGCCATAATATGCCTTTGCATCTGGCGCTGTTCTCGTGGAGGCCCGAATCTGTGCAACTACTGCTCAAGCACGGTGCAGATGTCAACGCACAGGATGGGCGCCACAAGACGCCTTTGCATCTTGCATCATCTCAGGTGATTGCCGAAACTGTGCGACTCTTGACCCACCGCGGCTGATGACTATGGACAGGACAAGAAATTCCTCATGCCCATGGCAATTCGACGTGCGAAGTTCGACGAGAAGGCAGACGAGAAAGCCGCCATTGTACGGGTGTTGATCCAGCATGGCGCGGACGTCAACGCAAGGGACGAGACCCAGTCGACACCTTTGCACCTGGCGTCGTCCTCGGGGAGTCCTGAAACTGTACGAGTATTGATCGAGCACGGCGCAGGTGTCAACACAAGGGATGGAAGCAACAATACTCCTTTGCGTCTGGCGTTGTCTTCTTGGTGGCCTGAGTCTGTGCAACTACTGCTCAAGCACGGTGCAGATGTCAATGCACAGGATGGGACCCACAAGACGCCTTTGCATCTAGCATCATCTCAGGTGATTGCCGAGACTGTGTGACTCTTGACCCAGCACGGGCTGATATCTAAGGACAGGACGATAAATTCCTCATGCTCATGGCAATTCGACGAGCGAAGTTCGACGAGAAGGCAGACGAGGAAGCCGTTATTGTGCAGGCGTTGATCCAACACGGGGCAGATGTGACCGCGCAGGATGACACCCGCTCAACGCCTTTGCATCTGGCGTCGTCTAGGGGGAGTGGCAAAACTGTGAAGTTACTACTCAGACATGGAGCAGATGTTAACGCACGGGATGAGAGACAGTCGACATCGTTACACCTGGCAGCATCTACCCGTTTGGCCTTGAAAGGCAATGTTTTGCACCTGCTACTTAGCCATGGTGCAAATGTAGATTCCAAGGACGACAGAGGCCGGACTCCGTATGAAATTGCATTGTCGAGAGAGCTTCTTAAGACCACAGAGTTATTGTCGGACTACCAAGTAAGCGTTTTGGGAGAAATAGCTTGTATAGTAACCGTTGGCCCGGGCCTCACCAATTTGGGAGAAATGGCTGAGGTACTGTATTACCAGGACTATGAACTATATGAGTAAAGTGAAATAAACATTCTTGAAGGAAAAACGAGGACTGCGACCGAGAAACTGAGCGAGCTCGACTCAGTTGCAAGCTCAATAGTCATGATGTATGCACGGTCACGGGTCTAGCCGAAATCGAAGTCGCCCCGAGTCACGCGACGCTTAGTAACACGGCGCGCGGTGGCTGCACCTCCAACAATAAAATGTACCACCTGCAATGTCGTTCACTTACATTGCACGATACCGACCCAGCGACTCTTCGCATTGAGGGTTGGCTTTTCGTGATGTGCCGCGATGCGCGAACGTCCATCGCAGCCAGTCCGATTCCGTACAGGCCATGAGCTCGTATCACGTGACACTGGAATTGCCACTTTGTCTGCGTTGGACCCGAATTACAACGTGATCATGTCCCTTCTACTAGAAACATCCCTTGGAGACATAGTCATTGATCTTCAAGTTGAAGCGTGTCCAAAGACTTGCGAGAATTTCCTCAAACTATGCAAGGTGTACTACTACAACCTTAATGCTTTCTTCAACGGTTCGTAAGGAAGCTTTGGTCTCACTGTTCGAGCCACCTTACTCCTCTTCTACAGTTTCAAAAGATTTCTTAGCCCAAGCTGGTGACCCCACCGCAACTGGCACCGGTGGCGAATCTATCTGGTCCCTCATAGCTTCGCAAACTGGAGCAGATGACGCGCCTCGCTACTTCGCTCCTGAGATCGTCCCTCGTCTCAAGCACACGGAAAAGGGTACCGTTTCAATGGCCGTTGCGCCATCCATAGAAGGCCAACCTTCCGGTGGTTGCGGGAGCCAGTTCTTCATAACACTCTCAGAAGGCATTGAATACCTCGATGGGAAACACGCTGTATTTGGACACGTTGTCGAGGGCCTTGATACGCTGGATAAAATAAATGAGGTTTTTGTGGACCAAGATGGACGACCGTTCAAGGACATTCGCATACGACATGTAGTTGTACTTGGTACGTGTCATCCTTTCTTGTCCAGATGATTCGCCCTGATCCCGTCACAGAGGATCCATTTCCTGATCCACCGGGGCTAGTTGTTCCGGACTCGCCGCCCACTCGTCCCCAGGACAACTCGACACGTATTGCGGAAGATGAAGATCCCCTTGAAGAACTACCCGAGGAAGAAGCTGAAAAGCAACGCCGTGAACAAGCAGCAGCCGCCTCTGCCCTGACACTCGAAATGGTTGGAGACTTGCCCTTCGCCAATGTGCGACCGCCAGAAAACGTCCTTTTCGTCTGCAAGCTTAACCCGGTCACGCGAGATGAAGATCTCGAGCTCATTTTCTCACGTTTTGGGCCGATCATGAGTTGTCAGGTTATTCGGGACAAAAAGACCGGGGATTCGCTGCAGTACGCATTTATTGAGTTTGACAAGCGCGAGGACGCCGAACAGGTACGTGGACAAATTCATTTGGTTTACTCCACCTGGTCAACACATTGACGTATGAACAAGGCTTACTTCAAAATGCAAAATGTCCTTGTGGACGATCGCCGTATATGGGTCGACTTGTACGAGCGACACTATTCCACTTGCACTTGAATGTCGAAACTAATCATCCTGCAATAGCTCGCAGTCGGTGGCACGCCTCAATAGGAACTGGTCCAACAACCCAGTCAGAGATAGTCAGAGTGGTCGCCGTGGGAAAGCGCGCGGTCTTGGTGGCGGTGGCTTCGGCGGTCGTGATGATCTGGAAGCGACACACAGGTACCGGGATGGTGGGCGCGCTGGGAGTCCTTCGTACGGAATGGTGTTCGATATCCAGGATGATAAGGGCTCATCCCGGAAGTACCGCGAGCGCGACGAACGAGGGCCTCGCCGACGTTCAAGGTCGAGGTCGCCCCACGACCGCCGAGAACGCAGGCGAAGCCGCAGCAGAGATGGAGACCACTGGCGCGGGTCGGCCCGGCACAGCGATCGTGACCGTGACCGTGACCGAGTTGACCGGGTTCGTGATAGAAGGCGCTAAAGCGCAGTACGTATTCCTGTGCAAACTATATTCAGACGTCTCAGGATGCCTGATCTCGTTGACAGCATCGCTGTGCGCCCAAAACGTGACGGTTGGGAGGGTAGTGCAGTGTTGTATCACCCGCTTTTCGAGTCACAGCTTCCTGTGCATTCATTACTCAGTTCGTCTGCCCTGGGCTATCAGGCTCGGATGAAATGTACAAAAGGACCTTGGTCGCTATGGTCAAAGGCAATCTTTGAACCCCCATACCACCATGATATTCTCGTCTCCCTCTTCAGAGTCCATCTTCAGCTCTCCCGATGCGGACATCATCTTACGCACCGATGACGCACGGCCAACCGATTTCCGAGTCCACCGGTGTATTCTCCGCGCCGGGTCTCCCTTTTTCCGAACCATGTTCTCCCTACCACAACCCGAATGTGACACCAACGAGCGGTTACCTGTTCTGGACGTCGCGGAGCCCGCCGCAGTGCTCGATCCGCTCCTCCGCTTCCTCTATCCCGTGCCAGACCCAGAGGTATCCACCCTCGATATGCTGGTGCTCATAATGTCAGTGGCGTCGAAATACGACATGGTTGCGGTCATGGAACGCCTCCGCGTGTTGCTCGTTTCTCCGGCGTTCCTCGAAACAGCGCCAGTCCGTGTCTTCGCGATCGCGTCACGCTTCGATATGGAGGAAGAGGCGAAGCTGGCGTCGAAGTACACACTGCGCGTGCAGGTGCTCGACGCGCCGCTCTGCGAGGACCTGCGGCATATCTCCGCGTACGCGTACCACCGCCTGCTCGAGCTGCACCGGCGGCGCGGGGATGGGGCGCGGCAACTCCTCTGTGCGCCAGATGGGCTACGCTGCGGACAGTGCAACGGCTCGCAGTACAATGCCGTCGCGCCGCCGAAGTGGTGGGGCGAATTTGTGGCGCGCGCAGGGGAGGAGCTGCGGAGCAGGCCAACGTCCGACATCATTTTCTCGCTCAAGTTCCTCATGGAATGTGCACATGCGTCCGGCTGTCCACGGTGTCCTGGGAGCATCCTTGAATCATATATCTTTCTGGACGCGCTGAAGGCGAAGATCGACGCATTGCCTTCGACGATCTAATGGTGTTTTTATTTTACTTTATTTTATTTATTTCGTCTTTCAACGTTCACTGTCATATCGCTTCTTGTGTTAGTTTTTCAGTGGCTCCCTTGCATCTGCATAGTCCATCTTGCTATACATTGAACACTCGGGCAATCGGACGATGTATGTAGACCCCTCTTATTATACCATACAGTACTTATTGTACCGCACCAGCCATAAATACAGTAACGATTATTTTCGAGTCGAGTCAGACAGCAGCGGAGTTAGGGGCTTGAACAATCAGATTAGATCCTTTGCAGAGAGAGGACCTACGGGCGGAACTCAGCCTTCTATTCGCACATTTACCTTTATCGTCTTTGCCACCATGTCCCCACAATTGGGAGCTTTCAAAGTACCTGCCGTCGATAATGAACCTATGGTATGCTTTTCTGAGTGTCTCAGCGCAGTTTGTCTCTAAACACCGGTCGCTCCTGCAGAAAACATATGCACCTGGCTCACCGGAGCGCGCGGCTCTGCAGGCCGCGATTGCACAGATGGAGCAGGAGCTACCGTTTGAGGTTCCAATCATCATCAACGGGGACCGAGTGCGTTTCGGCCTCATATGAGCTTAACCTACGGCGACTGACGCGCTTGTAGGTCACAACGGGAAAACTTGCAAAGCAGGTGATCCCTTCCGACCACGCGCGACACCTTTGCACGTACCACGAGGCAGACGAGGCGACTGTCGCGCGCGCCATCGACGGTGCCCTTGCCGCCAAGGCCGCGTGGGAGGCCTTACCGTGGGGCGACCGCGCAGCCATCTTTCTCAAGGCCGCGGACCTGGTCAGCAAGAAGTACCGGTATAAACTCCTGGCTGCCACCATCCTCGGCCAAGGGAAGAACGCGTGGCAGGCGGAGATCGATGCTGCCGCGGAGGTTAGTTGCTCCTTATCTGAATGGCGGGTCGGGGTGTTAACGTTGGCCATTCACGTTGCTTCTTTCTACTAGCTGGCGGATTTTTTCCGCTTCGGGGTGAAATATGTTGAAGAGCTTTACTCTCAGCAACCGCCGCGGAACTCTGGAGGAGCATGGAAGTCCGTGGATATCCTCCCATTCACACTTTAACCGTGCCTCAATTGTTTCTCTAGCCGCGTCGAGTATCGCCCGCTCGAGGGCTTCGTCCTCGCGGTTTCACCGTTCAATTTCACCGCTATCGGCGGAAATCTTCCAGGCAGTCCGTATCGCCAATTTTTTTTTCGCCTCATCGCCCCATCGTTTTGTTTTTCTCACTACGGCCCGTAGCACCCGCTCTCGTTGGCAATGTCGTTGTATGGAAGCCTTCACCCGCAGCGACGTATTCAAACTACCTCGTGCATCAAATTCTCACCGAGGCCGGCGTACCCCCTGGGGTCATCCAATTTGTACCGGGCCCGCCCCCAGAAGTCGTCGCGCAGGCAATCGCGCATCGCGACTTTGCTGCATTGCACTTCACTGGGAGCACGTTCGTCTTCAAGAAGCTGTGGAAGGACATCGCTGCAAATGTTGACAAGTATAAGGGCTATCCACGCATCGTTGGCGAGACTGGTGGGCCCACTTCCTGTTCGCTCGTGAAATCAAAAGGATGAAACGCTGATCATTCAAGGCATACGCTAGGCGGGAAAAACTTCCATGTGATTCACAAATCTGCGGAAATCAGGAATGCGGTGCTGCAGTCCGTTCGTGGGGCTTTTGAGTACCAGGGTCAGAAGTGCTCGGCTCTCTCGAGGCTGTACGTGTCGGCATCGCTGTGGAAGGGCGGCTTCAAGGACAGTTTCCTCGAGGAGATCGCGAAAATCAGAGTTGGTCCTCCGCAGGATTTCAGCAACTTCTTGGGTCCAGTCATGTGCGTTGGATTGGCGTAGTTGCTTGTGTATCGTTGACTTTTCTCCCAGTGGAAAGCCCGCGTTCGACAAGATTACTGGGTACATCCAGAAAGCAAAAGAAGCGGGTGGAGAGATCTTGATTGGCGGAAGTGGTGCGCCACCCATCGCCTTACGGTTTCACATCAGATTTCCCAACTCTCTATCATTTCCCCTCAGCCGATGATTCTAAAGGTTACTTCGTGCAACCAACTGTCATTCTTACGAAAGACCCCCGCTCCATCACTATGAGAGAAGAGATCTTTGGCCCCGTTGTCACTGTGAGACGCATCATTTGATATCTCTTCGCGCCCATCCGAGCGCGCTGACGATGGGGGTTTAACAGGTTTACGTGTATGAAGATGATGATTTCGACAAAACCCTTGACCTCATTGATACGACGTCCGAGTATGCCCTGACCGGCGCTATGTACGTGCCGGACTCCACGCCCACCGATACGTAGCTAAAAAAAGACCGTAGCTTCGCTTCAGAGCGCCAAGCTCTGATCCAAGGAACGAACAAGCTGCGCCACGCCGCTGGTAATGTGTACTACAATGAGAAGTGCACGGGCGCAGTTGTCGGCCAACAGCCATTCGGCGGCGCCCGCGCAAGCGGGACAAACGATAAAGCGGGGAGCATTGCCATCTTTTATCGATTCGTGAGCGCGCGCAGCATCAAGGAGAACTTTGTGGGGTTGGAAGAGTTTGAGTATCCATCGAATTTGGCTTGAGGATGAGTGCCTCGTTTGGGGGACGGGCAGTGTGCGAAAATCTGTGTTGAGATAGGAAGTTTAATAAAACAACGGATGCGGTCCGTTTTCCCGATCCCAAGATGCCTAAGTTATGTCGTACCTACTCTGAGTCCCCAAGAATCGAGTGTTTGGTCGTCGTGCATCCGATAATTCGCGGATCGTTACTAAATATAAGGCATTCAGATAGAAGACGTATAGATGTACCGAGTTGTGTAGAAGCATAGCAGAAGACGAGAGAGATGATAGAAATCACACGATGGACTCATCGTGACTGTGATGCGATCCACTTTGTTAGGTAGCGCCACGATACACTGCGTCACTGAGTAAGCCTGTCATCCCGTACTGAGCCCTCGCGCGATTGTAACAATGTAGGAGGTATAGGTCTGAGTGTGGCGTTTTACAGCTTCTCGCCAAGTTGCTGTTGCTAGTCACCCGCCGAACTGCAGACGGGCATATAGATCAGATACTTATTTTGTCAATAGCGCCAGTTTACCCTATCCCTGTATCTTCACAAAGCCCCTAGCGCAACGCATCCTGGACGCCGCACTCGCTTAGTAGCGCACCGAAATGTACAAGGTGACACGGCCATGCGTACTCACGCATACTACAGTATGTACTCACGCATCGCGCCTGCCGAAGGGGGAACCCGAACAGTCGTAACATGGTGTGCACGTGCTCAGGGAACCACGCGGAGTCTGCCACGTCACCGCCGGAGAGCACTCTGATCAAGACTCTGGTCCATGGGCTTTCCCCATCTCCATTGTATCTCAAATTTAACCCGGGTTCTCAGTAAATCTCATAGGTGTTTGTCATCGACGGCGAGAAACCACAATATCGACTACCGTGCAAGCTCTAAGCTCTTTGCCGATGCCGACCGAGAGGGCAATCCACCACGGCCTACTGTCCTCCCCAGAACAGCACCCGAACACCCAAATTGGACGGGGGAGGAAAGTATGGAAGATGCCGTGCTACGCATGCTCGTAGACAAGTACAAACCGCTGCGTACTGGAATGGTGCAGAGTGCAGAGGAGAAGATGCGTCGTGCACCACCCACGGTTGGCGCACAGCCGCCGACGATGCTGTCTGATTTATCCGAGACCCCCCTACCATCTCCATCGTCGTCTTCCCGCCTTCACGTATGTCGAGCGGACGAACCGCTGTTGCCAGCGGTAGAGGGTCACAAGCCGTGGCTTACGACGTTCAAGGTTCCCTCGCACGCAACCGCCTCGATACGCTATGGACAGATCCCCACTACCCCCTCTTCCTCTACTACGGCGGGCCCTTCGCGGAGCGTGGGTGCGACCGAGCAAGCGAATGACCGTGCACGCCGCAACAAAGAGCGTGACGCAAAGAAGCGCTCGGAGATTGCTGGGCGGCTCACGCGGGCGAAGGAGTCTACGCTAGATTACCGACTAGGCATCAAGAGCGCAGGCAGCTGCAGAGCACACCCAAACCCCGTGAGTATCAAAGGGTGGGCGGGCCTCGTCGAGGAGCGCATCGAGGTGCGTCCCCTTATCCTTCGCTTTCCCCCACCCTGTTAAAAAAACACCCGACTTTCCATTTCCGACGACCGGCTCCCCGTCGCATCGCGCAGCGTGCGCGGCGGGAGGGTCACTTCCGCAGTATCCAGGGCCGCGGGAGACCGCTCGAGCGGAGTACCGAGGAGCACAACCCGTTCATCGCGCGCGATGAGTTCCTCATGAACCGCATCGTGCGGCGGCAGGGCGCTGCGCCGCCATGGGTCGAGGTGCAGGGTGAGCTCGAGGCTGCTATCTCAGCGTTTCGCGTGGCGCTGCGGCAGTCGTGGGTGCGCCGTGCGGTGCGCATGCTCACGCTCACGCACTCCCGGCTGCCATCGCCATCGCTGGCGGACGTGCGGACGCTAAGGGACGGGGATTGGGAGACGCGCGAAAGGGCATACCACGATTCGGCGCTCGCGGAGGTCAATTCGCTCGTGCGCAAGTATAATGCCCTCGCGCCGTATGCGGTACGGAGGGCATACTACGTGCGAGAGGTCGAGCTTGCCAAAATTTACAACGAGAGCGGGGACGAGATCCTGTGGGAGATCGAGGGACGGTTGCGCGGTCCCGGGGTCAGAGCCGAAGGCGAGGTGAGGTCTGGTGGGGATGATGATGATGGAGGGCTGCTTATGGGGGCCTCTGCTGCTGGGGACGTCCGAGTTCTCAAACTTCGGGATCTGTTCTGGCAGTGGATCCGTCGCTGGACATGAGTTGGATCGGGACAGCAGACCCATGTCACATCCTACTCTGGACTCGACATATAGCAGACTCCCCAAGTGGTGCCCTAGTCGTGTGCGCGGTACGTCTATCATCCATATCAAGCAAGGGACGAAGTTGTTGATCTGTTCCGTACACAAGCCGACTGAGGGGCATGGTCTTCGTGTCGCACTTTCGACTCGCACTCTTGTCCAGCCCCTCACGGATATCTCAGTGTCATCCAGTCCTTAGCCATTCGCCCCTTCCTCTCCAAACTTTCAATCGATAAGGCCTTGAAAGAGTGTAAGAAGACGAGAAATAACCCCAGTACGGACCAACTCGCCACTGAGATACGAGCCTATGATACTCCTGAAGCCATCCTCGCAGTGCTTCAAGGGAAAGCACGCTCGTTCTCAGACTTGTGGAAGATCTTATTAGCCTCTATTTTCCGAATCAGCACACAATATGTTTATGTCTGGACGACTGGTGACGCATAGTCTGTGTCTCCAGTCGTCCAGAGATAGACATCCGCGCGGCTCTCGAACTCTTGACGTCTCGCTGTATTTCCCTTCGCGATCAAAGTGGACAGAAGGAAGACATTTTAGTTTCTTCTGACATTTATATGAAAAGATGGCTGGAGAATGTCAGGAAACTGGTTACCGGGACGCTTTCCAGGAGAGCCGACGGAGCGTAAGTACTTAGTCAAACCCGCATATAGTATGTCTATCTCTGGACGACTGGTAACGCATATGTGTCACCAGTTGTCCAGAGATAGACATCCGCGCTGCTCTCAAATTCTGACATCTCGTTGGGTCTCTGAATCCTTTCACGATAGAAGGAATATATTTCAGCTCTAATGTCTTTTAATATGAAAAGATGGCTGAAAGATGACAGAAACTAGTTATCGAGGCGCTCAGGATCCGACAGAATGTAAGTGGAAGTTCAACGATAGTCGGAAACACTTATACTAGTCAAAGCTGCATATAGTATGTCTATCTCCGGTCGACTGGTAACGCACAGACTATGTCACTAGTCGCCCGGAGATGGACATCCATGCCGCTTTCGAACTTTTGACATCTCGCTGTGTCCCCTTTCGCGATCAACGCAGACAAAAGGAAGAAATTTCGGCTATAATGTTTCTTCCGACATCAATATGAAAAGATGGCGGGAGGATAACAGGAAACTAGTTATCGAGACGCTCGCTCTCCAGGGGAGCCAACAGGAATGTAAGTGGAAGCTCGACCATAGTCGGCAACACTTGGCCAAACCAGACAAAATGGGAACTTGGGCATATTAAGGTATCAGGGCTCTGAGTATCGGGGTGCAGAAGTAAGAGATGAGGGAAAGATGGTATGACGACCTGAGGGCGTAAGGTCGTCTTAAGTACGGTCCTCATCCTTGGAATATGCGTGGCGTTGTATTCCGAGGAGGGAAAAGGGGTCTTAGATCGAGGGCGATAATCGGAGCTAGAAGGAAAGGTATACACGTGTAGTCATAAGAATACTACTTACAGAGTAAGGCGTTCCTTTATAAATGAACAAGGTGAAAGCTTGGATGGGATGTGTGAGCACATCCTGAAGGAGAATCATAAAAAGACCCCACACCACGCTTGCCGGCTATCGCGTTGCCTGGCTGTTGCCATTCCACCATTTGGTGTTGAGGAGTTTGCGGAGGTCCTAACGTTCGACTTTGATGCACCGATGGGGAGACCCCAGCGTTTCATGCAGATTGGCGGTGGGCAGATCAAGGACAAGCCCTGCTGTCTGCTTGTTCGAGCTTGGTTACCGTTGTCAGCAACGTTAATTTCTGACTCGGAATGCAAATTGCCCATTTCTCGGTCGAGGAGCCTCTACTGTGACACCAAATCGTCTTGCCACCGTGAGTGAAGATATGATATTTCACGGTATCGTTCTTCCCTCCCACGTCTCCCTTGGGAATCTAATCTGTTTGGGGGGATCACATCAATAAATGGGGCACCAATGACCTTCTTCGGGCTCGGTACGCTTCTGAACGCTGGGTCTTCCATGCTCGGGACGCAAGACGAAGATCTGTGTGCAAAGCAGAGTTTTCGGTCAAATAAAACGCATAGGAAACTCTGTGGAGTGTTAACCACTTATCGAATTAATATTCCTTGAAAAACTTTGAAAAAAAAAGTTTAAGTTTAAATTTTGGCTGATCGTCCACCGAAAAAAAAAGTTTGCTCTCACCGATCACATGATCAGCCGGAACAATAGAAGTCTATTGTTCCGGCTGATCATGTGATCTGTGAGAGCGGGAAGAGTTTAACATTGTTTTTCGGGTGGATGATTGGCCCAAATTTAAACTTAAAACTTTTTTTTCAAAGTTTTTCAAGAAAATAAATTTTGATAAGTGGTTAACACTCCACAGAGCTTCCTATGGGTTTTATTTGACCGAAAACTCTGCTTTGCACGCAGTGATAGAAATGGAGCAAACAGGAATAACCACGATGAGAGATGGCACGTGACAGGGTCCTCAGCTAAAAATGTAAAAATAACAAATTAAATTAAATTGATGGAGCGTGTGTAAACAATTGCCGAATGTCCAAGAAATTTGAAGTGAAAGTGATACAGAGATCGGGTAGAAAACATAGTGTGCTATGGACGCGTACCATCAAGCGTACCATTATCGTGTACTCCCAGATACGAACAGGCACCATCTCGACGCAATGTCACAGAAATTCTTCCATTGACAACACTTGCCCGATAAAGCGCTTCCCGCATGCCCGAACGACGACCAGGATTCATTTCATGTGCCCATCATGAAGCCGCTTGTATTCGATTTTTCCGTCACGCGATTCCATCGATAAAACTCTTTTAGCTCTAAAAGGTTTATCGATGGATTCGAATTGATATTTGCGGGTATCTAAGTGACCCAATTTATGCGTAACAGGGTATGAATAACAAGGTATCCAACTATCAACCGTACGCCAGCGGGGGAGAAGAACACGCCCGAGTCAGGTCAGGACAGAGCTAGTACTACCATGTTCTGATAGCAAATTCATGATTTCATTGGGTTATTCCCTCCGTGTCCTTCTCGCCCACGTTTGCACCGTACTTGAGTAACAAGTCAGCGACCTCGAAGTACCCCCGAGACGATGCTAGATGTAATGGTGTCCACTGTTCCGAACAATGTGCATTTGCATCCGCCCCGTTTTCCAGTAATAACTGCACAATGGGGAAATAATTTCCGTTGATAGCGAAGTATAGCGGGGTATTGTCCGAACGAGTCTGGGAGTTGACGTCGGCACTGTGATCGAGTAGCGCCTGGATAACCTCGGGTTGATTGTTGTGCGCTGCTAGGTGCAGCGGGGTCCAACCGTCATCCTGCCGGCCATTCGCATCCGCGTTGTGATTAAGTAGCCACTGTACGATATCGACAAGTCCATACATCGACGCCGTGTGTAGCGCGGTCCTCCCCATTTCGCCTCGAATATCCACAGATGCGCCATGTCGGTGGAGCAAATCGGCAACACGGAAGTGTCTCCCGCGCAAAGCTGCTGGAAGCGGGGCCAGCATGAGACCACCGACTGCTTGTACTTGTTCGGGATGCTTGACAATCAGACGTTCAGCGAGATCATAGAATCCATAAAGTGCGGCATAATAAAGGGGGGAACTACTAGGACTCGTAGGGCCCCAGGGAGAGAAGTCGACCCAGTGTTCGTCCATTTCGTGTACCCTGAGCCACGACGCAAAATGTGGCTTAGATAGATCAAAGAGATCATCCATCCCATCCCGGATGCGTGACGACACTTTCTTGAATCGCGCGTGGTCCACCCAGTGTCGAGCAGCATACCCGGCGAGAGGGAAAGCTTCGGTAACATTATTGCCATTGCCACCGCCGTCGTCCAGTCGGAGTAGTGTTCCCAGGCACATTTGCGCCAAGATTGTTTGTGCCGGCTCGAAACGAATATGAAATCGCGAGATATCTCCTTTAGAACGCGCTAGCCGAGACGACGTGAGGTATTCCTTCACTGAAAAGTGGGAGAATTGTACGACTCGGGAGTACTCGTCATGGACGACGGTGATTAGACTGGAGCATGTCGAGAGTACAGCTCCCTCTTGATCCTCCCATCGCCAGTCCACCTTCAATTTCGGAATTGCTCCCCGAGTCGACACTCCAAAATCGAATGCCAGTAATTCTGCTAGCTCTTCAACACGAAGCGGTCGAACGGCGACAGCAAGGCATTGTAACAGACGATGGGCGTGGTCCTGTTGAGCCTTATTGATGCCTCCCAATATCCGCTCGTATGTTTCATCCAGGGTCTCAGGCAATTCGTTAAGAAATTGACGGATGTTCGGTGGGAAGCAATGTTGTAGCAGGTCCAACTGGCAGAATACCCATCTGAACCTGTACAACAACGTAAGAAACTACGGTTAGCATAGTATAGTTTGATGCTCTCACATTCCATCGGCTCTTTCTGTTAGCGTCTTGATTACGAGAATTTTATCATCTGCCGTCCATCTCCTCATCGCCGTATCCGAGGACGAGTTTACGACGTGTCGGACGTAGTCGGCGATATCCGTTTTCTGTCCACTTTCGTCATGTAGGGAAACCGAACGAAACGCCAGTGGCTCGATGACAGCTCGGATGTCGACCTCCGGTCGACTGGTGACGCAGATGTGAAGATCTTGCAGGTGGAGGTCGGCTAGATCCTTCACAAGTCGGAGGACCTCACTACGAGGGGATGGAATCCCGAACGAGTTTGGACATTCGTCGAGCGCGTCTAGAATAACGAAAATCTGGCCTTGTCCCGACAGTCTCAGCATCGCCTCAAGGCATTCTTTCAATGTGTCGTCACTGGGTTGTTGAGCGCCACTTTTGTGTGCCGTGTAAACGCGGTTGAGAATGTCACAGCAAGGACTAGAGGAAGTAGCAAGCTGGGTTATAAGAGAGAGTAGCAGGTTGCGACGGCTTCGCTTATTGGCATCTCTAAAATCGAAGTAAAAATAGGCCATGATGGCCAATCCAGCTTCGCAAGTAGCCATGACGTCTTGAATGATCGAGGAACTGGCAAGAAGATATAGGTCCCCGACTGGAAGCAGTCACGGAATCACAAACCAGATGATGCTTTTCCCAGAGCCCGCTATGAAAGTTGAGGGTAGTCAAGAAGAGTGAGCCCGGAAAGCGATAAGACGGGCATACGTTTTCCGTGGATCCACAACAGGGAACCAGTAGACTTCCACTCGATGAACACGCTACTTTGGACAAACCACGTCGTCGTTCCTTCATGCTGAGCGCTGAGCGCAATATTGTGGTTCGTCGAAGGATCTGAGGGAGAGAGCCATGTTCGAAGAAGTTGCTGCAGCTGGTTCCCTGTGAGTATGTTTGAGCCGTCACGATGAGCAACGGCGGGGGTAGACGATCACAGACATTTTATTTCGTCTACGCTGCTTGCTGTTTGTTGGATAATCAATTTTGATTCCATTGCTGTCACTTTTGCCTCATTGCCGTCTAAGAGTATAAAAGGTTAAGCATGGCGTCAGCGAGCAGCTAGATACGCCCTTGCGCACCGTTGATGACCACTTCGCGAATGGTATGGGTGATCCTCAAGACCTCTGCAAGCGCCACCCGAGCCTCCTCTTGCGTCAGTCTGTCTAAATCTTCAGTGCATCCTCAATA